>OY728131.1:622912244-623394189 GCA_963277665.1 Viscum album | reverse complement strand
CACGATTCTGGAAGATATATATATATATATATATATATATTATTTACAATTTAAAATTATAAATGATCTCAATGTGACATTCGGTACACCACATAAGAAAGATTAAAGGCACAATACCAAGATAAATACAATGAAATGGAAACTGAAACAAAGTACCCTACAACATTGTAATCAATTAAGTTAATAAACATCATGTTAATCAATGAATACCATGAATATAAAGAGTTTCAAGATATTATATATCAAATATTAGTAATCATACACCACATACATGAAATAAGTGGTGAACAATGAAAATATCATGGAAATAATAGTAAGATGAGAACCCCCTTATAATGATTATATAATCAGAGTGGGGAAAAACCAATAGCCTAATTATGTGCGACAAATCTAAATTCAAAAAATATAAGTGGTTATAAAATATAAAAAATCATATATTATTAACACATATTTTCCAAATACATAAGTAATGAAATATATTATTAACCCAACGAATGGAAATTGAGTTACGATATCCCTTACCACGGGTTCGACTTCCTTGAAATTTGTTCAAATCTTCTATAATATTGTTTGAATATTGTTACTGAATTGTTACAGAATAGAAAAACTCTTTATAATACCTTACATAATATTCTTATATGATTATCGACACATTTATTATCAATATTTTGTTATTCATGTTATCTCAGTACATTCTTTTCATGGTTTCCATGGTAGGTAAATTATAGTCTTCCTTTTAAAAAATGAAATCCTAATCCAAAATTGATAATATATATATATTTATATTTATTTCTAAACAATTAAATTTTAATTTACACTTTTCCTGATTTCAGTAAGAGGAAAAAGAAAAATCATTGTCCATAGAGGGGATGAATTAACGCACCACGGACAACGATTTCATTATTTAATAAATAATTGATAAAATGAGAGTCTTTATGATATAAATACCATAAAAATATAAAATATAGTATAAATTTGTAACTATAGTAGTTATAAAAGACTGGAAAAGTGGTGTGAATAAGGTATAAGTGAAAATGAAAAATAATAGATGTAATAGGAAACTTAATTCTAGAAAATTCTTCCTATAGAACCTATTAATGCTTTTGTATGTGGTCATTTTTGACACTAGAAGCTCATGAATGTAGCTAGTGATGATGAGTATGAATGTCTGTAATGCTTGGTAGAACAAGAAGGCTCAAGATTCATAATATTTGTTATAGAAAGAGTTCTTCTATAAGTGAGGTGGAGGGTAATGTAAGAATTAGAAAAATTGTTAAAATATAATAAATTTATTTTGTTGTTTAAGTGAAAAATTCCTATAAATAAAGGAGGTTACATTGTCGAAGGGACCTTATGATTTTGGACATGGTCAATAATTGTTGTATTTTTTTATAATTTTAATTAAATATTTTATTCATAAAAAATAATTATTTTGAGATAAAAAAAACTATACATAACAATGAAATTAAACACATCAGAAAAATGTTTCCAAATCTAATAGAATTTAATATTATATAATTTATATGTCATATTCTTCTAGGGAATCCGTTAATTTGATTCAAAATATCATATTATTTTTATTTTTATTATTTTCATATCATTAATTTAATTTATTAATTAATAAAATTAATACTACATCATCTTTTTAAAATTCATTTTTTTAACTATCTATTGTCTAAAAATTATAAATAAGATTATATGGGAAATATAATGTTATTATATATTAAATTTCTTTTTTTTTGAATAAAACTCATGAAAAGAATTACATTAAAAATGTTATACCAACTAAACATAATAGTTTGAACACCTTGACTTACTTTTAAATAAAATATTTTAATGGTCTTAAAGCAATTATTGTTGTTCCAATGAGTCCCCAAATCGAATAAAAAATATATAATACTCTAAAATTACTTATATAATATTTTTTAGCTAAAATATGGGTAATTTCATATTTATGATAATTTTATTTAAAAATATATTATTTTATTTTCTTATTATTGAAGAAGTCCCACTGTTGTGTTTTATCAGAATTAATGTTAATGATATTATATATAAAATTTTAAAATAAATTTATATCATAAAAATAAATTATATAGCTTAATAATAATAATTTTTATTATTAATTATGTTTATTTACACAATTCTATATCAAAACAACATCATTAATTTCTTAAATTTTCTTTTATAGCCATGTAGATTAATTGCACAAAAATTTAGATAAGCATCATGTTATATAAAAATAAAATTCATAATTAATAACAAAAAACATAAATAATAAATAATAAATAAAAAATAAGTGATGAATATAGTTTTTATCCTAAAATATTATTTATAAGGAACCAAATTTGACATTGTCAATGCTGCGCAGGCACTGCATCTGCACTGGCAATAATTAATGCACCTATCGTGAAATAAAATAAAGAATACATGTTCTAAATGATTTATGTACAATATTACTCTTATAAAATCATTATTTATTTATTCCATGCGTTTTATATCCCAAATATCTCTTGGATTTGTCCCAAAAAATCTATATATTCTAGAAAAATATAATGTTTACAATTCACTACAAATTCATGTTTTTTAGAAGAAACCAAAAAAATCACCTTAAACATTTTTTGACATTTAGAACCAAAAAATGAATTCTTTTTCTTGAAAATAATTTTTTTATTATTTTTATTTTATTTTTTAAAATATAATCAGCAGTTATATGAGAAAAACTGATTTTAATATTATAACAGTTCTTATACCACTTTCTAAAATTAATAGCGGTCTCATAAAAATATCCAATAATTAGGAGAAAAAAATATATGAATTTGTTTTATGAATATGAATTTTTATTTTAATCCTTAAATTCATTATAAAATAGTAATTGAATATTTATTCCGCAAAAAATAATAACACCTAATTAATAATTTTCAAAATATTTATTTACTAATACCATGATATAATTATATCATACATTCATTTATATGATGATTAAATTTTATTAATACAATCATGGGTGAGGTTACAATTCATTTAGTCAATGTACTTTTATTTATAGTCATATTACTATTCATAAGGGTGTATCACTATTCATAAGGGTAACATTACTATTCATATGTTTAGATTAATATTCATACAGGTACAATACTATTCATAAGGGTAAATTACTATTCATAGGGGTATGGTACTATTTATAAGGGTAGGTAAATATATACCAAAAAATAAGTTCATCTTATCAAACTCTAAATGTCTTACCGATCACCACCATGCATGTTTGTTTTTTGATATTCAAAACACATTAGATGGAAAATTATTTTAAATGGCTAGGTTATAACTAACTCCTATAACAATTGTTCTTTTAGAGAATCACTATTTCATGAATAGTAAACTATGAATTGAAATTATTTAAGGAGAAACGTACCATAAAATCTCGGGGTGTAATATTTTTCGCTCCATCAGAAAGTTCATCCTCGATAAATTCCTTGTATATTTTCTTCTAAATAAAATTTTAGTGGTTCTCCTATACCTATATTCAAATCTTATCTCACTGTTTTGTTTCATAAAGTATATTTTCTAGATCTAGTTCCCATGGTTTCTACTAAACATTCTCGGATACCAACTATAACACCCCGACCCCATAATCCCATAGCCAGTGCATTACTTATTACATTGGCAGGATTAAGTAGATTGAAATCCCAAATGAATGATTAGTTTAGTAGTATTGATGTGAAAATATACATACATGAATGTCATATTACAATGAGAAAGGTAAAAAATACAATACACAACAAAAACTACAAAACAACATCCCTGAAAACCCAATAAATGGTATCCACAAAAAAACTTATTGAAGGTAATCAAATAAAAGGGGTGATATCAAATGCTCCGTCATAGTTACATATCTCATAATCATGAATTATCAATAATTTAATCACAATCAAATTGTCAATGTTAATATGTCTTGGTGAATAAATGAAAAACACAATCCATTAGTAAACTGATAAAAAACGGCATCAAGAGGGTTTTTCATAGTGAAAACCTTCTTAACAGAAATAACATAAAATGAATAAGGATAAATCCTCTTAATTTTACATCATGTATCTTGCACATGATACCAAAAATACTATCATAATGATTTAAGACTGTGTGGAGAAAGCAGTGTCATTTTGGAAACAAACTCGAAGGGTTTGTCACCAAATGATTTGTCTCACGAGACTGATCGATGCATTAAGAAGAAATAGAGGTCCCCTACCATCACTTTACATCCACAAAATTCTTTATAAATTTAGTTATTACATGTAAACTATTCCTTCTCAATATCTTTATATACTAGAGAATGCAGATTCATCAATATTTTCATAATTAGAACAACATTCCAAATAACCACTATCTGTAAAAGGATATATGACTTAAGACAATATTCAAATTTATGAATCTAGAAATTGATATTTATTATATTAACAATTTCAAACTAAAAATGATATCAAAGGGATAGTTGGTACACCACATAAGATATTATAGATTCATAATACAAAGTAACTCACAATTAAATGAAAACTGAAAAAAGTCATATACAAAATATTAATTATTCAAATTAATAACATCAAATTAATAAATAAATACCATGAATATAAAGTGTATCATGACATTATGTATCAAATGGTATTAAACATACACCAAATATAAATAGTGGAAAATAATGGGAAACACATGGAAATAAAAGTTATGTGAGAAACCCCAAACAAAGATCATATCATTAGAGTGTAGATAATTCAATGACGTAATTATTTATGAAAAATATAAATCTATATGATATAACTGGATATAATATAAAAAAAATTGTATTTCATTAATACATATTCATTGAAAAATATAACCAATGAAAAATATGTTTATATTAATGAATAAAAATTGTTTTAAGATATCCCTTACCTTGGGATTGACTTCCATAAAATTTTTTCAAAACTCATGTAATAGGGTTTGAATAGTGTCATTGAATTATTAATGAAATGAAATTTTTTTTATAATACTGTACATATTATTCTTATACCATTTTCAACTCATTTATTAACAATATATTTTTATTCCCATTATTTCAGGTATATTCTTTTCCATGTTTCCTAGAACGATTTATTATGATCTTCCTTGTAAACAATAAATAATAATCCGGAATTGATAAAAAATATATATTGAAGTTATTGTAAACAATTAGATGTGAATTTAAACTTATCATGATTATTATAATAGAAAAATGAAAAATCATTGTCCACGGAGTAGATGAATTAATGAACGACAAATGACAATTTCATCATTCAATATATAAGGGTGAAATGAGAAATTTTATTATAAATATACAATAAAAACTACAACATGTTATTATAATGTTGTCACTATTATTTTCATGAAACATTGGACAAGAGGAATGGATATGGTATTAGTGAAAAAGAAATTAAAATATAAGAAAAGAGAACCTTACTTCTAAAACATTCCACCTTATAAACAAATTTAAGGCACTTGGATGTGTCTTTTTGTTTTCCATGAAGCCGAAATATGTGTCTATATATGATGATGAGGAATGTTAAAAAATATTGGCTGAACAAGAAGGCTCATGGTTATTAATATTTTTTATAAAAAGAGTCTCCTTCTATAAGTGAGGTGGATGGTAACTTAGGAATTACGAAAATTATTTAAATGTAATAAATACATTATAGTGTTTAAGGCTTAAAAAGAGAATAAATATTTATGGGATTTCATTTTCTAAGGGATAATATATTTTTTGGACTTATCAATAATTTTGGGATTGTTAAATAATTTATTAAAATATTGTATTCATGAAATATAATTTGGTCAAGATAAATAACTATTTATAACTCTGACACTAAACACATCAAAAAAATGTTTCAAAATCGAATCAAATTTTATATTATATAAAATAAATTCCATATTAATCTAGGGAAACCATGAATAAATTAAAAATATCAAATTATAATTATTTTATTATTTTTAATATCATTAAGTTTATTTATTCCTTAATTATATTAATATTTCATCATTTTTGTAAGAGTTATTACGGTAATTATTTGATGTCTACAAATAAAAAATAAAATTCAATGTAAAATATAATATTGTTATATTTCCAAATAATACTATAGATTAAATAAAAATCAATAAAAAAATTACATAAAAACATTTATACAAACTGAACATCATAGTGTGACCACAATGTGTTACTTATAAATAAAATATTCTAAAAGAATTATGTGATCCTTGTGGGTCCAACGATTCCAGAAATTAAATAAAAAATAAATTATAGTATATACTATATTTCATAATAGTTTTTAGCTAAAATATGGACAATTAAATAATTATTATAATTTTATTTAAAAACATTTTATTTAATTTTTTTATTCTCACACAAGCACTGCAACAGTGATTGATAATAATTAATGGTTAATATATTATATAAAAAATTAAAAAATTACTATCATAAAAAAAATTTCATAGTTTTAAAATGATAATTTGTATTAATTCATATATTTTATTTATATATATCTATATCAAAACAACTTCTTTAATTGAATAATTTTTTTTCTAGCCTTGGAGAATAATTACTCAAACATTTATATATGGATCATGTTATAAAAAACTAAAATTAAAAATTAAAAACCAGAAACATAAATAATAAATATAAAATAAGAGATTAGAAACATCTATCATAAAAGTATTAATTATAAGGAACTAAATATGACATTATCAATTTTGTACTGGCACTCCATCGGCACAGACAATCATTTTTGTATCTATCCAGAATTTAATTATAGCCTATATTTTCTAATTGATTTCTGTACAATATTACACTTATAAATTTTTTTATTTATTCTATAAGTACTATATTTCAAATATATCTTGGCACTGTCATAATAATACTATATATCCTTAAAAACTAAATTTTTTATTATTCACTAAAAAACTGTTGTATTTTAGAAAAATCCAATAAACTAACCCTAACCATTTTTAGACATGTAGAACCCAAAAATGAACTCCTTTTTTCAAAATAATTTTCTAAATATTACAAATTAACTTTTTTAAAAAAATCATATATACATTTTCTTTTAAAATACTAATTTTAATATTATAACCATATTTATGAAATTATAAAAATTAATTATGGTATCATAAAATTATCCAATAATCATGAGATAAGAAATATGAATATGTTTTATGAAAATAAATTTTATTTTAGTGATTAAGTATATTATAAAATTTTAATTAAGCATTTATTCAATAAAAAAATACCAACACCTACATAATAATGTTCAAAATATTTATTTACATATACCATGACATAATAATATCATACATTCATTTACTAGATGTATAAATTTTATTTATACACTCATGGTGAGGTTACTATTCATTTGGTTGATTTATTATTAATAAGGGTCATATAACTATTCATAAAGTTAATTAATATTGATACGGGTAACATTACTATTCATATGGGTAACATTACTATTCATTGTGGAACATTACTATTCATAGTGGTTTATTACTATTCATAAGGGTATGCTACTATTCCTAAGGGTAGGTTACTATTTATATGTGTAGGTTACTATTTACCAAAAAAATATGTTGATCTTATCAAACTCTAAATATCTTACATATCACAACCATGTATAACTGCTTTTTGAAATTCCAAACATTGTACCCAGAAAATTAGGTTTAATGGCCAGGTTATAACAATCTCCTATAAAGTTTTTGTTGTAGAGACTCAATATTTCATGCATATTAATATATGAATTGAAAATTTTTAAGGAGAAATATACCACAAAATATTTGGGTGTAATACACAAAATACTCAATTAAAATACTTTTTAAAGTCTATTATAGCCTATCTCTTATATTTGTTGGTATTAATAGGACTAAATAATTTACGTAATTATTTATTTAGGCATATATAAATTTTTTATATTAATTTTCAATAACAAATATCATCTAAAAGAAAAATAAATGTTTTCAAAAACCATATTTTTTATTATTGGTTGTTTAGTTATGATTGACACATATAATTTAAAATTAAATTGTACAAATATTTGATATATTATATTAAAAAACGAAAATTATTTTTAAAATCATCATATATAAATTAACAAAGGGTAAATTTTTGGGGTTTTTATGAAGTGTACCATTTATTTATTTATAATAAAAATTACATTTTTTTTGAAAATATATTTCCCATTAAAATAAATTATAATGGTAAATTATATTGTTATTGAAGTAATATTGATATAATTATATAATTATTTTTGAAATTTAGGACATTCGATTCAATTTGATATTGAATTTCTATATTAAATTATTCTATACTTATGGGAATTTTCTCATTGGAACTGACTTTTTCCACATATCTGTATGTATATCATTAAATTGAATTCTTCAAATAATTTTATTGTATTTTGAAAAAATGGATTAAATATTTTAATTTATAATAAGTAAAATTTTATAGGTATTTTAACGAACATTCAGACAATTATGAATATTATAAGTTATAATGATTTATTAATATGGTTAAGGTAAAAACATATTTATTAGTGTTTTAATGATGAACATAAGGGTTGAAATTACTGAAAAACATGTAAAAACGAATTAGGTGGATATATGATGAATGCATAAACACCATTGGAAAATAATGAAGTATTTTTTAGAATTCAGATATGATAAATATGTAGGTGTAATTAATTTAAAAAAATTTAAATGTGTGTCCTCTACAACACTTATAAAAGGCCATATTATTCCCTCCACTCTTTATATTTCCAAATAAATTTAGGTTTTGTTGTGCCTAAAAATAAATTTCCTACTTACCTATAATCATCAAATATATTTTATATCATAATTCGAAAATATTAAGGATTTTGGTGCAAACCAAAACAAGATATCTGAAGAAGATATAATAGTCATAAATGATCATTTTTATGTTTTTTCTTTTTTCTACCACTATATAATCATATAACAATAATATTATATTAAATAACCATTGTCATCTATATACGGATATGTTTTTTATGTTATGTTCACGATAAATTTTTATCAAATACTCTATGAAATGGGAAATGAAATCATCGATCATGTGTACGAGGGAGTACCTCCCCACCAACCAATGTAATTATTTTAATCGCAAACATTCAAGGATGGGTATAATTATGGTTTTAAAACTATTATATTTTTTGAAAATATAATAATTATTATTTTCTTATATCACATATAACTTCTTACATTCAATTAAATTTAAAATACGATAGCACCACTCGTGTTTAGGGAGGACTACCACATCACAATGAAATGTGATCTTCTTTTAAATTACTCATTCCATGGAAGTTAACAAGGGTAAATTAATTCAATATATATTATATATATAATATTTTATAAATAATATATTATTAATTTAACATAAAATTCCTTACAATTTCACCAATTAAATAAAATATAATGCCTCTCATGTGTACGTACGACTTACATTCTCTACAATTTGATGTCATCTATTCTACAACATCAAATTTAAGAAAAATTACAAAAATGTCAAAAATAGAAAAAATTAATCTTAGAAAAATAATATATTTCTTTACATGTTGGATATATATCCTATACACATCAACAATGGCATTTGTGAAAAATCATGCCTTATAATACAATGAAATTAATACGTGAAATTATGGAAAAAATGATTCATTATTAACAAATTGGTGATAATATATTATAAGAGGATAGTATATGATATTAAAAATTTGAATATGGTTCTTTTATGTATTATTTAAATTATTGAAACCATTATACTATATGATAATACACAATCAATTGGAATGATTGATGATGTATGGGACTTCATCTCAATTTTGATTTGTTAATGAATGTTGTAATGTCATTAAACTAATTTATTTAATATTTTGTAAATTAAAACTATTTAACTGTAATATAATGAATCCGTAATTATTCACATTACATTTCATTTCAAATATATTTATTTCAACCCTGGATAGTTGAACTGAAAATTTCCACATGGTAAATAATATTATACCTCAATTTATTTTTATTAGTTTATATTACTTATCAATTTTATTCGATATGAAATGATAATTTATGTAATATATTTTGATTATATTATATTTATTTTATAACCTTTTAATATTTATTTTATCTTTATAAAAAAATCATTCAATTGATTAATTCTCACATAAAATGTATTATTAATATAGTGGATTTAATCTCAATTTTTATTTCAGAAACACATATTAGTTAATATGAACGTATTAAATTTCATTTAAAGTATATGCTCTGAATTTTAAGTATTCAAAATAAATACCTATCTATTCATGGTTATTAAATTTTTATATTTTTATTATTCAAGATGATATAATTTTAATTTTTTCAAAGTGACAATGAATTCATTGTACAATCCTACAATCATTTGTGAATATTTACATTACCTAGAAGGAATCACTTATATTTAATATTTTCATTAGAAATTATATCATTATTTATATACATATTCATGAATAATGTATATTATTATTATCTAAAATTTAAAATATTTATATTTGTGTATTTTTTTTTTGAAATTTAATTAATTATATGGGGAAATATTGAAATTATCATTTCTTAGAACAATATTTGATGATAATAGAAATCATTCATTAATTAAATTGATTAATCCATACATGAGAAAAAAATTAACTAAATATATTAGAGTTGTCTTGTTATAAATGTAATTTCGAAGAATTCATAGTGTCACAAGACCAATATTTTTCTATAATTAGTTAAATGGGTTTGTTGTGAATACCTACCGATATGGTTTCATTAATACTATGAAATGTATGTATGGTAAAATTATTATAATTATTGAGATAATTTTGTTCAAAAATTATGTTTTTCATTTTCTACGAACTCATTAGTTGTTATCCAGGATATTTTTAAAATTATATTACCTTTGGATGAATTCCATTAATAGTATATCGATCCAATGGAATGTGTTTTTTTGTTATTTTTATCCCAATAATGATTACTACTTATCTAATCTGGATACCATTATTATTAAAATAGAATATGTTTTCAGTTATCTACCATTATATATTTTTTATTCATTATCTCATCCTATTCTTCAATTAATTTAAATGGAATGTGTGTTTAGTTGTGAACCTTTAATATTTATTATATATTATTTATTTATTACTGTCAGGTTATTGATTAAATGTAGTGTCTATTTAGTTATTTTGGATTACATAATTATTATTCTTTATTATAACATGGTAATAAATTTATAAAATAGGAATTTATGTTTAGATATTTTTCACTCCATGATTCTTATGGTTATTGAATAATGAGAGCTTCAGATTCACTTAACCTTTACTGATCATTTTATCTCTATTTTATCTTTTCCTTCACAAGAATCAATGAGTTGTACAATTAGTGATATAAATATATATTGTAGAATGAATAATGATTGTCATGATTTTTAAAAAAATTATACTTCGAATATATCATGGTAATAATGTATTTATATTTTTTTACTATGACTACTAAATATTTAGGTAATCAATAAAGATTCCTAGTATCAAATGACAATATAATAAAGTAGATATTGGATCAATGTTACTAATATCGAGGTCAAAACCTTACATTTATACCAAATCAAAAAATTCAATTATTTAATGATTCTCAAAGATCATATATTAAAATACTTCATAGAATCACCATAATAAATATTAAATTGAATAAAAATATTTTTGAGATAATATAATGTGGTAAATTGCTAAGTAGTTATCACGATTATTGCTCTTTCCAATGGGTAAGGCTGAGAGACGACACACTAGAGGGGTCATAAACCCTCTACATATTTATATAGGGAAATGGGATGACGTTACTATAAAATATCTCATTATGTTACCAAGTAATCCTTGATTAAAAAAATCACATTTGTTATTATTAATCTTTTTACTATATGTACATATTTCCTCACATTAAGATTAAAATTATGACATGACTATCTTGAGAAATAGTATATTAATTAAATAGATGACATAATCATATACCTCATTAAATATTGTATTATTTTGATACATGAAATCTGTTAATAATTTTCAAAAGTGATTTAGATGTAATAAGACAGTGAGTAATATTTGGTAATATCATGTTATCCTCAGACTGAAGGGATGTCTGATATTACTCTTCAAACATTATAATACATATCAAGTCGTTTCTGATAAGGTTTTATAGGTATAAGAACCAATAATTAAACTTTTAAGATATTTACTATAGTAATAGATTATATTAAAGTATTAAAATGAAAGAATATGAATATAGTTTTGTAAATAATGGAATATATCTAAATGTTGAGATTAATTGAGTAAAATGATTGATATTGTAAGATAACTTGATATTTAGGAAATTGTGAAGTAAAATACAATTCCGAAGAATATTAAAGTAATTCAACATATTAATGATATGTATATTGATATATGATGGTAAGATTTATAATTTATAGTGGAATCATCTCTATCAAATTGTTTTAAAAGAATTATTAAGAATGAAAAATAATTTATTAGGGACATCTAATATTTTTAAATAAAAGAATTAATTGTAATTCTAAATTTCCATATTGAAATTCCCAAAATAATCTATAATTTATAAAATGTTCTCCATATATATTTCTTGATGAATTACCTTCATGATCAAACTCATGTTCTCTCTTATTGGGGAATTGAATTGGTGTAACATTTATCATACTGTTTAAGACCTATATAGGTTCATAAAATCCATGAAAAAGTGTTGAGGAATAATTTTCCTCATTTTGTAGTTTTTCTAGCGATTATTAATAATACAGATTAGAAAATATCTAAATGTAAATAATTTATAATTAAGAACTAATTTAATATAAAATTTAGGCTATATTTTGAAAATTCTGAAGATGAAATTATTTTTAAGAAGCTAAGAATGTGACACCCATGATTCAGTGGTACTGTGATTTTTCATTTACAATAACAAAATGAAATTAAAATAAATTTATGAAACATATGAGAATTTAATTATAAAAATGTATACTATATTTTTAATGTGATGGTTCAATTATGTTAAATAGGTCGTTATTATTTTTAGTCGTTATGAATATTATTTGTGGAAAATTACTGGCCACCATGGAATGTATAAAATTGGTATAATAGGGTTAAAATAAATAAACAAATTATCAAAATCAAATATAGACAAACAATAGTTTCATTTGATATGATAAATTCAAAAATATTAATCCTTTATTTAGATATATTGAGTATTGGTGATGAAATTTTCACCTTAAATTCATATTCAATAATTACACAATGCTGAATAACGCTAAAGAAAAATCATGTAAATTATATTATAATAATGTAAAAGATATATTTTTAGTGATTTATAAGATGAAAATAAACATTTTTTAATAATATACCATATTTTCGATTTTAAATAGGATTATATTTTTTAAAATATTTATATTTATTTCATAATAGTGAAAATTAATGAATAGTTTGAAAAATGAAATTTAGGATATTTTATGAAAAATATAATTTTAGTAACTTGTTGAAAAAATTTAAAAATATTTTTGATCAACACAAAGGATTATAATTAATCTAAAATTTCACTATATATCCATTAATTATGAAATTTTTATCTTATATGTATAATGATAAGCATTTAATATTAGAAATGTTACTATACAAAATAATGTTGATACAAATTACAATATGGTTAATATAAAATGACATAGGTTAAAAGAAACTAATAACTTTACTAAACATCATTGGTTGGACTTATTTTTATATGAAAATAATCACAATTTAATATTGGTCATTTGGAATCCATATCTCCAAAAAATGACACAATAATATTATTAATCCATAAAAATTACCAGTGTGCCACTCTCCTCAATTATAAAATTCAACACCATTCCCTAAATTATTGACCCCACATGATCCCTCTAAATCATCCAAGACCAACCAAATATACCTCACTAAAAACATTTATAATTTATATATGCATTTTTTTACACAAAATAAAATCATTTTGGTCCTTAAAAAAGATAAAAATGAGGTTTATTCAAGTGACATTAATTTGTTTAACTAATCTCCCAAATTTATTTATTTTTCTACATCCTATAAATATTAATTTATAACTATAATATAAAAACTATTGTATAATAAATATATTTATTATTTATTAATCATATTTAAAACCAATTTTTAAAAACATTACTTCTAACAAAATGACAAAACACATCGCTCATGTGTATGTATACTTTAATTTCTCCACATAGTGATGCAACTCATTTTTTGAGTGCACATTAATTGAATAGTTATAAAGATGAAACTAATGAATATAAATGAAACTAATTCCCTAATTATTATTTATAAGTTATCTTATAATATCATGCTTCATTCATTCCAATTTTTAGCATAAGTTTAACTTCACTCATCTGTACGTGTCAACAACCACCTCAGTGATGCAATGTTATTTGTCTTTAAATTACAAAATAATAAACCGTAATAGTAAAATATTTAATTAAAATAATATATACACATATATATTATAATTATTATAATATACCTATTAATAATTATTTAACATTCCATATTACATATTCCAGAAAGTGAAAATGGTGTTCATGCATATGAATGACTTACAATCTCAATGAATAGTGTAATTAATTTTTCAATATCATTCATTCAAGGATGATTATGAATAGGTATATAATTAATATAAATTACATTTAAATAATTATTAATATCATGGAGATCATTATTCCATTAGAAAATAGAAATCAAAGAAACTATAGAAATAGAACACACATGAAAAATTGATCAATTGACACATGAAAAATATGATTTAAAAAATTAATATTAATAATTGTTTATTAAAACGTTATATGTAGATAATATAATATATTATATGTATTAATATGGTTGTGGAATATATGTTTAATATATTTATTTTTATTATAGAGGATGCTAAATGTATATAAAATAATTTCATAGTTATGGTAAGGGTTTATTTCAAATTATATTAATTATTTGGGATTTGTTTTTTATTATGTCTATGTTGGGAGAATCATATGATCATTATGAATCAAGAAAAATATATATTATTTTAATTTTAATTTTAAAAAAAGTATATTATTTCATTTAAATTTTTAAGTAATAAAATGACATAAAGATGGGTTTTAAGGAAATTGTAATCTATTTTTTCTTTGGTTAGGAATAAATTTCTTCCATGTTCATATATTCATTACATTTTTTTCAAATTTTTTTAATATTATAATATGAAATTTTAATTTATTTTGTAACATTTTTTACTTTATATTTTTTTAATGTTATCATCTCATCATTATCTATGATATCCATTTTATGACATTTTATTCATAACAAGTAATGAATCATTGTTGTCACATTCACGACATGAATAGAATTATCCACTATCATGATCAACCAATTCATTGGATAATACTATATAAGTTAATATGTTTCCACTCATAATATTGGGTTTCCTTTATATTTGATATATTTAAGTATTTTTATAATTTAAGTCATAATGATAATTTTTTTACTTCAGAAATCCCTCAGTGATATTTTTAATTTATATTAATATATCTCAATAGTACCTCATGAATATTTCGATTTTATTGAGAAATTATATTTTGATATAATACATTATATTAATCAAGATGGATTATGATCATGTTAATATATTTTGAAAATTATATCAATTTTATATAATTTGTTTTACGAAAAATTCTTATGTCATTATTTATATCCCCTATTTTATAATAACCTTATTAGACAATGGAAGTTATGTGAGGGGTATCTTGGAGCCCCTTGATGCATCAATATGACTCATGATACAAACTAACTTGGCAATTTTTCATTATCCTTACCTATTTTCATAATATTTTTTGGATGAAATCTATGCCTATTAGATTATTATGTCTCCCATTATGAATTCTTTTATTATAGAACTATTTATTAATATCAATGTGATTATATTTTATCTATGTTATCAATGAATTTATTCCCATTTTATGGTAATAATTATATTTAATTTTTTGTTAAATATATAATATTTCATGATATTCTTCGATTATTTATATTTTAATAACTTATATTTTACACATTACCATATTAATCATCAATGTTGACTCATAAATATTTTTTCATTTCACAATGTGATAAAGAATGGGACTATTAAAGAAATAACGTATTTACATGAAAAAAATATCAATGTCATAAGAAGAATTATCATATTATATTAAATTTTATATATTTACATTTACAAGAATTTATGAATATGGTATCACATGACTATTAAAAAATTTATTCCCTCTGGAGGAAATCAATCGTATATATTCCAATGATGGAAAATAGCCACCATCTCTAGGCTACTTGAGTCAATGTAAATAAATATGTTATTAAAATATATTTTACACTAAAAATGTGGTTTGTTATTTATTGGAGTTAAAATAATCTTAAAACGGTTTTAATATAATTTATTATTATGAGTTATCCTTCTATTTGTAATGAATTTGATAAAAAGATATATGTTATAGAGAGATTAATCATAACCTGTTCTTCTTTCTTGAAAATGTTTTTGAATGGTTTGGGAAGCATAGTAAAAATGAAAATGATTTTATTTTCCTTATACATTCCCAAAACCTAAGTTTTTTGATAATTATAAACACTAAAAGATAGTGATAAAGGGGAATGGGAAAGCCTTAGATGTGGATGTTCCACTACAAGAATCAATAGGATAAATTCCACATATCAATAAAATTGAATGTTCGTCCCACATGATATGATATCTATAACATTATAATGTTTCTTGGAGGTGAAATGAAATATTAATTTAATTTTGGAATGATGTTTTGGTAATAGTAAAAGGTTTTGTCTCAACAATTATTGGGAAATAAAAAATAAAATCATAAAATATATTTGTTTTAATGGATTCGAAAACAATATCATAGGAATATAAAATAATTATGATCAATTAAATGAATCAATATTAAATATGGATGAGATCATATAAAAAAACCAAAATGATGGATGAATTTAAAATAGTGGAAAATGAACAAAATGGATTTGATTCAATGTTGGTGGTGAGGTAAATTCATATTTTCTTTGAATAAAAAAAGACAATAAATAATGGAATAAAAGGCATGATATTAATTTCAAAAATTATGAACCTGAATTCCCTATAAATTTATATTCAAGATGTCACTTTACTAAAAATAAAAACACAATAGACTGATAATCTTGTCAAATGGGGATAATATTTATCTTCATTGACATGAATGTGTTGATTAAATCTATTTGTCCATTAGTGATCATTTATTCAGTATTGGGATAGACCACAAGGATGTAATAATCTATTTTAGATATGTACATTAATAATTTTTTTAATCAATTAATTCATATTACTTATTGTATTTTTATGATACCGGAGTCTACAACCAAAGAACATTGCAAACAAATTTATAGAGATATATATATATATATAATTAATTACATATTTCTATAAAAAATACATGAATATAAAACTAAGATGAGTTTTCAAATTGTAAATATGAATGTTATTTTGAGAATAAATGAATTTTAAATGAAAATTGTGTACCACACACACCACAAAAAGATGGTGTTATAGAATATAAGAATATGTTCTTACTAGATATGGTTCAAAAATTATTTATTATGATGATACATATCATTATTTATTTAGAGTTTCTTTTGGTACAGGAGTTTATATAAAAAATAAATGTTTACATAGAAAAGATAGTCATAGGTCCCATTAATATATGCATTATAAATATTCTCTTAGTTTGATGAATCTTCATGGGTTTGGAATTTCATGTATTACCAGGGGAAATTATATGAATAATATAATGTTTAAAATTAAATGATTTGATATGGGTAATTCTTGGATATACTCCAAATCTAAGACTATATAACTTTCGGCACAAATAATTAAGAAATATCATTTACTCTTCTATTGTGATTGTGACGAAATAGTTAGATAATAATGTTTCTCATGATATTAAAGGATCATAAATAGATAGTGATGTTTTCCTTAAATCCTAAATAAATTTAAAATAGAGATTAAAGTGTTGAAAATTTAAAGTTTGGGTAAGAATATTCAACAATTTCATCTAATAAGACAGAAATATATTAAATACATACAAGTTTGAGAAAACAATTTCATATCTTAAAAATTAATGTAAATTATCGATATCATCTAAAATCATGTAATACAATGAGAATAACATATAATACTACATTTTTATCTCTTTTATAACCTAATGATGTCTAATAACAATTAATTAATCAACATCGGGTTAATATTAGGAATAAAGAATCAGACCTGTTGGAAGAGAATGGAAATTGGGAGATAGTTCACCAACTTAAAGAAAATCATGATATATTAATAATGTGGGAAGAATATAACTTGTGTATTTTAATAAAGATACATATTTAAAATGAATTAAATTTTTTTATGAAAAGGATAACCCACATTTGAAGGAGTTGAAGTTGAGGAAAACTTTTCACTAGTGGAATGGTTTTAAACTGATAGAAAATTTCTTCTTATTACATACTATAGGGAATATATGATTTTTCAAATGGATGTAAAGTCTTCCTTTCTCAATGGTGATAAATAATATGATTTTTACATTGATAAAACTTGTGGGTTATTTCTAGGATTACAACATAGATACGTTTTCATGCGAATTTATGGTTTATATGGGATATAATAATCTACATGATCCTTGATTACTAAATATTTTTCTTTCATAAATTAGTTAAATTTAAGAAATTGATTATTAGATATCAATATATGTATCAAATTTGAAAAATTTGTTTCCCTTATTGATATTTCATATTTATATCACATCATATGGTATTAAAATAATGAATAATTTTGAGGAATTTTTTTTCTAAAGAAATGAATAAATTATTTAAAATGTCAATGCCGGTAGAAATGAGATACATTCATGATCAAAAAGTATGTTAATATAATGTATGAATGTTTATTACTAAAGAGATGTTTTATAGGTAAAATCCGAATGTATTTTGAAGAAAATGTTTCTAAAATATTCCAATATATCTTTATATGGGAATATGGATATTAAAATATGATAAAAGGAAACAATTCAGATTGTATTATTTTATTATAATTTATTTCATATGTATTATAAGTCAAATTATAAATAATACATGTATTATATGGTATTTTTCATAGTTCCTTATATCAAAATTGAAAAAGGATACATATTTTCGTCTATAAAATTTTTTCTTAGACATACTAATTTCACGATACATTATTGGATATCATATGTTTCTATAGGATAGTTATATCTATTTTTTTCAAATATATGTAGATTGGATAGGTTGGGAGAATGAAAAAGGATACACATTAGGATGAGTTTTTTCCTGGGTAACATCATTATTTTTTGGAACCTAAATAAGTAGGAATCTATGAAATTACAATCTACTGATGAAAAATATGATTCTTTAACTCATTCTAAAACATATTTAATGTTTTTGAACACAATTTTGTAAGATTTGATGTTTTTTATGAACCCGAAAATTAAATATTAATGTGATAATAAAAGAATGAATAATTTTTAGCGTAACCTTATTCAAAATTCTATATTCTATAAAATTGATATTAAATATGAATTTATAATAGAACAAGTAGAGATAATTGAATTGATGAATAATTTTTTGTATAAAAAGTGGAATATATTCGATTTCGTCAACATTCCATTATATATTGTTATATATCTAAATTTGTGGTTGATTTTGGGAGTTAAAACCCACCCATCTCAAGTATATGGTATGTTGTTCAAGTCGACTCTTTCACCTCATCTTTTGAAATTATTTCTAATGTGTGAAGAAAATATATATCATAAATATATCAAGACTATCCATTGATATTTTCATTAATTTATAATGTGGATTTTATATTAAGTGGGAATTTTTAAATTGTGAAAGCTATTTTTATTTAATTTAGTTTTTTTGTGATTTTTTCAAACTATTTATTGATGTTCACATTGTTATTATTACGATATTATAAGACGCAATGTTTATGGTGACTTTGAAGATTTGATTATAATTTTATTGGCCAATTTTCTTGTGGTATATCATCATTTTTATATAGTATATAATTATCAACAATTTTGGACATGTTCATGGGTGAATTGTTATCAATTCTTGTTGACAAAATATAACTATTTTTTCACATATAATACATCAAATATAAACTTTTAACACGTAGGCACACAATTTTTGAAAGACGTTAAATTTCAATGTATTTAGTGTTTGGTTGTGAACTATTCTATCTAATTTAAAAAAATACGTTTTGATATTTTTGAAACCCTTAGGTGATGAGAATACATTATGATGAATTTTTTCAAATTAAGGAATAAGTTTTATGATTCATTGTGATGGATTTTCTAAAAATTCATAATATATTTTTCATAATACAATTTGTATGATGTAAATATTTATAGAATTTAATTCAAATGTTGAATAATGTTATCTATTTTAAGAATATATAATGAAATGGTCTCTCAATGATAAATATAAAACAAATCAGTCGTTCTCTATTGATTGTTTTTAACAACAGTTTTAATGATCAATTGAAATTTTATTGTAAAAAAGATAGTAAAATACAAATAACGATGATTTATTTTTAGGTTTCCCTTATGTTTGAGGGACTCTACACCATAATAAAATGTATACATCAAATTTTGTTTGAGAATATTTTTCATGTCACTATAATATTGGGTAAGTTATATTCTATAATGATGTACTATATCACAATAGAAGTTAGTATGAAGTGATAATTTCATTAAAATGGGATCACACTTTAAGGGAGTGGCATTATATTTTCTTGAGTTTCATGAGATAAACTAACTAGTATATGATTTTATTGATATACCACATCATGATAAGGACTTTTACACCATAAGATAGGTTTCCACACTATAATGTATTATGGGAACATTTTTATGTTACTAGAAAATGGATGAGCTATACACTAGATTAACCACCTCACAATGTAATATGTTCAAGCAGTTAAAAAGTAAAAATTATAAACTACTATTCTTTTCCACAATCAATAAATCTATACCATGAATGTGTAAAAATGAGATGTTCAAAATTTTTGATGACTTTGATACATATACACGGTTTGGGGGTCATTCTAGATTATAATATCTCACAATTTAAATTTCAAGCTATAAATTAATTGTAATATTATTCAATATATTTGATTCCATAAGAGGTTTTGAATTTCATTTTGAAATAATAATGTAAACTAATAAAAAATTTAAACGATGTATATAAATTTATTATTATGGTAAAAAAAAGTTACCAAAACTGATAATAAAATGAAAAGAGTGAATAAGATAATTAGTTATTGATATTTGAATAAAATTGACGATTATGATATTATCCAATTTATTAGAAATGATTATTGTGAAAAAATCATATTGATTGTGTGAATGTTTTGCACACAAAATGTAGATAATAAATACTCAATGTCATTGAGGATGTCTAGATGGTTGATAACTCATATGTTGTTATGAACATATATCCTTGTAATGTGCATGAAAAACTTGTTAATGAAAAAAAAACTAAGGGACAAGAGAGATGTATGTATTGTTATTATGGATATAAAAGTATTCATTGTACTAAAATAATGATTCTTTTTGGTAGTGTGATCATGGAGGAAACCAAATCCCATTAAGAACAGACAGAACAGTTAAAGTGGTAAAACCTATAAATATTATATTTCCAATCATGTTGGTGTGGATGTCTTGGAGTGAATATAGATAACATCAATATTCGATTATATTAGTTGAATGTTATTTTATTTAAAGTCATAAAAAGAATATTAGACTATTATGCTCATCTACACTCATAGTGATTTTTAATAAATCCTATATATGTATTCTCACATGACATCCAAATTAATTACTACCATTTTTATCACTACATGAAAATTCAATGTTGTAGAATAATTTTTTCTAAATGTTTATTATCTCCCATGTTCATTTTATGCATTTTATGGGTATGATTTGATATAATAAAATCTATTAAAAACATGGTTCATGTAAATTAATAATAATAACAATTTAATTTATATATATTGTTATTTTTTAGGTCATCCAAAAATATCCATATTCTTGCAATATATTATTTATTAATTTCATGTATTACTCATAATAATATATTGATACATAATCATGATTGAAATTTGTGATTTTTATCACAATTTTCACGTGGGTATTTAAATTGAATAAAAAAAAGAAGGTAAACTAGTGAATGAGAAAGAGTTTATAGATATATAGTGTAGTATAATTTTATCATAGGAATTATAATTTAAATAAAATATCATTTCAATTTTGAATTTATTTTAGAATTAGCTAATATGAGGTGGTAATTACAAAATTAATGAATGGAAAAAAGATACATACATTATGAATTCAATCCTTCATGACATGAGTTTATTTGGATTGAATTATAGACACATCCTACATGAAAAATGAATTGATCCAAATCCATACAAGGATTTAAGAGGTGGAAAATGGGAAATGATTCAGGATAATTTCTATTAAGTAGAGTGGCCTAAAATTTCAGTGGTGATATTATTTTATCGGTGAGAATATATTACATTTACTAGGAAATGTATGATACGTAAAGGGTTTACAATGAATAAGATGTTATATTTGAAAGTTTTGTTTTTATATTTTTGTTTGAAAATTCACATAGATTACTAAACCTCAAAAAAATCTTATATAATTTTTAAATATAATGTCAATTGAATAAAAATCTATACATGATAATTTATCAATTTTCCCCCATTTACAAGGATTAAATGTTTTCTAGCACACTGAGTATTTTTTTCTAAAACATAAGATAACAACATGTACCAAATTTAGACATGATAAATATAATTATTTTAATAGATATTGTTTAATAAAATACAATTTTTTGGAAAAATAAATACTAGTAGAACATATGAAATATATAGAACAACATTCGTTTATTTGATAAACGAATTTAAAATAATTAAGTGTTTCTATTCTTATTTCCTGTCAATTATTTGTTAAATGAATCTATTGTTTAATAGAAATTAAATTAATTCAATAACATAAATTTTTTCAACTAAAATTAATTAATAATAGTTAAAAATAATTATAAAAAATGTTTCAATAAAAATATCTATTTTCTGAAATTAAATAATATTATTATATTAAATTATTTATCGAATAATAATTTATTTTTTTAGTGAAATGATACTAAATAATTGTATCAATTTTATAAATAAATGGAATCATTGTTTAATTATATTATTAACAATAATATGTAACAGATTAAATATATTTAATACAAAATTGTTGTTGTATTTTATAATATGTCCTTCTATGAATATATTATTATATTTAATTATACTATTTTTATTTACCAAATATAACCATTTTAATACAGAATTAACATGTATTAAACCAAAATACTCTTAAAATATATATATTTCATTCAGATGTGATATATATATATATATTATAATCATTAATTATTTTTATTCACCTCTTTATCAACATGTTTATAATATTTGTATCTAACAAGTTTATTTCCATATTTTGAATCGAGGTATAATCTTGGTGGAAATCCAAAAGAATAATAATTTTTTATATATTTTTTATTTAATAATATGTGTATTCCATTTATTTTATACTAATTATTTTTCAAATATAATTATCATCATGCCTAGTTTTTTATGTCGTATTTAATTTTTTTTATCCCAATATAATGTATCATGGTTGAATTTAATATTTTTTCTACAAAATTTATGGGCCTTTTTTTATATTTTTGCTTTTTTTATTATCAACTGAAATTTATTTTTTGTATATTAACAATGTATTCATAGGGTTGTCACATTACATTTCTTATTTTATTAGATCCCAACTGTGTTTATAGTTTCATTGGTTTTATTTAATTCTAAAATTATGGGCATTTCATGGAACTTTTTGACTCTAGCTAGTTATAATTAATTTTATAAAATTTATTTCTCTAATTAATTTCCTAAAATATATTACAAACTCATTTCATGAATTCTCATTCAATAGGTATTGTTTAGTTCTCAATGAGAAATAATGATCATGAATTGATTTTTTTATGGGTGTCTAGGTCATATATTTCATAATGTTTTTGTTGAGGTTTTCCAGAATCTTGGGTTTTCAAGATTATACTTGTGGTGGACTAATGATACATGTTAATATACTCAGGAAAATTCATCATGAAACAATTTATTACATAGCCTCATTGCAACATGTGGCATCCATTTTCTCTATAGTAACTATAATCCATACCGAGGTTTCTATTTTCTTATCTTGGACAAAATTAAATGGAATATAAGATGTTCATATTGGGATCAATAGGTAGTGATCATCTATTATTGTATTTATACATCAGGATATATGTAAGTATGTTATCACAAAAAGTATATATTGAAATATAGTAAATGTATATTATTTACATATTATTTATGGAAAAAACTATTGTTTCTATTCAATCAAAATTTAGTAATATATATTTATAGGGAGAGATAGAGAATAGAGGGGGAATTATTTATTATTTATGAATATTCATGATTATTAGTAAAATATGAACCAATTGAAAATTCCACTAATTGATAAGAAAATTTTATCTTCATAAATGTTAATAATTAGTATTTAATGTTTTAAAAAATATTTCAATAATTTTTTCTCGTTCATTTTATTTTTAATGCTGATATATTGTATCAAAAATATATTACGTTGTTGATCATGAGGTATATCTCATTTTTAGAGCTATTTATTGAGAATGTATAATGATCCCAATTTATATATTTAATCTCTTGATTATACCATGTTATTATTTTAATATTTTTTCTCTGAAAATGATGATTAAAATCGATTAATCCCATTTATTAGTAAATCCTCTATTTGATGTTTATTGTTTCCTTCCATAAATGTTATTAGTATTATTTTCATAAAAAAATGTAGGGCTCCATGTTTTTTTTTAAATATTACATATGTTTTTATTAATTTTATATCCTTCTAGTAATCATGTTTTTATATCCATAGTATTTATGTCATTCTATAAACTGTTACAGAAATATGTTTTCTTAATGATTTTTTAGAAAGTATAATAATTTAAATTTAGTTTTGATATCAATATAGAATATATGTAATATTATAAGAGTGGGTAATAATAGTATATTCAATATTTTATGTGTGTAGATTATTTTATATGATTATCTAAATATAATGTTCATAGAAATAATTTTTTTCAGTAAAACTAATTATTTTTGGAATTAAATATAAATTTGGGGATTTGAAAAAATATTGGACTATTAAAATCTATTTCAGCATTATCTATATTTAAATTTTATTAATTCTATAATATAATTTTGATTTTCAAAAAAAACATTGAAATTTATTTTTGAAATTTTATTTAATGTTTTTTTAAAATGAAGTGGAATTTAATATGTGATTCCCATCATATTTACCACATTTACAATTTCATGTAACAATTTTATATAATAATATTTTTGTACTTTGTTCCGTCAAATTCCATTTTTATGATTTTTTGTTTTATATAAAATGTTATAATTTAATAAATTAATTGTTATATGGTATTTGAAATGAGTAATACTTCAATGAAATTGAATATGTAAATGAATCATTTAAATGATATATGAATTTAAGGATTATAAAGAATTTATACCACTAGTTTTCATGAGATATCCTAGAATACCCAATATCATGATAACTGATATGGCTCTGATATAGCTCAAAGGTTATTTCTGATCCCCATGGGATGTTGATTATATCCTTGTGTCATACAAGATAAATTTGTGAAAACTTTTCCACAATATAGTAGAAGATAAAATAATTGATGTCCTTATTTTCAACACTAAAAATTAAAGAATGTATCCATTAAGTAAAAATTATACAGACACAAAAACATAATTCAGAAATGTACACATTAGGAAAAAACTTCCCATGAAAAAAAACAACATATGGTCTAAATAATCATGAAAATATTACACCCCCATCGGTCTGCTTCCACTTTCTCAGTCATGGTATAATAAAATCTAAAAAACCAGAACGAAAAGAAATGGTGTGACCAACAATGTCATGCAAGGTATCCCCATGTATTGGATAATCAATTCTATAATTGTTAAACATGATATAATGCGAATATAAATAAAAATATACACTGAAATATGTTTATAAGTAACTATGAATTAAAATTTCATAATATAGTGCTATTACATGAATTAACATTGAGAATATTTTCTGGATTAGTATTTTTGAGAATTAAGATATAACTAATACATAAAAAATAAAATTTATAAAATTTTTAATCCACTAGAACAATATTCCTTTCATCCAAAATATAAAACATTTAAAAGTAAATATGATTTATTTATCATGATAAAAATATTGTTGACTTATTCATTTCTTTTACCCATCCTTATACCTTGTGAGTACATTTTAAAAACATTCAATGAACACAAAGAGATCAGTAAGGGATAAAAATGAAAGAAAATGTTAGTCTATGAATATTTATAAACTCATTAAATCGTAACAATCTTGATAAAAATAATTAGAGTCATAAATAATAAATGTAAATTATGGTATCTATATCATATTTATATTATAGATTTCACATCTATGAAGGGAGTAACCTGCATTATTATGTTTGGAACACCGATAAAATTATATTTCATATATCTATTAGGATAAACCTTATCATTTAACATTTTCTCATTACCCAATGAATTGGAGAGCTATCCTAGGCTCACCCACCCATTATTTATCATAGAACAATCTATATACATATGAAATTCCCAAAAACCAAAACAGAATCATAACACATAAAAAATTCATATTGGAAAATTAACATTTCTACATTAAAATCAAAATATAGTATTTCAAGACATAATCTATTCATTTTTAAAACCTTGTTGAATACCCATATACCTAATAATGGAAAATAGTATTTAGTTTTATTTTATGAATATTACAACGTATATAGGAATCTGAATATAAATTATAGTCACGTGGTAGAAATGTCATTGGTACCACCTATGATAAAAAAATTAAATATTCATTTATAAAAACACTAAATTTAATAAATATTTAATTTCGTAAATATTTTAATGAAATTAATATTCGAATGGGTTGAATATACATTTTATAAAAGAAGGTGGTGTATAACATCAAAATATAGCTTAATGAAGTGAGATTGATATGAAGTCCCTTACCAAGAGTCCGACTCACCTCATGAAATATTTAAAATCTTAAATAATAAACATTTATTATTGTTTTTTTCATGATAAAAATATTAAAGTTTCTTATTTCATTTATATCAGGTATTACTATGTTATAAATATTTTAAAATTATTTAGGTTCATATCACTTTTTTTCTCGATATATGGTACTTGAACCAAAAATGAACTTTGTTTTGAGGTCACTAATCAATTTAGTCATAATTCCACCATCTAAATAATTATATTCATTACATAATCATCACTTATATAATATTTAAATCAAAATATTAATTATAGTTATAAAAAATGGAAAATGTTTTATTCATGAATATGGTAGGATGTACTTATGCATGAGTAACATTTTATTTTTTGTTTGATCATTATATAAATAAGGTGATTATTAATTTTATGTTTAATTTAACGTGATATTAAATTTAATTATTATCATTTTTCATCAATTAGAATATTTTAGATCGAAATGGTTTTCCCCAGAAGAAATTGTGTTGCAAAAGCGAGAAGGCACCGAGAGGCTAATATAGATTTGAATCTACATCCTCGAATGGTGGTTATATGAACTGATAACGTTTTTTAGTAATGTATATGCTTACTCTTGAAATAAGCATTTGTGGTATCAATTCTAGAGGAACATGATATAACATGACATAACGTTTCTTTTGTTGATATTTTTATATGGAAACATCCTTCAGCATTATGTTGAACCATAAATCCAATGATATCCGATGAATGGAGTAATTATATGGAAATTATATTTCATTCTGTTGTTTTAAAAAAATTCAAAAAGTAAATAGTATTTATTTTTTATATTGAGGGTGATGTCGATCAATGATGGTATATAGTTAAGAATAATAATGAAAATGATGATCTGATGTTGTATAATGGGATCACATTAAGATTATTTTTCTAGAAAAGTATTTTCCTATAACTATTTGACGCATGAATGAGAAACAATCATCGAAACTGAATAAAAAATAATGATGAATCTATGTCAGCATATGAAGTCAATTATATAAAGCAATGCATGTAAATAAAATATTTCACTCAAGAAATTGATAATAAAATTAAAAAAATTTAATCTAGTTTAAATTTTTTTTTAAAAAGTGTATTGGCATCAGGAGGTTTTAATATCTTTGAAAAACATGTTTGTTGTGCTGAAAATGATGATATGGAGTTTTCTGAAGTGTTTGATCCTCGTGATAATGAAAATAAGAAGTTTTTGGGTTAGAAGGCATTTAAGAATAATTCATGAATGAAATTTTGATGTAATAAATCAATTTTCCTTCTTGTCAAAAGTGTCATTAGAATCATCCTGGAGAATATATTGTAATTTCATTGAATTTATACTTATGAGGAACATTTGGACACATTTATCGTGATATTAAAAAAATTATTAGGGTAATTTTGAATCAATATTATTATGGTGCCCCACTCGCCTATCGTCTCTCTTCAATGCTCTTGGCTTCACCTCTGCTCCTAGGGTTTTGTCCCTCCTCAGTGGTAGCGTTTCTCCTCATTATTATCCTAATTTTTTATCCGTCCACCTTTCCACTATTATTCCTCACTTCTGTGTTCTCCTTCTTCCCAAAGTATTTGGGTCTCTTCGCTGGCGCTCACTACCACGAGTTTTAATCTGATACTCTTTCGGCCTTCCCTTCAATAATTGTGTGTTGGGGAAGCCCTCAGCATCCAAAACCTTCTCTAACCCCATGATCCTTTTCACCTGTCCACATCGGAGCAAGAGCATTGGGATCATGGAAGATTTGGGTTAATTGGTTCTGGGGTCTTTTTGTTTTCTTGCACTATTATTTTCATCTTTTTCTTATAGATTATAGCTCTTTGTTTCATAGTCATTGGAATCGTCTAGAGCCCATAGTTGTTCTAATCCCTTCTCTGACATCAAGTTCCACTAAGTCACTCTATGTCAGACTAGGTGTGGAGGTAACCATATGATTTTTGGGATTAAGTGTTTGGTGGCTATCAGTGCTTCAATAAATCCTTGAGTCGGACCGCTCCTATGAAAAATTATGTTGGTTTATTAGATCTATTTGGTGTATCTTCCTCAAAATAATTGAAGAAGGTTTGGTTTTTTTTGTATAATATTTGTCTGTTTGATACTAATTTGAAGATAAAGTATATTTTCATATCAGGATTTTGTGTTATTTTTGGTGTGGTGATAGTTCTACCCATCAATGGTCAATGAAGGTGAAGAGAGGATGATGTAGAATTTTCATAATGGAAGTTGTGTTTGGTTTTTTTCCAGCAGGATAATCACTGGTGTGGTGGTAACATTGAGAGGACACGAATATAGGTGGCCTAATACATGAGACTACATGAACCTAGGATAGGAAATGATGATATTGAACATTTTTAATTTCAATCTTGGTATAGTGGTTTTTCTGTTTATGTCCCGAGATGGGTGGTTTTTGAGTAGTAGTATTTTTTGTATAATGGTTTTTGAATTTTTTATTTCAGTGAAGATTTTGTTTAAATATAGTTATATGTTTTATGTGGTTTACCACATAGCCATAAAGTGTTTATTGAAATTAAAAAAATGGATTTGGAGGAGGATGGAAAATGATCAGGAGAATTAGGACATGCCAATGGTAAGATGATTTATTTGTAAGGAAGTGAGTAATTTGTCTAGTGTGAGCCTGAAGCTAGTGACTCAGGTATGAAATTAGTAGGATTGGAAGAAGGAGGGTGCGTAAAAATCTTTTTCAACCACATAAAAAGATTTTGAACCATCAAAAGAGGAGTTATCATGCACATTTATTGTCTTTCTAATTTTTCAAATGTGATGTTTGATTCCGGGTATACACAATCTGTCTTTTTTGAGGAATTTTATGCTAATTTGGAAATTAAACCACACGAAATAAATCTATAATTCATTGTAAAATCACATATAGAAAATATATCATAAAAAATAAATTTATAACTATTTACAAATCATTTTATATTGAAATATGTTTCCTGAAAACCTTGTTGTATTCCCATTGTATATTTTAATGGTATTCTTTGTATAGAAAATATTTCTATTTATCATGCTAATATTGTTTTTTTTTCATTGATGAAATAAAAACCAAACCACAAAATACATGAAACATAAGTTTTGCATTTATCTACATGGAACAGTGATGTTAGCTTTTGATTTACAGATGACTTCCTTTCCATGCTACCATGCATAACATGCATGGCCAATTTTTACCAGAAATAATATATTATAGAAATATTGTTATTTTATATATTAGGAATTAACCAATATTTTATGATAGATTAAATTTATAGTACAAACTAACATATGAAAAAATATGGTTTACACAAATATAAAATGAAATAATAATATACAATGTATATATGAACAAATTGAATATAAATGAAATATTTAAATGGAAAACCATTTTCATGTCGTAATACTGTTTTATTCAAATAAATTAAATTAATTAAAATTATTATTTACTGTTAAATATATATATATATATTATATTAAATAAACTATTTTTTATATTCATCTAGTAGATTTTATAGGCCTAATTTAAACAATCTGAATATTACACATAAGAAACTGTTTTTTTTATAAATTAATTTTTAATACCATGTTATTGATACCCAATTTGAAATTTGAATTTTTGTACATTAACAATATTATATTTCAATAAAAACTTTATTCAACAAATGGAAACATAAAAATTTCATTGGGGTGGTGTTTTGGTATTTTTCAATGAAGTTTCATTTTTAATGAATAGTGAATTTATTGAAATTTAATTAAGATCCACCTAACACATATATATTTTTAAATTATTTTTTATTGAGTGAAAATGTTAATTATAAAATATTATTATCAATTTATCCAATTTAAATCATCGTAATAAGTTTCACATTGAAATTGGTTATAAAAAATAATCAAATTATTAAATGCTTTTACATTATAACCCCACATTATATTCCCATTAATAGGATTAAATTTAAAATTATTAATACCAATTAAATGATTTGAAATTTGAAAATTTTATTATATATTCAGAATAATAATAATTTCAATTTTATAAAATGATCAAATTATTATTTTTAAAAAAATATTTGTGTAGGTAAATATAATTAATAAAATTATTATGATGAATTTAAGCTGATCAAGAGACTAAACCCTAATCAAAAGTCTTTATAAGAACTAGATAGATGGAAAAAAATAAATTTTATGGATATATGTTTACTTTATACTTTATTTTATAGAATATTATCTATTATTGGGTTATATTTTAATAAAAAAACATGGGTTGGTTTCTTTTTTTCCAAAATATTACAAGACTTTCACTCCTCCTATATAAAAGGACACCACATCTCCCCATTCTCTACAACTGTCAAATAACTATGTATAATCCAACACTTTACTAATTCACTTACTAACATCCCCCATATTCCTTGATGCCTCCTTTTTTTCATAAATACATCCAAGCAATCCCTTTGGTATGATATAAAATTAGTTACACTATTTATAAGGTAACTCTTTACAATGATCAATTGTCTGTCATTTTAATCTTCCCCACATCAATTATTTATAAATAATTATAATATTAAAACAAATTTATAATAAAAATAATTTTTTGTTATTGTTTTATGGTTTATTAATATACTCATACTCTTTTCTATCTACTGGAAAACAAACATGCCATTCTTTTACTACGAACTACTACCTCATGAATTGATGTTTGTTCATTTTTCCTTTTCCACATCTCATTGATGAAAATTATAATTGGAAATATTTTAATATAATCAATATATGATATTTATAATTTAAATATTATTATTTAATCCTTGTATATGTGATACGTTTATATCTTCCATATTGTTGGAATATAAAGAAAATATTTGAGGAAGTGTTTACTACTTCTCCCTCAAAGGGATGTGATTCGATCACGATGTACATGGAAAATATAAATGATGGATTTATACAAGAATACATGATATAAAAAACATATATTTTATATGCATAAAAGAATTGACATTCTGCATATTTCAAATATATCATTTTATTTATTATCATTTCACAAACATAAAGAGCATGTGTCATTCAAGGTTGTGTCGACTACCTCCTCCTCAACATATTGTGATTGATTTTATATAAAAACAATTATTTATATAATTATATATTGATAAATTAAATTTTAATTATAATATAATGACCATTTTAGAATTATATAGTGTTTCTTACCTTCATTCAATAATGATAATGGAAAAATGGAACATTACTATTGCGTACTTATGGCCTACCATTTACGTGATTATATCATTGGTCCATTTTTAATGACCCCGTTCATGATTGGATTTGAAAATATACTTAATTGATTAACATAATAATTTTTAAATATATTTTTTTATTTTTATGTGTTTATATAACGGCCCCATTTTCCATTTGCGATAAAACAAATTCTTTTTTAAAACCAGAAACAAATTTATTAAAAACACCTGACATAAACACAATTATATATGTTGTTGTATAAAAAATTGTAATAAGAGAACTAAAAGTTAAATTAAACATGAAAAATTGTATGAATAATATAATTAATTCACCTATGTTTATTATTATTGAAAATGACAATATAAGTGACATGTTAGACTCAATGTAATGGAATTTATTCTCACTTTTTATTTTTGTGAGATATGTGCCTTATTCACGATCAATTCTTTTTTGTGTTGTCTATACTACCCATGGATGTATTATATAATTATTTTACAAACTATTAGTATTTAAATATCCATTTCATTATATTTTATTCATGTGGTTTATGATTCAATAGTTACAGAATGGGTACATTAATTTTGTCCTAATTTTCCTTCTTTGTTACTCATACCACATAATGAACATATAGTTTTCCATAAGGTGTATATACTTAAATTTAAATTTAATATATTTAGTTTCCCTAATTTTAATTATATTTTATGCATTATGTAATTTCAATTTCCTTCATTAGTATTATGGTTCATTGTTACCAAGTGGCAAGAGTTTTTTTAAATAATTTCATCACTTTTGGAGTATGTTTATGATTATTATTCCTTTGAAGAAACCATATAATCCCACTTAGCGAAAATAAAATGAAATTTCATCTCTTATATGTATTCATGATATATTCATGTATTTTTTCCAATATTCCACTCTTTGTTCCATGATATTGGTAAGAATTTATTTTAATGAAATCCCAACATTACCTCTCTCTTTGATTAAAAATACATGTTCCATCAAAACCAACTTCTCAAAAAAGTTTACTATAATATTTTACTATTAGGTAATGATATTTAAATGAAATTATTACCCTTTATTTACTTAAACAAAAATGTTTCTTAAAAAAATAAATCTCCTTATCGTTTTCCAGTTGAGGAATTTTTCTATTCTTTTTACTGTTCAAAAGTAATGTTTGGAATGTATGGATTTACCCAACAAAATTTCTTTGATCCACCCTTTAGTTGTTTTAAAATTTAAATTTATATAACATGTTTTGAAATATAATTTTTTTAGATTTTTTTTGTAATGGTTTTCAATCACCTTTTCTAAATTTTCATGGAAAACATTTTTAAAATGTTTTAAATCTCCTCTGGAAGTCTTTAACTGAAAAAGGCATTCAAAATGAATTAAATTATTACATGATAGTTTTGTATTTTTATTTTCATGAATGAAGTTGTCAATAGTTTTTTATGTTTTAAGAATAATTTTTCAATTGGTAATTAATAATTTCCTCAGGAATATTTTTATTGATATTTAAGAAAAAATTCCCATATTAGTTTGCATAAGTTGTTGGTAGTAATTCCTTTTTGGTAATATGATCTAGTGTTATATTCAATTCCCTATAACAGTGGTTTTTGTTTTAATGGAATTATGTTTATAAAAATCTATTCCAATTTTAAATTTTATAATATTATATAACCCACTTTATTTCATCGGATGTGCTTTAAGGAAGTTAATATGAACCTTGTCTATTTTTCATTGGTTAAGATATGATTACATTTTTATAATAACCATATAATTTCAAAGTTTATGATTTTATTTTTTTTATGATTTGTGTAACATTTATGTATGATTTCATTTTTTAGATACGTGAGAAATATATATCCCTCTAATGAATTTGGTAAAAATTTATATCTAAATAGATAGTATAGGATGGTCTTGATAGTGAACCTTGACTACTATGATTTATATGTGATTGAACCATGACTACCAATATGGTATTAGGAGTGAACTAAAATACTATGATTTACAATTGATTTATCTATTACTACCAGGATTGTGAGGGGGAGTTAACCCATATCACAAATATGGCCTTGGTATCGATTCCTTGACTTCTATAGAAATCATTTTTATTTTTATATAGGTATTCAAATATTTATTCTATTATGTTATATAATTATTTTATGTCTTATATTCATTATTTAATTGTGTTTAATTTATTATTTACTCAAAATATTTCTTCCATGATTCTTGTTTACGACCACTGATATGTATTGTGTGATCATATATTTTTATGATCTAGTTCTCAAAACCTTTTTCTCAAAATTATTTTTATATGTATATATTATTTACCCTTACTATGTATATGAGATCACACCTTCATATGATTCATTCCCCTATGTTATGATTATATTTTTATGTTTGATGTGTCTAAGAAGGGTGATACTCAAGAGAGACTTAGTTATAGTTAACATAGCTCACTTATATAGTAGACTTTATGATTATGTGTTTCCAAAGGCACTAAATTAATATGGAATTTTAGAATATGCTTCTGTAATTTTTATTTATTCCACAAAATTTATGTAACTCAACATTACGTTAAGAATGGGATACTATATTATTTGTATTTTTAAACTTGATACATACAATGAATTACCGTTTCATTTTAATTAAAAGATAAAAAAAATTCACTAAAAAATAAATTATTTAGCTTCTCATATCCAGAAATATCAATAAAAACACTTCAAAGTATCCGAGGAAAAATAATACAAAATGATTGTATGAATTTAAACGCTCAATATGGGTATGAGAATAGTATAATCAATTAATAAATTATGTATATTTAATATTTCATGGTAAATAACTACAATACATTCAATTTATTCTATATCATGATCATGATATGAGAGGAATAAATAATAGTTCAATAATTACATATAAATACTCACATGATTTTGAAACATAACAAAGGATATTCTAACTAATCAAATGATCCCATTGAATATGAATAATTAAATTCAGAATTATTGAATTTTTAATTATGGTAACAAAAAAATGTTATGGTATTATTTCATGAAAAATAATACAATAAAAAACATTTAAAAATAAACATATATATAAATGGATAATACCTCCTCAAAATAAAAAACTATCATTGTATCATTAAAAATACTAATTCATCGAGGGGCTATAGTGGGACTCAGCTATCAATTATTATGTCCAATGAATTCCCCATTTTAAAGGGTTATTACAAAATGCACGTAAATATTTTTATCTAAACTATTAAATTAATGTTTACTATAATACCAATCAATAAAAATAATCATACACCAAATATATAAAAATTTAATGGTATCATCATTGTATCACCCAAGTCAATATGTTCATTAAATATATGAATACATAATGGAGATAATATCATTATATTATAACACCATTAAAGACTTATTGACATAAAATGAGATATTATTTGATTTAAAATTATTTTTCAAATATCACATGGATCATTCTTGATAAATATTACATATAGTGGGAAATAATTTTTTTTAAACTACAAAATTTATAAAAAATGTCAACATTATTTTCATTGAAAAATACCTATAAAAATATTTTTTTCAAGAATATTTGGAAAATTATTAATTTACAAATATACTATTAATAATTAAATTGAATAATCAATGAAAAGCTAGTCATGATGATATGTAATTCTAAAAATGTCATATATACTGAAATGAATATTCCGATTGCACTAGAAAATTGTTTGAAAGGAGAGTTATTCAAATAATTACAATAACATGTCATTTAACTCAATTTGTGTAAATTATATAATTTGTATTTTTTTATCTTGATAAATTTTTAAAATATAAATAACAATTGAAATACATTTTTAAAATATATCATATGAAGTAAAATAAAATTTTGACTGAATATAGTAACAAAGTCAGATTTTCAGAAACACATTTCTTAATCATTTCAACAAAAAATCAGTTGAATAATGGAACTATGACATTAAATAGTTCAATAATAATCATTGGTTATGAAAATAATGTTATTTTATGATATAAATATTAATTATTTTCTCAAGGAAGCACGTAAACATAAACAACACCAATTAATAATGAGATTATCAAATAAAACCTTACCATTTTGATAAATTTTAAATCATAATCCTTATAAATGAAATGACATAAAATGAAACATTATATACCATGAAGACAAATATAATAATGATATTATATATCAATGTTTTATTATATGCACCACACAAAGGAATAAGTGTGGAATATGGCATATGTATCGTGGAAATAAATGATGGATGAGAACCCCATATAATGAATGTCACTCATCTTGTATGCTCTTAATCATTCAGAATAATAAACTTATGATTATTATTTACATTAATAAGGAAATATTTCAATTTTTTCATATTATTTAATTTAATATCCATTTTACAAATTATTATGTAATCAATTAATTTAATGTCATTTGTTTCAATGATCTTTGAGATATATTTTCAAAATGAATTTTGTAGTATGACTATGTTTTAAGTGGTTATGATTTAAAAATATCAAAAACCTAAATAATTTAAAAATCATATATATAAATAAATAATATTTTTATGACCAATATTTAAATATTAATTTTCAAAATTTTATATGTTATGATCATAGAGATAGTAGAAAATACATACAAATGAGTATTATTTCAATCTATTAGCAATCATTTTGGATATATGGTATGTAATATTTAGACATTAAAGAATACAATATTGTCATATGTAAAATATTATTACACTAAATATATATATATATATAATCCATGTTGCGTGGTTATGAAAATAGAGTCACAGAACTTATTAAGGTTGTAGTCCACATGTTCATGAATGACGTTATCCTCTTTCTGTTCCAGAAATGGAATGAAAAATTAGATATTATCGTTTTAGAATGATGAATATTTCATAAATATCATAATTGTTTTTATATAACATATACTAATTAAATATATACTATTATAAATCCATTATAAGTATTATTGAAATGTAAATCAAACAAAATTTTGAGGCATTAGTCGTTCGTACAAAGATGTGACGTTATCATATTACATAAATAATTGAAAGTAAAAAGTGTTATATATGATATAATAATTATAGAGTTGAATTTATTTTATAAATATCATATATATATATATATTATACATCCTCATGTACAGTGTAATGAGGTGGTACTAGAAAAATAAATGTCATTGTTTCACAAGGTGGTATTCCACTATACACCCGAACGATGATTTCATATCCCATTTGGGGGATTTGGGGATGGATTTTGGGTCATAAAATTATAAAAAAAATAGTATATGGAATATATTGATCTTAAAGTAATATAATTTCTAAATAATAATTTAACAAGTTGTATGATGATTTAGAAAACGTTCATTGAATAACTATAACTATTTTTCGGGTAGACTTCTTAGATTTTTATAAAAATACCATCTTATTTGGACATATTCACAAACCAAATTTATAAGATGAGTGTTTTTTATTTTTGGGAGGAAATTAGTGTAGTTTTTTAAAATAAAATGGATTTTATGGTGTAATGAAGAGAAAATATTAGGTGGACCATTACAAATGAGGTAAGTGGAATATTTTTAATTTTTTAAAAGATATAGGTGTATCAATGTTTTCTATATGAATATTTTAAAAATGTACTTTTCTCTTGTATTAAGAAATATAATATCTATATATTCCAATAAAATATATTATAAAAATGTATTTTTTTCATTAAATTCTATTATTTATCGTTTAATCCCACCGTAAATAGATTTTTTCCTTAACTGTGACAAATAATTTTTATTATTTATAATATTCCTTTTTTGTAAAAAAAATACTGACCTTATTATATAATATAAATAATCCATAACATAAATATGGCATAAATTTTTGTAAATCCCACACAAGGAAGGGGAAGATTCTAATTTATAATTGACCCTATAAACACAATGAAAATATCGTTTTCAATGTGAAAATGTTCAAAAGACAACAATTTTTATATATTTATATTAAATATTAAAATGAATAACCAGAAATTGATTAATATAAACTTAATAGAACTCATATTAATATAAAATAGGTTAAAAATTTAATTAACCCTTATAAATTATTTAAAATAAACATATATTTTAAATTAAAATTCTATATTTTTCATATTCATAAACGAATTAGTAAAAAATAAAAATGAGATTACTTTTATATGATGATTTCAAAAATAAATTTCATTTTAACAATAAATACTAAATAACTTATAATAATCACCTTTATATTTTTTTAAGTTTTGTACGACTAAACCGTATTTTAGTAAAAATATGGTTTTTCAAAAACATTTTATTTTCATTAATGTGATTCATATAATTTCTAATAAATAAATAAAATTAAGTTAATTAATTTAGTTATTGTTATTATTTAATGAGATTTTAATGAATAGGTTATAATATTCACAAATCGACCCATATACACAAATACCCTAACACCATTGCTAATTTAAAAATGTCCTAGATGGCGTTCACGATCCCTAAATGCTCGAAACTAACCCCTAGAATAATAAAAGATAATGGTGGGAACTTTTTTTCAATATAAAAATCCAAAAAGTGCACACATGTTAGCATGCTCAAAATAAAACTCCATGGGATGAACAATACCATAATTAAATCACGTATTTTACCCAAATAGTACAAAATCATTGTACTAAAAAATAGGCAAAAAACCCATCTCTCATATAACACTAAACTCCATCCAAAAATGATCATCAAACACCTCCTTCATGTGTTGCTTTCCAATATCACAAACCAGGTAAAAATACTACACCAAAAGGAATATGTTGGGTGTCATATATAATCTCTATATAAAATCACCAAGGGTTTCATAATAATATGTAAAAATAATTAACCATATAATGAATTTAATTTTTAATACAATAGGTAAGAAATTAATAGAGGATATTTAAAACAAAACATTATTTTCAATTCCATCGATGGAAAAATTTAAAACAATGTCATAATGAATATTTTATGAAAAATATTTTATATAAATTCACAATTTTTTAGTAATGTTGTTTTAAAAACAATATTATATGTACATAATTATCAAAGTAAATAAACACAACCATATTTTAAGTGATACAATAATTCTTGGTTATTGAATCCTAAAACACTCATATAGTTATAATGGAAGTATTCATAAATGTCCCTTCAACCCTAAATAAGAGGAAAAACCAATATCCAACTATTGATAAGATAATTCAATAGGTTTATGATAGAGTTTTGAGGATTTATTTCATTGTTAGTGAAATTTCAACCTTGCATGTTTGTCCCTAATAAATCACTAAAAACCTAGGATTTCATGTTTTCAAACCCCAATAAATAATGGGAATAAAATTTCAAAACAATTCAAAATAAAATTGCCTCATTTTTTATTTAAATATTCTAGTTTTTTATAATCATGTGTTTTTAATCAATCCACACCTTCTTCTATGATACAACTAATGGTTTCTTATCAAAACGATTTGATCCATTTTTTTCTCATATAATTTCATAACAAAATTTAAATAATCAAATTCCAAAGATACCGTCAAATCCAAATCATTCCCCAAAGCAGTATAACTGGTGTGTTTCCCCCATTTTCAGGCCAATAAATTCCAAATCCCAATTTAAAAAATTTTTAATTTTCATAATTTAAATAAAAGAAACTAAAAAATCATGAAAATCATGTCAAAATTAATTTTCCATAATTATACGGAACAAAATACCTAATATCATAAGATCATGTCACACAACAACTACAATGATAATATATAATAAATAAAATTGGTAATACATATTTTAGAATCAAACCTATATTTTTGATAAAAATAATGTTATTATGTTTCATCAATAGGAATGTCAAACAACCCCTATGTAGGAGTTAAAATGATATAAGAAGAGGTGGAACATAAGAAAAATTCTTAATGAAGGTGATTCAAACATTGTTTTCAAAAATTAAATCCACTATTGAGAGGGGATATAATGTAAAAAAATTTCTCATTGAGAGTATACATGAACTATAAAATCAAGAAATTTAGTGTTGGATACATGTTCTAGGTTGTATAGGCCCTCATATTTTATTAAAATTGTTTGGATGTATATTAACATAAATCCACTATTCAGATGGTCTTGGAGACATAGTTTTTTAAAATGTGTTCGCTAACCATGCAACCCTCTATAGTGGTTTGTAGTTTCAACAAGGTGGGATCTTAGGTTTTTATATTGTGAGCCAACCATTAAACCTCTCACTGACTGGGTTTGAACAGTTTACACAAGTAGTGTGTATGATGTGGAAAAATCAATCACCAACTGTCAACCACCAAGATCCATCATAAAAAAATCAACTCTATTACTTAAATAATGAATGATGATCCCCAACCAACTAATGAATAAAAATGAGTATAACTGAATTCTAAAAAATGTAACATGATGTTACTAACTCCCCCCCCATAGAATCATTCTTTCCTAATGAGCCTTTCAATAAATCTTCATGTCAAAATGATGAGGCCACTACTCTCTCATTAGTGAATCGAAATCACATATATATTAACGGAAATATAAATGTGTTTCCATTGAACTCTAAATAAGGTATAATACTATGAATAAGTACTTTGTTTTCATAATAAACATTCATGACTAGACAGTAATTTATAGGTAAATCAGGCTCAGCCTTAATATCAATCCATCTCAGAAGATGAAATGGATTATAAATGTACATTCATAGAGGAAAAAAATGAAACAGAATATGTATCAACATTAACTATTATGGATGATCATAATAACATTCCACTTTACCCACCGTCTCATTAAGTTAAAAATGTCCCAAAAAATGTGGATCAATCTTCTCTTTTTTCTCAATTAGTCAATGAACCAAACGATGTAAAGAAATTAAGAACGCCTAATCACAAAATGAAAATTACTACACTCTATGGTGATGGAGACATTAGACTTACATTATCTCAATTATTTCAGTATTCTTGGAAGAACCATCAAAATATTTATTCAAGTGTCTTGAAACTAGGGTCGTCTAATGAATGAACTATAAATGATATCAAATCCACATAACAGATATTTACAAGGCCACCTATAAAAGGACTCTAAAAAAGACTTTGTTATCATGGAATAGTAACTATTATTATCATAAAACCCAACCATCCAAAAATTTAGAATCAACGATTCACAAAAATCAAGGATTCATGAATATAGAATATCCTAATGGATTTTTATATCTCGGTCTGTTTGACCATCTGACTGCAAATAGTTCTTCATAATCAAATGAACCTAGGATACAAGTGCCTCACAAAGTCCTATATAAAAGAGATAATTATATAAGGTATATATATTATATATTAAAATAGATTTGAATCCATAAAAATGAATAATCACTTTCACATAGAGATTTAAAATATTTTCAACATTGTTTGTATCGTGAATAGGAAATAAGTGATCATATTTGGATAGCAAGTTTATTAGAAACCATGTCACAATATTATTTTCATGGATATCAGGAAACCAAAAATAAATGTTCATATATATATCATCATATCTTCATGATTTAATTTCAAGTGGTTGAAGAAAACTCAATGGTCGTCGACGATTGGCCTTTTCATGTTGGTATATATAATAATGAGATAACAAATATGTAATGCGCCTCTCACCCATGGTAAAAATAAATGGCACCCCATTTCATATAACATCTTTATGTTTTTTGGGATCACTATACACTTAGAATTATATAAATATCCCACCACAGATTTTCTCACAACTAATTATACAAAGAAATGATTCTAAAATCATATAATATCCTTCATGGAGAATGGAAACTCAAAACTTTTCTCCCCACTATAAAAAGAGTTCATAATATTATAGTACTCATAATCAATATTATTTTACAAATAAAACATCCCAAGGGGATTGGTGGTCAACTAAATATTGTCCACAAAAAAATTATCATGGAATTATCTTATTCAAATATACACCTGTTTAAAATGATACATAATATTCCACTCTTATGGTGATTCATTAATGGCATGTGTTGTAATTTTCTTTCTCGATAAAATTCTGATGACATTACCATATGAATTAGGTTATGCCAAAGTAATAATATTTTAGGTATTGCAAGAAAACATGTAAAAAATGTTCATGTCTTTTCTAGATAAGATATAACTCAAGTTATTATGATTTAGAAAAACAATAATCTTTTATCCATTATGGTATTCATGGAAAAACATTTCTCTTCATTATTGTTGCGAGTTCATGGTCATTTCTCATATGATTCTTTTCATGTAACATAAGCTACTGAGATCCATAGAAAAATTCATGATCAACCTTTATTAAAACACATACCAAACATACTTCTTATGCATCACATAAAAGCATTTCATTGACCAGCCTCTGGGAGATTCAACATCATCATATATTTCAAAAGGTATTTCAATCGATCAAAAGAACACTAGCAATTATAATCCCAAGAAAACCATACTCTAAATCAAGTTACAAGAATTATTCTAATAATATATCATTGATATGTACTTTACAAACATGTAATAATATATATCTAAACCCTAGAATATGCCAATATCAAAAACATTATGTGGTTACCCCATGTAATTATAAATTTTACCTGCTAAAGATCAACTGATATACCATGTTCCAACATCATAGGTAACAAGAACATCACTTCCCAAACCCTTAAATTACATTTTGATATATTTACATTCTATTGATGTTTTCTAAACATTTCTTGAACTTCTCTCATATGACACAAACAATGTTCCTTGGACATTGAGTAATCAAGGATTTAATCCATAAATACAACCATGAAAATATCTATATAAAAATATATGATCCTGTTAATTAAATCCCTAAAGAATGAAATAAAATTTGTTACACCAAATTGAATGTTTAAGAACTCATAATTCACGTAATTACACTAAATGGATGTTTTTCGAATGTAATATTATTTTATTCAAAATAGGTGATAACCATATTAAAGATAAATATTGGAAAACCACTTCCCCCCTATCAAAAGATTAAATAGATCATAAATATATAGAAATAAATAAATATCCTATATCATACCATGGATGATATTTTGGTAACCCAAAAAAATTTTAGGGGACCCATCAGCATTCCTTCCAATGATAAGAGTCTCTCTAAATGTGATACACATAGTAGTATAAACCCATTCGGTAAAAGATCATTTATCTTAGTGAGTAAATATTTCATTTCAGATGGATCAACATGGTAAGATGGAATATGTACAAGATGACTACTAGAAATAAAATAAAAAGAAAACACTACATCCATTTCCTATGGATAACATATGAAGTGTGATAGAAAAACATCACGAATCATGATGATAACTAGTGTGAAAAAACAGCTAAAATATTAAAAATCCATGTAAAAATAAAACATTGATACCAATTTCCCCATCATGGGATTGGAATGATCAACTATACATGACCCTGGGTCTTATTCTACCAGAATGATGTGCCACACCCCACCAGTTGTACTAAAGAGTCACACTGATGATATTATTCAATTCCAGATATATTAAAATTGATCTAATCCATTCCAAACAATTAATCAAAGATTATCCGTTTCATGATGTATAAAATCAAATGAAATATTAATATATGATATTGAGAAAATACCGACAAATAAATGGGGAATAAACTCTCTCATAGTTACATGGGTGACATAATATACATCACAAAAGATAAATGTTGATATGATGATCTTAATGACATATAATATGGTTTGAAATGAACGAATGAGATTCACCATTATCAAATGAATAATTTACTAATGATAAAGAAATAGTTATGGTACCAACTATTTTAATTGGACCCATATTTGCATCCTGTGGAGATTCTTGCACTGCATGAAGAAGATACATTCTGAATTTCTATAGTAGAAACCCCTTTGATCATGATGCATCATATTTCACCATAGAACATTTTGTCACAGATTATCTAGTAAAACTACATGGTAGAATACTGATATGATATAACCTTTTTTCATGACCTAAGTTCCTTCCAGAATCAAATACCTCGGGTACCACATTTGGAACTCATTTCTAGTACCCCTATTTTCTACACATGCAAAAAATTAAAGGGCACCTTCTTCAATCTAAAAGAGGTCATGAAGAATCCTTATATTAAGACCCACAACGAGAATCGTCAAACATCCTCATACCTTGATAAAAACACATAGATATTACTCTTCTAGAAATATGATCTCATGTCAAACCTAACATACCCGAAATGTCAATCTCGACCTGCAGTGCCTTATCCAACACCTCAACATAAGAAGAGAAAATCAGAAATTAGAACAAAGAATGAATATCTTATCGATGTACCATATAATACAGTCGATTCTTCCAATTTTCGTTCGATTCAATCTTAGGTTCCGAATTTCCAATATTTTTAAAGATATTTTTATATTCTTTCATAACCATGCCATTATTCTATAGTTTTAATAACATTATTTCATTTTCTAACACCATCTACTATGTACAAAACAATTAAGTAAAAAAATATATAATGTCCTTCCACATTAAGACATCGTGATTCTATTTTTTAACCATCACTTCCCACCATATTTTCCAAGGTCCGTATATACTTATGATGGAACATTTCACATTGAGTTAATTAGGAGTTTCAAATAAATCAAATTACATTTCAGATCACCTCTCCAAAACATCACTCTCTTGATAAATTTTTCTACCTTATAATGATAGTGAATTTTTAAAATAATTTTTGATAATGAATACTAGATTCATCCCTATGAGGTTCCATAGATTGATAATGAATGGGAATGGGTTTTGTTACTTGGATCATTTCCTTGAGATCATGAAACAAAAACCTCACCTATATTTGGGTCCATATGAGGATTTTCTCATTGTGGTTCACTAGTGACCTCATCGTGGATAATATTCACATATTTTATTATAGGAACAATGAAACAAAACATCACTACACATCATTAAAGATATTAGAACATTAAAAAGGTCAAAAATCAAACAATATAACTAAGGAAATTAATTATTCTAGATAGAATAAAATAATTTTATTTCAAACTACCCAAATCAAATGTATGTAAATTGACAGAACTAATCCAAATTCCATTCCAAAACCTTTATTGGTGACATTATAAAAATTAAGATGATATATGGCCACAGAATCACACGCAACTACATCCTATTTCCAAACAAGATTACTCAAACGGCATACTGACATCAGGTAAATATTCTTTACCTACACATCAGATACCAAATTTCCATAATCCAGTCTATAAAGCAAAGTAACCTAACAACCAAGATGATCATGCCATTTCCCAAAGGGTTGTATGAATCAACACAGGATGTCGAATAACACCTTGGATAATACAAGATAGAGGTGAATTTTTTTCCCATATGAACTACAAAATATTTAGATTTATTTATCTATTCAAAAAGGAAAACTCCTCCTACAGAATAGTTATAGAAGTCAAAAAATAATATAACCTGAAATGTAAATCATCACTTTACCAGAAAAATAAGAGAAAAACCCTATGTCAGAATGGGACATTGAACTCCATGAAAAAGTTACCAATAAAAACTACATAAAATGTTAATTTATCGATTATATATCCTTAAATAAGGAAATATATACACATGCAAAGATACAGGTATGGTGTGAGAAAAATTATCATTAAGGTCTCACCAAATATTCTATATATTAATTCAATAATAATTAACCAATTAATGAATTCACTTTTAAATGAATAAAGAATGGTTGTGCCATGTAATATTAGTAACACAACATTCCTTTATATTCAATTTATGGATATGTGTAAATACAAGGATTAACATAGAATTTATATTGTGAAATGTTTAAAAATTCACAAGGAATGTGTAATGGAGTAATAAAAAATAATTCATATATATATAATAATAGAAACCAAGCGGCAAGGTCATCTTCCATGATGTATAATACTACCATTTTTTTAGATCCTCACACCCTCTGATAGTGTCAATGGTAAGGTGCACACACGTCACTCTGATACAGTAAAAATAAGACTAAAAAAACCCACAGGGGATAAGATCTTCGAATTGGTTTATAATAGAGTTAAAAGATTTTAATCCGATGCTAGGAAATTTTTAAAATAGTTTTTTATAAATAAACTAAAAATCCAAGGATTCCTTGTTATCAAATAGTTAAAATTAATGGATAAATTATTTAAAAAGTGTTCAACATTCAATTTCCCAAATTTTTTATATTAATATTCATATTTCAATTAAAATACTAAAATATTGGTTTTTATCAATTCATTATTTTTTTTTAGGATGCATCAAATGGTTTCTTATCAAAAATATTTAAGCTATTTCCAATAAATAGAATTCAGATATCAATTTCACATATCAAATTCCATAATTTAGATCAAAACAAAATCATAGACCTTATCATTTGAATTGGGGGATTCTCCCAAAAACTCCTGCAAAATCAATTAAAAAGTCTACATCACAACAAATTGATATTTCAAAAAATAAATGAAATAAATTTAAAAAAATAAAATTTATTATTAAATTAAATTTTCAATCTTATATGGAATCACATACCCATGATCACATTATCTTCTAACAGAACACTCACAATGTAAAAATCCAAGGAAGAATTTTGGAAACTAAGATACAAAAATAGAACCTAGATTAATGATCCCAAAAGATGAGTTTCATATATAACGACAATAATATTTTCTAAGTAACCCTAATAATTATATAATAAGATAGAGGTCGAGATGGAATGTGAGATAAACTCTTATTGGAGGTGAATCAATCAATGTTCACCACGCTTGGATCCTACATGGAAAGGGTTTGGAGGAACCCAAATGCGTCCTTGAGAGAATTCATGACCTCAAAAAATTATTAAATATTAATCGGGGATGAGAAATTTGTAACAACAAGGTATAAGAAATTAAAAAGAAATAAGAATAATAAAAACATCTATGGATGGTTTATTGGGTTGGGCCTTATTGTTTGTAAAAAATGAACCCGAAGAATTCTCCCTATAAATTCTTTTAACACTTTATAATTGGTGGATAATTTTTTTTCATGATAAATTGAAACCAATAAAACTATAATATCATCTGTTTTCACACATTTCACTTGCATGGAACACTATTGGGGAAAATTGTGCAACAAATGTGCACAACTTTATAGCCTCCCAAAAATTTCCACATTCTTCTCAAAAGAAACAGAGAAAAACTCAAAAGAATGAGTGAATAAAAGTGGTTCAAGGATTACCTTAAACAGTAAATAGATTTTACCATTTGTAAAATAATTTCACCTAAACATATATCAAATTAATAATTATAGAATCATGTAACCTATTCCAAAACACATTATTCTTTCACTGATATATAAAGAATTCCATAATAAAAATATAGGATAAAATAATATGATTGTTAAAAATTGACTCCATCCTCAATAACAACATCTATAGTTATAGATTTAACTATCATTTGATAAACATTGCACTATTTTTCATATGAAACTTCCAAGATCATTTTGATCATATCAACCCTTTATACTTGTCAAAAATTTTATTCAATAAATTTACCTTCTATTGGATAATATCCTTTACAAACCATCATTAGTTTGTCCCTTAATACACCAACTTTCTCATTTTGCATATTTCTAAAAACACACGTGGTTCCAATAATAAATTTATCAATTGAAATTGGAACAAGATCCAACTGTGGCTCTTATCAATCTGATCATGTCCATTATATATAACTTTTATCCAAAGCCTTATTTTATACATTTTATTCCACTATGCATTGTTAAATTTAATAAACTAGTGTATTTTGTTCTTTTACACAAAATATTATTTTAGATTAAGGTTGATTATGTTTATATCCAAGGATATGTTATGGTTTAATTTTATTAATAATCTTTTAACATTTTATATCTTATTATTGTATTATAAAAATCATCAAAAATTCATTTTAAATCCATATCAATAGGGAATGGTTTATCCTTATTAAATTCATCATTCTTATTTTCAACCAACTTTAAGGAATTTTCAATTAATTGATGTAAATTTGAATAATTTAGAATTTGATATTTTTTTCCATTTTCTATGGTCATGACATAAAAATATTCAAATAGAAATTGTAATAGTTGGTTCCAATATCCAGATCAAATTCAATTTTACAAAAATCGCATGAAAATGAATTCATATACATTCTCCTCCAATTATCCTATATTATTGTTGTTGATTTTTATCATAAAATGATTTCTAAAAACAATAAGTATTTTATTAATACATTTTTATTCTAAAACATTTCATAATGAATCATTTATGTTTATCATCTCTGTACACACATATTATATATTTGTCTGATAGTATATACATCTTTTTTCCGGAAATAATTTGAGAATTCAAATTTAGCTAACACGGTACAAGAAATTTTAAAATTTAGTTTGTTATAAAATTCATCTACCACATATTGATATAGATATTATGCTCTTATATAACGAATATTCATCTCATTTTCAAAAAAATGACTTTTAAAATCATCACATATAAGATCCTTAATATATTTTGATATGTGTTTTTTCATAATGAATCCCAATTACAGTTCAATTTTACATATGAAAATATTAAAAAATTATATTTAGTAAAAATTTATCTTAAAAAAATATGATATTATTAAATTTTGTAAAATAATAAATTAATGTATTGAAATAAAGATATCCTCCATTATACTTTTGTCTTATGGGAATGCATATGTTTTTTTGGATGAGCTCAAGTTGTATAAAAGGTATAATTCTAACTTTTATATAAGAGAAATATTTCATTTACCGTTGTTAAAATTGTAACATATAATACAATTTTATCTTATCATATTATCTAGATACCTTAAAATATCATACATCAAAAAAAACTAGTCACACTACATTGGCTATGTTAACAGATCCTTTTAATTTATATATTGTTATCATCTTTCGAACACAGGTAACATGATTTGCAAGGATCTAAAATTTGAAAGATATTGAACATGGTTCTCCTCTTCTGAGTAATGATTATTCTATCCCATATGATTTTTATAACACATGAATATTACCAATGATCCACCTAAATTACAATATCACAATGTTAATAGAAAGTATGTAAGATTATATTCATCTATTTTAGAAGGCTCGGACCTCAACTGTTAAATAATGTTACTTTTTAGTAAATAATTTCCATTCTTTTATATTGAGGATCTTATAATGTTTTGAGTTTTATAGAATTAAGACATAACAATTACATGGCAACTTAAATATTGAAAATTTGACACATATACATCACTATCAATTTTTTCAAAATACTCAAACCCTTATAATATCACATAATTTATCCTTATTTTTACAAATCCTCGTGAAATTTATCTTGACATCGTCCTTCCACTATCATATCCTTATACCCTATGAAAAAAATAAAACAAAGGGTTGGAACAAAAGTTCATTACATCGCATAAAAGTAGTAGTGAAACAATTAGTGCATGAATATTTTAACACATGAATTTTTTTACATTTTAATACTTTTTAACAATAAAACAAAAACTATTTATCATACCTCTTTATATCATCAGATTCATATTAAAAATCATAGAAAACATAAATCATAAAGTAAAATTTTGTCATCCTTATCATTCTTACATTGTAACATGCATCGGTACATAGGGAGTACCGTTTAGGGTTATATTTTGAATACCAATCATAGTATATTCCCAAAATTTCTTCGGAGAGACCATATAATTTAACTTTGTCTCATTACCCAATGTATTGGAGGGTATCTAGGGCACACACATCCTTTATTTATCATAGAAACACAAGTATACCTAATAAATTCCCAAGAACAAAAACATAAGTAGAACACGTAAATCATGAATAAAAGAAAAATAACATTTCCATATTTCAAACAAATGATATCATTTCATGATATTTAATAATAAATATATTCGAAAAAACATTTTCAATACCAAAATACATAAAAAGAGAATACGGTATTTCCTTTTTGAAAAAATATTTATAGGTTATAAAGGAATCCAAATATCGAATAATTCCTAGGGCGGTGGAAAATTCATTTTGACTGTATATGTTATAAGAAAATCCATTTGTTGAAATGGTTTATTATACAACATATAAAATATGTTGGTTTATATTATTAAAATATGACTCAATGAAATGCGATTCAGATGATGTCCCTTACAAGGATCTCTTTTTGAAATAATATAAGAGAAACCCACGGTTCCCATTTTAAAGAATTTATTTCCACATATATACATTCATAAAAGCCATTTTGAAAACATGGGAATAAAATATAAATATTTAAAATATTAAACCATCAAAACATTAAACTCTGGTTTTTTGGTTAAATAACCCCTTACCTTGAGTCAGAATCACATTGTATGTTCTTTATCATCTAGAATAATAAACATAAGTAAATTTATAGTTTCATGAGAATGTTTTTCAAGGTTATTAATCCCCTTATATAACTTATTCCCAGGTTATAATAAATTTTTAATTATTGAAGTTCTTATCGTGCGCATTGTCGATATTAAGTAATTGAGTAAAAATAAACTAGATGTGATGTCAATAATCCGTGTGCTCATAATTAAATCATATAAAAACAATATTCATAAAATAATAATAAATTTTATAAATCAATTATATTTTTAAATCAGACCATTAATTTATGGTATGATAAATAGAAAACATCATTATGATGGATATGGTACGTTGTTTGTATGCATGAGTAACATTACCATTTTTTATTTATCATTATAAAAATATATTAATTCATATTTAATTTATCAAGGGATATTATATTATTATTAACATAAAAATATTAATTTAAATAAACTTATATATATCAAATAATTGATTTGGTGTATAAAAATGGTTGACACGACATTGTAGAGGTAATAGTTCATACGTACACATGGGTGACATTATCATTTGTATGTCCCTATAAAGTAAGATAATAATTGATAGATTATTCATTTAAAATGATATACATGTAATAAAAATAACATATAATCATAAATATCACCATTATGTACAGTCTGTAGAGACGATAACGAAAAATAAACGATATCAGTTCATGAGGTGGTAGTACGCCGTATACATGGATGAAATATTCATTTCCCAATTTCTGTGTTTGGAGATGGATTTAGTTGATGAAATTAACAAAATAAAATCTTAGTATTTTGAGGATTCTTGTCTTATAAGTTCATCCTGGATGTATGATATTTAAAGGAAGTCTAAGACGAAATAAAATAGAATCACTTGAATAAAAATATTACATTTCCTTCATATGATCACCTTTCTTAACCCCTTAACACCCTTAAAACACGTTTTATACCTAAAATAAGTCTCCATGTATTTGTGTATGGATTGTAAGAAGAGTTTTGGGTAGATCCAAGATGATAAAATTGTATTTTAAGTGTAAGGATTATAGAATAATATTTCATTTTTATAAGAAAGGGGTGGGGTACCCTTGGACATATTAAAAGAATTAAATTAATATAAATTATTTTTATATTTAAAATGAATAAAATATTATTTATAACTTATATAGGATAAGTATGGGTATAAATAATTACATCCAATAAAAATTAGGAATGTTTTCGATAATTTTTAATCCTTATCATTATATTTTAACGCATTTTAATTATGAATATTTTATCAAATAATTTATACATTGAGAGTTAAAAAAATTACCAAATCATGAATATTGTCTAATTAAGGATTAGTTAATTATAATTTTAGACTTATATGAATATTTTTTTCTAATATTACATTATAATAAATCTAATATAGTTTAAATAAATATATAATATTCTAAAATATGAATATGTTAATTTTGAAACTATTCATTACATGAATTTTTTAGAAATCATAAAAAAAGGATTCCATTGAAAAAAAATTTATGTAATCAATATAATTCCAAAATAATCCATAAAATTATTTTATGGAATCAAATATTTCAATTTATTATTTTAAATATTATTAATTTAATTTATTTGAATTTTCCTTAAATAAATATAATATTTCCTCATCCTTCTGTCATAATTAAATTTATCTATATAATTTATAAAAAATTTAAATAAAATACCATGAATTTGGTAATATTTTTTATCTCTATATAAAAATTATTGTTGAATATATCGCATATATGACCCCATATTTAAATTCTTTTAGAAATGAAGACATGTTTAGGAAATCCTTTTTTACATTAAATATAATCTTATAAATTACATAATAACACCCATGTGGATTCCAAAGGGCACAATTTTAGACCATGTACTTTCTTATTCAAAAATAGATCATACTATAATATTAGGATATGTTTTTGGATAGTTTTAAATTATTGTATTATTATTTTACAATTTGTAAACATGTTTATATTTTATAGTTGTAAATAAAATTCCAAAGATAATATTCTCAAAAATTAAGTTAATCTTATTAGATCAAATTTTTCATACTGATTATAACCATGTCTGTCAATGTTTCAAAATTAAATTAAGATAAATTAATAAATTTATTTTTAAAATTAATCATGTTGAAGGATCAAGGAAACATATTTTTAAAGTAAAAACTTTTAAAGGATTACAAAGTATTTATATACAATTTCAATTTGAAACGAATTAAAATGACCTAAATTGGGATAAATTATTAAAACATTATAAAAATGTACGTTTAATCCCAATTAATCTTAAAAAAAATTAAAAAAAATAAATTTCATGAAAAAGATGTGCTTTTTTACTATTCATTACAAAATAATTTTTATCAAAAAAATAAAAAACATAAATCATTTAAAATCATTATGTCCCACTTCCAAAAAAAATGTTTATTCTATTAATCATAATTTCCAAATGTGATAAACTATAGTTAAAATGAGTTCTCCATCAAGATTAGCTAAAAATTAATTTTTTGAAAAATAATTCATTTATTCAAAAAATTGAATTTATTGATATATCAAGTATATAGATAAAATAAGATAAACTTTAAACATTGGATTAAATTTATATTTCATTAGTATAATCTATAAAATGTTATTTGATAATTTTATAAACTCAAATATTCACACTTAAATATTGTGTCATAAAAACCCATCCTTTATATTCAATTGTTTATTTTCTTATTAATTAATTTATAACCAATAAATAATTAAAAAAACATTTTTAAAACATATTTGCATAATTTAGTTAAAAAATATATTCCCTTCATTCTAATGGCTAGGAGTTAACTACCATATTAAATAATAATATTTACTGGTCTATTTAAGCTTGATATAATGTCCCATGTTTGCTGTCGAACAAAGTATATCTTTTTAAAATAATAGGATCCTATATCCCCACCTATAAAATACTGGGTCCTCACAATTTATAATTTGTTATTGGTAACAGAGTTTTGAATTTTCAAAATAAATATATTAAAATCCCACATCAGTTTAAGGTTTAAGAAAACTTCTACATAAAAAATAGAGGATTAGAAAAATGATGGCCAATGAGATAAGGCATAACAATATTCCATACAAGAAAAAAATTGAGATTAATGGTAAAATTAAATCTAAAAGACTACTTGAGTGTGATTCAGAACATAATCATTAGAAATATATCAATCACAAAACCATAAATATGTGATGGTTCAAATTACCATTGAAAATAGTAAATGGATACTGCTTATGTTTTAGGATCCTTTTAATATTATTGAGTAATTCATTTGCTTCATAGAATAGAAAAAAATAATTACATTAATAATTATAATATCATCCATTAATTAATTTCCTCTACACACTCATTTATTTCTCAAAATGATGAGTATTCAAAATGAATCAACTTCAATAAAATCACATAATTCGAAAAAATTAATTTTCTATTCATATTTAAATTTTCATGGAATGTTAACCAAAACCAATATAGTTAAATAAGATAAATAAATTCTCCATAAAATAATAAACCATTGGATGATTTTGATCTACTTTTAATCTCAAAATTTCAATAGTAATACCAAAATATCGACACTGACTGTTCAAAAAATAACTTCCCTTAAAATACCTCAAAATAATCCTAGTTATGTTGGAATCCCTTAATATAGAAAAATTTTATTACTTAGTCTTACAAGATAAATTTTAATATTTATCTCTAAATAAAATCGATCACCATTAATGTCTCATAAAAAATGTAATTTTCAAAATAAAATATTCTCCATGGTAGGTTAATCATTTCCATAAATAACTAAAATCACTATATGTAAAAAATAGAGACATATATTCTTCCAAATAAATTGAATCCATTACTTCTATAGAAAAATACTATAGTATTATATTTACCATTGTCATAGAGGGTTCCCAAAATAATGAACATATTCCTAAATAACATATATCACAAAATCCCCAAATCAGTTTCCAATACCAAGGATTTCCATCTAATAAACCATTAGTTCCCGAAATCAACTTATTGTTATTCCATTAAATTTATTTCCTTAATATAAAATTTCAAACCTACAAAAGACTTCACTTAGTGCAGTGCTAAAAAATTCCCCCTTTCTACCCTTTAGTTGTGGGTTCAATCCATATGGACTTTCTGGACGTGATGGGTTTTCACGTACCATGTGGTTTTTCACTTTTTATAAAACTAAAAAATAACCATAACCTATTTTATCCTTAATGATTTTCTTATGCCTTTCATCTTCATCTATAATCATAATGACTTCAACATCTTAATTCATAATGTATTATGTATAATGACATTTTTTATTTCAACTTCATATTATTTAATTAAGCAATTATGAAAAATGATGAACATTATTCATTGATCATGGTGTGAACCTTGATTAATCATCATATTTATCACACTAATAGAACGTCCATGCATTGAAACAATTAATTTCATATTCTTCCAAATCACGTACTTGCTTTATCAAAATTCACATAGTAAAACATTGTTCATATGGGTGTTCACAAAAAATTGTTTTGGGAAACAATCATTTATAACATATAATTTCAAAACATATGATAAATTTTTTTTTTCATAAACCATTCTAAAATGTATGACTTGAAAAATTCAATAAATGGTACTTTTAAAATACTATATGTATGTTATAAAAGACTATATTTTAAATGAAAATTCATATAGTACATGTAAGTACCTCCTTTTATTTATTTTTCAAAATCATAATAGTCTTAATAATCTTATGATATGGTCAAATATCTGAAAATTCCTCAATAATATTAACCTTTTTTTAAAATATTAAAATATTGATAAAATATTTTTTAATTAAAAACAACTTATGATCTATGATGCTATCGATGTATAGTGGATGTGTTTGATATCTCAAACGACATTATGAAAGTGTGTTTAATGTTATAAAATGATTAAAAATCTTTTATCCATGACGTTGTAGATATTATTGCCTAAAATTCTTCAGGAAGAGATATGAATGTTGTTTTAGATACTCATCTTTCAATTTCTAACAAACATTCCTTGATCAGAAGATTTTATAGAAAAACAATGTACTAAAAGAATAGATAGAGAAACATTCTATATGTTTAACAAAAACTCTTAATACATAATTTTATCTATTTATTTCCATTGATACCAACTATGAAGAGTCAACCATAAAATTTACATAATATTTAGTTTTAGTCTTGAATTTACATGATTTTACATTAAGGATCTTTTTATGTTTAGAGTTCTAGAGAATTAGGCCATAACAAATACATAAAAACACAACTAATATAGTTTAGAAAACAATAGATACCCAAGTAATGATAATATATTCTTTCATTATAAAATTTAATATTTAATATAATTAAAAATTTATAATAAAATAATTTATGTTTACAGCAAAAAAAATTTAGACTGATGGATTAGTAACATGAATGAATGAATAGTGACATGACTATTGGGAATAGTAATGTGTCAAATGGAATAACCACCTCTCCTTTGAGATTATAAATAAAAAATATTATCTTACATGTTTAATCATGATATATTTACATAATGGAATTGTCAAACAAACATTTGGGAAATTATAAATTAATTGTTCTTATTGTTTTAAGTAGTCAATATTTAATTTCTATTCTAGAGTTAATTTAATAAATTAATATAAAATTTATTTTCATAAAATAGTTTTATAAATTATTATATTTTTTTCTTATTATTTTAAGATACTTTTATGAGATTATAATTAATTTTTCAACGTGTTCTAAAATCTATTATAGTATTAAAAATGATTTTTTCAATATATTATGATTTGAATTAAAAACTATATTTATCATATATAAAAAATTATTTTCAAAAAATAGAGCACATTTTTTAATTCTATTAATCAAAAAATTATTGATGTGAATTTTCTGGATTTTTCTAGAATACCTGAATTTCTAGTGAATAGTGAAATATGATAATTAATGAATAAAATAAATGCATGAATTATTGAATCATGGATGATGTTATGTTGTAGTAAGAACCCTTGGTTCTAACTCTTATACATTAAATACATCATTTAGTATCAAGAACCAACACTATTCGATTTTTTGAGCAAAATAATAAAATAATTATTAAAATATTGGAAACACCCCATCTTCATAAATATAAATAACACCCCTCACCCCCTCATTTCCTCACCCCTATCAAGAATTTATAATTCTAAAAATACTTCCCAATAATATTCTCCATGACCATGAAAATTTTGTATCACAAAAATTTCAAAACCAAAGGCTTTAATGATGTTCTCAATTAGGATAATTCAAGATGTATAAAACCACTTTTATTTTATTTTATTTTCAATTATTTTTCATTTCATATTCTCTACATAATTGACCTTATACAAGAGTCATAAGAACTATAGTAACATATTTATACAATAATTTTTTATTTTTTATGAAAAGAATTATAATCGTTTTTCTTTTCCACTCCCTCTTAATCTAAAAACAAAAACAACATCTATGATGTGTTGATTTACAGACACCATCAATGATGTGTATTCAATTTACATTACAAACTTCATTGATGTTCATAAAACAAATTTAATGGTATAAAATTATTATATAGTTTTTAATATATCCTCATTTATATTTTTTAATTAACATATATACATAATATTAAAATATATAATGAAACTATTTTGTGATTATCGTTAAACTTCCAAAATGTTCATAAAAATATAATTAGTTTTCTATATAATAATTCATTCTCATATAGTAAAAAAATATTTATGTGACCATTTATTATTCTTTAAATATATTAATACCAATTAATTCTACTTCTGTTATTTCTATTCCATTCTCTAAGAAAATCCATTTCAAACCGACCACGGAAACCATGTAAAGAATGTAGTCGAAACAATGGAAATAAAAAAATATTATTAATAAATATGAGGAATATTATTATAAAATCATCATATAAGGTGGTATAAAAATAAAAAATGTTACTATAAAATATTAATAAAACTTTTTAAACAATTATACATGAGGTTTAAAAACATTTTAGTAAGATGAACCTGAGGTATGAGAATTTTTAATTCAATTTTCTTTCATTAGGTTAACCTTTTACTTATATGATGTTTTCAAGATATGATTATTTGTGATATCAATGTGTAATATATTATGCTTTAATATGTGGAAATTATAGTTAGTATACATATTCCTTTAATTATATTAATTTTTTCTACAATAATATGATAAATGTAAAGAACTCATCTTTAAAATTCATTTTTTCAAATTATAAATTTACAAAATTAAATGGAATGTTTTTCTGGATATGGTCAATATATTATAATTATGTTATGGTTATTTTTAATTTTTTATGAATAATTTTTTTGACCCATATCACCATCTAGTGTATTGGTTATGTTTTAGTTGTTGGTTGACTGAATGGTAACTCCAAGTGTATTTATGATTGTCATACCACAGGGTAGCTGTGTGGGTTAAATTGAAAGGTTGTTGTGAGGGCTCAAAATCATATTATTTCCTAGAGGATTGAAATATTAATTAATTAATGACATAATATAACTTTATGGATTCATTTATTTCTTCTATGTAAATGTCATGTTTCAAAAAGTAATTATATGTTACATTATTGGTAACAACTGTGTCTTTGTAAAAATGATTTAAAATGTTTATACGTATTCATGAACTAATAGTTTTTATCTTTATTTTTATATCTATTAATTGTCATTTTATCATCATCCCATGTTTTAAAATGTTTTTCAAAGTGTGTAACAATGGGTATGATAAAACTAGATACTAAGATGAATGTTGTAATGAATTTTCAGGAAATGATTTTATGTTTTTTATATTCTGAAAAGTGGATATTGTTTTATTTTCACCATCTTTGTATGTTTGTGGGTTGATATTTATGGTTTGTTTCCGAGAATTCTAAAACTATAAAATGATATTTTGATTGGGAATAAAAAATGTGAATTCTAATTGAATTTCCTAGATTATATAATTTTTATGGTCAAGTCCATATAATTTGTAGTAGATAATAGTTAAGAAAAATGTCGTGCTTGAGATGATGATAATATAAAAAAATAATCTATTATTACCTTATGTTTATAGAGTTTAAAGGTTTCTTTTTTTCTTTATCTAGGATATATCTATTCATGTTTTCCCACTGAAGAAATAATGAAGAAGGAGTTTGAAGACACATATACGATGATATCTCTCAGAATCTGTGACCCAGAATGGGGGTAATTTCTTAAAAATAGTTTTTAAAATTAAGGTATATATTGAATGAAGTGATTAATAGATATAAAATTCAAGCAAGAGACCAATCGTAGTTACCATACTGAAGATACTGTTAGTGGAACATTTTATGAAGAAAAACCCTCCTACATTATGTGTATCTTTTTACCATGTGGAATTTTAATTATGGATAAAATACACTGAAAAGATATTTTATGCCATGGGGTGTTCATATAATAAAAAATTTAGTCTTCCCATTTATCTTATTTATAGTGTAGTTGACTAGTGGTGGTCAATTTTCAGGAATACGAGGGATGGAGAGGATATTCATTTTGTGGAATGTGATTAATTTAAGAATATGATCCTTGAAAAATATGGTCTTATATAGTTTATACATTGTATGGAAAAGTAATTCCTTGAATTGGAGAAAATGTTGAAGGATTCAAGGGTCATATATGAAAAAATTCACCCAAATAGTAAGGTACACTCCAAATATTATTTCGGATATTAATAGGAAAATCAACTGTTTTTAGTCAAGAATGAAAGCAAGGTATTGAAGGAAATTGGATTATCATGAATTAAAGAGTTATGATAAACTTGTTCTGTGTGTTAATAGGTTATAAGTGGTGTTTTATGAATATCATGTCTACTTTAAAACATACTAAATTTGAGGTCGATATTGTAATCGATGTGTCATAATTAATCAATGAAATTTGGAGGTTAGAAAGTTCAATTTCTACTTTGTGAAAACTGTGGTTAAAATAGTGTTTAGAAGCACCCTAGGGAATGACATACTGAAACTTGGAAGGATTTTAGATGTTTTGACTTACGATATATGAGTCGATATTTTAATTAAAATTATCCATGTATTAATCGAGATAAGAAAAAAATAATGTTCTTTAAATGTGGTGAGATTCGTCATTATGAAAATAATATAAAAAAATAATCATGGAACAAAGAAATATAATAAGAAGAAATATATAGTAAGATACTTTTGGATAATGTATATAGATTTTGGGTCATATATGGATGTTGTATCACATACTATGTCTACACATATTTTTCAAATTTCATGATTCGTACGGGGTCTACACATTACTTTATTTCTGAGAAATTTTCTGGTAAATTGAGAGTTTTAACTCTAAAAATTAGACTTGAACTTGTGGTTAAAATAGAAGGGAAAATATTATAGTAAACATGCATTATAAAAATACTACAATAGTTATATTTGGAAGTTAATTACCAGAAAACCTTATTGTTTTCCTCTTAATGTAATGTGATGATATTTAAGGAAAGGACTGGATTTCTGTTTATCACGCTAAAATTGATTGTAGAGTTTAGGAAGTTGTTTTTTTAGAAATTGTTTTATTATTTATAAAATAATGAACCCATTCAATTAATAAAATATTAGTATGATTCGAAACTATTAAAAATTGGAAATGAAATTTATCTTTCTCACATTGTTGAAAACTTGGTAACTATTCAGATTAATCATTTGCAAGTAGTAAATGAATACATGTATGTTTTTTCTAATGAGATGTCTTGTAACATCCAAAGAAATTAAAGAATTATGTATTTTCATATCTATGTCTATATATTAATTAGATAGTGTTTTACAGGCTTTAAATGAGAATAAATACAATCTTAAGCATAGAATACTCTATTATTTTGTAAAAGATCATTTTGCCGCCTTTTGATGGAAAACCTTTCTAAAATAAAAATTTTGAAAATTTTATAACCTATATTTGTCAAAATAAACTTATTATTTTGGATTGGGACATTGAAATTTACTTTGGATAAATATTTGGTAATTTTCTGACAATATTCATTTTTTAATGAATAGAGAAAAATATTGCATTTTACTTCAAAACTACTTTTTCATCTAATTTAATTATATAGATATAATATCCAATTAATTGGTTTTATAGAATAATTATAATATATTTTTACCATTTAATCCAATTTTGGACATTTTAATTAATTTCACTTTGGAATTGGGCATAAACAAGTGTCAAACGTTTGATAGATATTGTTTCTAAAAAAAGGCTATTTGTTTTGACAACGAGAATTATTTTTAAATTAATTACTGCAATATTTATGTTTGGAATTTGGTAAAATGGATTCCTTATTTGGAATAAAAAGGTCCAAGTTATTTAATTAAGACTCTTGTTTTTTGAAATTATGAATAGTAACGACGGTAATTATCTTTAATTATCATGATTAATTAGTAATCGGGTAGTTAAGGGTAATAAAATAATATAATAATAACATAAAAGGACCCCAAAATGTTTTTTAATGCTGTTGGTTGTGTCATGGCCAACCATGGGATAACTTGTGACAACTTACTTACCCCATGGAATCACTTTTGTGTGATACTGTCATTTTATCATTTTATTTTTAAAGAATGGAAAATATAACAAAAGTATGTAACACCTAAGTAAAACAATTTTAATTTTGTCTAAATAAATTATCTATTATAATATAAATAGTCATTGTAAATATAAAAATATTTTCTACATCATGGTATTTTCTCTATAATTTTTATACATTAAATAGAAAATTTTATTTTTGACACCATGATGATGTAGTGATTACCTCATTAATGAATGATTTAAATAAAATGAAAATATAATGTAAATTCTAAGACTTACACCTGTCAAAATATTATTGGATGGGTGTATTTAGAACTCTTATAACCTTATCCTCGAAATATATTATTGTGGGACCTTTAAAATACGAAAAGAATTTTATAATAAAGTAACATTTCAAGACTTTCCAAGAGTGCCCCTCCTCCCTCTTATAAATGGCCCCCACCTCGACCCCCCTTACCCACACCTCTCAAGCCATTGGATCGACCAAAATCTCATCATTTTATCTCTCCACATCCCTATATTCATCCTAGAATCCTTAACTTAGGTAGAAATCTCTTCAAAAAACCCTTTTGGTTCAAACCAAGGGGAGTTACCCGATTTAAAGGTAATGTCTTCTCTTATGTCCTTTTATTTTATTTTGTTTCTACAACCCCCTATAATTTTTATATTCCAATATTTTGTGACAAAAATAGTATCTTCAGTATACTAGGATGTTGTTATGAAAATGATTTGATTTACACTTACACACACCTTCGTCTAATGGTTAAAGTATATACTTTTTCTGTGTGTGACGAATTACTGCCTCACGAAAGATGATTGTTCAATATTCTTTTAACACCTTTCATGATGGCCATTAAGATGTCACTATATTTATATATGATATATCCAATGTTTATGTTTTCCTTATGATTCTTTATTTTTCATTTATGGTATACCTTTATGGTTTCCATTATGGGTAAACGCGATAATTTTATTTTAGGAAGTGCGGACTACCGCCCCCTCAAAGTAATTTGATTCATTAATGCCATATGTGGGAAGTATAAAAGATGGAGTTAATGACGTAATATATGATATTATACAGGAATTATAATATACCTTTATATAATTATGATTTCATTCCATTAAATATGATATAGAAATGACAGTAGCGTTCATGCGTACGTACGGCTTACCGTCTCCATGAATGGTGCATTTCATTTCATACCTCTGAATGTTATGTAATATAATAAATGCATGTATATACTGGATATATATGATATATATGATATCTAAATCATGAATATAATTCTGGATATAATGGATATTTTACCACATGAACAACTTGTAATTATAAGAAGTTTATTTTTGACTCAAGTACCAAGGATCAACAAAACGACCATTATTAACTTAAATGATTACAAAATGTTCATAACATGGTAATAAGTGATATAAAAGAATAATGAACTTGAAAAAGGTTCTTAATCAAGTAGAAATTAACTGTATTTTATTATTCAGAATATTAAAGAATGATCGAGTCAATTCGAACACGAGGTAAGGGACTTCGTCTCAATCTCCTTTCGTTGAGGCATACTTCAATTTATATATGACCTTATTTTTTTAGTTGTGTAATAAACCCTTTTTAATTTTAATTTCATTAAAAAGGAAACTTTTTACATGAAGCATTTTACTAAATGACAAATGGAATGTTTTGTCTTACATATGCGGCGATAATGACATCCTTACCACCGTAACCATTATATGAGTTTCGACTTCCTCTACAAGCCATAAAAATTTTTTAAAATGAAAAATAAATACCATGTTTTAATTTTCTTTTATTTTGAAATTGAAAATGGTTTTGATAATGTTTTGATTATATCAATGTGTTGTATTGATATCTTGTGATTGAAATTTTGAAATTTAATGTTTCCTTTATGAATTTTTATGTGATACGATTATGTTATGGTTCTTGGTCATTGTTTATGAAGACAGGTAGTTCTGTGATAAACTAAGTGCGGGTGAGCCCGTGATATCTCTCCAATCCATTGGGTAACAATAAGGAGTTAAACACTAATGTTTCTCCGAAGAGATTTAGGGAATATACTATGATTGGTATTCCAAACGTAACCCTGAGGGTTACTCTGTAAAACCCTGATATTTTTTGAGACGTATATATATATAGATATATATTATGACTTATTTTATATCCAACATAAAAGGAATATTTCACTACCCACAACACCAGCTTGGCTTGCGTTACACATAATCGCGACCTTCCTCGATAGCGTGTGTAGTACGCAATTCTGAGCTTCACTAAACAACGATATATTATTCTAATAATATAAACTACCTCTTAGGAATATTAATAACATAATTTTTAATTTTATAACATTATTATTCATCGTAAATATTTTATAGAACATGATATGAGAACAGAATAAATGTTTTCCAGCAAAATATGTATTTTTCAAAAAATGCAGTTTTGCCTCCTTTTGATGGCGCACCAACATTAAATCTAGTTTTCGACATGTTTATAAGTTCAATTTGAAAAAATAAAATTCTTATTAGGAATCAAGATATAAAAATTTATTGTGGATAAAATTTTAATATTATTCTGGGAACTTTCATATTTTGATGAATAGCAAAAACATGCTATATTATAATTAATACCAACTTTTTTCATCGCAATGATTTATAAGGTTAAATTTTAATATTGAATGGTTTTGAAGTATACATGGAATATATTATTACCATTTAATATAATTTATGTCATTATCATTAATTTTATATTGAATTCATAGATAAAAACATTTCAATCTTTGGTAATATTGTAACTTTTAAAACCTGTTTTCCTAACTACAAGATTAATTTTAAATTAATTACTGAAACTTAAGTGTTTTGTATTTTGAAAAATTAATTCCATATTTGGATTCAGTGGGTCCAAATTATGTTAATAGATTACTTTAATTTTTTTGATATTATGAATAGTAACTACGATAATTTTTATTTGCTGTAGTTAAAGGTAAATCGAGTAATTAAGGGTAAAAATAAGATTATAAAATTACCCTAACACCAGATAAAATTCTATAGGATGCCTAAAAGTCTACCCTTATAACCTAAGGGTCAGAATAAATTCATTTTATGGACTTTTGACCATTAAAATAATTTAATTATTATTAAAACCATAGAAAGTGACAGCATGTCACTCTCTTAAATCTTATATGTATAATAATATTAATTTAGTGATAAACTTCATGAAACATAGAAAATTAATAGTCTCCAGAAATATAATAAAATTATATACATCATATCAATTTATTTATAATTTTCAGGGATTAAATAATTGTCATTAATTATGACACAATAGTGGTGTTGAAATTATCTTATTAATTGAAATATCAATTAAATGATTATAAAAGTATTAAAATAAATATTATATGAACTATTTAATTTGATCCAATAATATTATAGATAAAAATGACTTGTTGTGAATCTATTAAATATTTTAGTTCGAACATATCACATGTATATATTTTATTTAAAGTCAAATAAATTAATAGTGTCAAAATTGACACTATTGTTAATTTATAGAAATTACATATTATAAAATCGTTTAAAAATCACAAAAATATTTAAAAATTATAAATAAACATTTATATGGTAGAAAATTTAATAAAGTATACAATTATGAACAATTCACAACATATAAGTAATTATTTATAATGATTTAAAATTTAGAATATTATCAACACAAATAAAATTAAATTGATTATATAAGGATAAATCAGGTTGATAATGACTAAAATAAATTCCCAAATTGCCTAAATTTTATTTTATGATTATATTAAAACCATATCTCGTCTTATAATCTGATGTGAGTCATTTTTGGAGGTTTTTACTTGGGGTTGGAATTTATTATAAGTTAATATTTCTTATAATTCCAATGGTGCCCCTCTCCTCCCTTATAAAAGGGAAACTCCTACCTCTTCTCCTAACACCACATTGGGCCTTCAATATCGGCCAGAAACTTTCAATTTATCTTCTCCACTTCCCGAGTAATATTCTAGAGGTCCTGGTATTCTTTAATGAACAATTTTAGTGCCCTGGGAGGAGGTTTCAAAGAGGCTTGTCGAAGAATAGGTAATATCCGTTACCGAATCATTGAAATATATTTCTTCTTATACATCAACTTATTTAGTTTTTTAATTATGAATTAATAACATAACTATCACTCATATACTGATATGTTATTATAAATATGAAAAACCCCTATTTCACCTTCTATCCATCCTACGAAAAATGAAATCATCGCGCGTGCGTACGTACAGAATACTGTCTCCACGTCGTGGTGTAAACTATTTTCCATCAACAACTTACTTGGATTGGTATAATGGTGTTAATAATAACTCTATATGATTATTTTAATGTGATATTGATTTTGAAATAGTATACATACACTCTAATTCAATTCCACGGTCATGGGAACGATATCATCGCTCGTGTGTACGTACGGCCTACCGTCTCCATGATGTGATGCGACTTGTTCTATATTATATTCATTTCATAATGATTATATTAATGAACTGAATGAATAAATATGATATATATGAAACTAATATCATTCTTGAAATTATGTCTCTATAACCTAAAAAGAAGAATAAGAATTTATTCGACAAAACACGAATTAGAAGAAAATGCAATAAACACCCGAATAAAAAGTAGCAATTTAGCAATGAAATATTACTAATAAGAAGCTAAGAAGATGAAAATATGTGATATCATACAAATTATAATGATTCTGGAAGAATTAAATAACATTATTTAAATTATTATACAGGAGTTTCAGACATGTACGAAGAAAATTAGACCTAAGGTAAGGGAAAATCTCGCAATCTCATTTTTATCTGAGATTGTTTATAATTAAGAATTTATTGCGGAATATTTATCATCCACATCCATGTTTCATCAATATGTAATATTATTTCTATCCTCCTACAGTTTTTTAAATCAAATTTTACCCTTTTGTGAGTTTTTAGTAAAAGATATTAAATGAATCTTTTGTCGTTTTTAGTACGAGGTACTTTTTGACTTTTCCCGCCAAAGTACGAGAAGAATGTTTTTTAACTTATACTGCATGAATATATATTTAATATTTCATAAAACAATTATTCCATGAATCTTCCTTTACATGTTTTCAAGTTTATTTTTAATCAACTTTTTTTAGTTTAAGACTGTATGACATGTTATTAAAAGAAAACACATTTTGAAGTAGAAAGGATATTTTCCTCAAGAATGAAGTTCAAGTGTTTTATCAAAATTGTTTTCCATATAATATATTATAGGGATATTTTTATATCCCTATTTTTACATTTATTTGATTATGTTATGATGGAATTAATTTTATTATGTCCTTTTATCTTAAATGGATTATGATATGATGGCATGATGTTTAAGAATCCCATTTTTATTACATGGGTTATGTTATGATGTATGTTTTATGATTTTGTGGCACACATAAGAATGGTTGCATAATGATATGTGTGGGACCTATATCTCCCTCCATTGAATTGGGTAAAGATTTATATCTCATAAGATAGACATGGATGGAACGAAAAGTTCATCCGGTTCAGTGGTACAGGACTGGAACGGGGAGTGAACTCAGTTCAGTAATGGACTTTGTCTGCTATGATATTCTTGGAAATGAGTCTTGACTAAAATGAAATGATTTTCTATGACTATGTGTGTATGAAACAAAGTTTCATGATTTATGTTCTGATTATTGGGATTACATTTCACCACTATGATTTATCCCATGTTATGATACTATGATCTCTTGTGCAGGTTAGGATATTCAAAATGATATGTTCTTATGAATATGATATGACTGATATTTCGTTTATTTACCCTTACTAAGCATTTGAGCTCACCCTTTTGTATGTTTTTTCCCCAGGTCAGGAAGAAGGGTATTAAGTAGGATATGCCAAAAAGGGACTCTAGATATGATGAAATAAATGAGAAAAAATGTAGATGATTTATTAACCAGATGTTTATGCTTCCTAGTATTTAAAGACACTATACCTATATGGTCCTTTCATGATTTTTTCATATGTTGTAATAAGTGTGCTTAAATTCTGATTTAATAACAATTTATATAAAGTATGGGTCGTTATAGTTGGTATCAGATGAAAGGTATAGTCAAACATTGGAAACTAGGATGTGAAAGCCTTAGTAAAAACCCTAAGGAATTGTCTAAGCATATGAAAAAATTGTAATGTTTTAGAAATGGCCATGAATAACTATGATAAGACCTAAAGCGTGAAATTTTATTCTTGATTATGTGGTTTTACTATTATGATTAGTGTTTCTCACACTATGCTTATTAGTTTTAGTCAATGGCTAGAACCCGAAGGAATCGTGTTAATGTTGAATGTGACGGGCATTGTAATGATTTTTCCCCTGAGAAACTAAACATTATGGGAGCTGGAATGAAAAATATTGTAGCCATGATCACACAAATTTCTCAAGCTATGAACCATACTGGACTTCCAAACGAGCAAAGGAAGGAGCAACATTCTGTTGAATCCTTCATGAGGCAGCGTCCACCTTCATTCAGTGGGTCTTCTGATCCATTAGTGGTTTAACAATGGATTAGTACCACTGAAAAGTTATTTTTCAGTTCTACAATGTTCTGAACATGACAAAGTCATCTTAGCAGTGTATCATTTGGAAGGTGATGTTGATCAATGGTGGAATCTTATCAAGAATATGAGGGAAAGAGATGAAATTTAGTCCATGTAATGGGATGAGTTCAAGAACTTATTTTTCAATAAGTATTCCCCTCGTATTCTTCGAAAAAAGATGGAGAAGGAGTTTCTTGAACTGAAGCAAAAGGATGATGAATCTATTGGTAACTATGAATAAATTTTACAAGACATGCATGGTACTCTTCTGGAATTATTATCCAACCTGAGAGTATGATCGATCAATTATTTAGTGGCTTAAAACCAAGTCTTCAAAGGGTGTTAGCAATAAGGGACTTCAATTGCTACGAGGAAATTTTTCGATGTGCTCTCAAGGTTGAGATGGAGATTGGAGTAACCCATCAATCATATGTGTTTGATAAGAAGAGGAAAATGGACTTCAAAGTAAAATCTAAAGACCACACTGAAAAAAAAGATGATTTTTACTTTTTGCTAAAATTGCTGAAGGAAACATGGATGGAATTGTCTTAAAGGGACAAGAAAATGTTTTAAGTGTGGAAAATAAGTTCATCGAGAAATTGAATGTCAAAATAACGGGAAGAAGATGTTTAATGATGCGAACAAAGAAAGGGATACACAAAATGCACCTCTTACACTTAAATGTTTCATGTGAAAGGAGATTGGGAGTTATGCCAATCAATGCCCAAATCCAAGGGTTGTTGATGATGATCGAGGTCAACAAACTCTTAAGGCCAAAGACAATGGAATGTCACATGCAATTACTATCGGCGATGTGGAGTATGATAAGTGGTGAAAGGTACACTTACCATCCACTATAATGTAGAAAATGTTTTATTTGATTCTGGATCCACCCACTCTTTTATTTCAAAAGAATTTTCTAAGGGTATCGTCATATTACCTCAATAATTAGATGTTGAGTTAGCTGTAACAACCCCTAATGGCACAACAGTCGCATCAAAAGTTTACAATTCTTCTCCGATTGAAGTGTGTGGGAAAGTGCTTCCTGCAAATCGTGTGATCCTTCCTATAGTGGAATTTGATGTGATTCTTTGAATGGATTGGATTTCATTATATGGAGCTGATATAAATTTCCAAAGAAGGTAAGTCACATTTCATATTCCCGATCAATCTATGATCATCTATCGATGCAAGTATGAACATACCCTTACATTGGAAATTTATTCCATCTTATGGGTCTTGATTCCACTAAATGATGGTAATTTATTTCAAATGGTTGGTGAGAAACTAACGATTAAGAATATTCCCATTGTACAAGAGTTTGATGATGTCTTTCAAGAGGAATTTCTAGGTCTTCCACCAAATTGTGAAGTTGAGTTTTCAATAGATCTCATACCAGGTGCTTTGCCTTATTCAAAGTCACCTTAGAGAATGGACCCAATTGAGTTGTGGGAATTGAAGAAGAAACTCCAAGAGAATCTTGATAAGGGATTAATATGCCCTAGTGTGTCACCTTGGGGATCACTTGTTCTGTTTTTTAATAAGAATGATTGATCAATGAGACTCTGCATTGATTATTGATAACTTAACATGATCACTATCAAGAACAAATATCATCTTCCACGAATTGAGGACTTATTTGACCAACTACGCCGATCTCAATAATTTTACAAGATTGATCTTCGTTCATGGTATCATCAATTAAGGGTAAAAAATGAGGATATACCAAATACATCTTTCCGTACAAGGTAAGGACACTATAAATTTATAGTGATGCCATTTGGTCTTACTAACACCCCTACTATCTTCATGGATGTAATTAATAGAGTCTTTAGAGACTATCTTGATCAGTTTGTGGTAGTCTTTATAGATTATATTCTTGTTTATTCAATGAGAAAGTAATAACATTAATATCACTTGAGAATTGTATTAAAGACCCTAAGAAAAGAGATGTTTTAATCCAAATTTACCATGTGTAAATTTTGTTTTCAAAAAGTTTCATTTTTTGGTCACATAATTTCAAAAGATGGGATATCTATGGATCCAGCAAAAACAGAGGTTATTCAAAGATGGTCGTGACCAACAACAGTAACCAAAATCTGATGTTTTCTTGGTCTGGCTGGATATTGTCGAGGTTTTATGAATGATTTTTCACGATTCTCAAATCCACTCACCAGGTTGACTCTAAAAGGAGTTATGTTCGTTTGGACAGAGGAGTGTGAAGAGAATTTCAAAGAGTTAAAAAGAAGGTTATCCAGTGCACCTGTTCTCACACTGCCTTATAGTGGAGAAAGGTTTTTGATCTATAGTGATGCATCTAATAAGGGAATGGGGTGTGTTCTCATGAAAAATGATATGCTGATAGCTTATGCCTCACGATAGTTGAAAATCCATGAACAAAATTACCCAACTAATGATTTGGAGGTAGCTGCGGAAATATTTGCATTAAATATTTGGAGGCATTATCTTTATGGTGAAAGGTGTGATATTTCTACTGATCATAAAATTTTGATGTATATTTTCACACAAAAGGATCTAAATATGCACCAAAGAAGATGGTTGGAGTTGATTAATGACTACGACTGCTCAATTCATTATCACCCTGGGAAAGCAAACAAGGTGGCAGACGCATTAAGTCGACAAGACCATGCCAGCTTATCCATGATGAGGATCACAAAAGATCCAATATTAATGTATTTACAATGGATGGATCTTGGAATTATAATGGAAGGGGAAAAATCATATCTTTCACAAATGAATGTTCAACCATCTATACACATGAAGATTAAAGAGGCACAAAAATAATATGTAGAGTTACAAAAGAAGGTGAGAAATGTTCCTGAATTCAACCTTGATTGTGATGAGATAATAAGGTTCAGGAATCAGGTTTGTGTTCCTCCCATTCCAGAATTAAAGAAGGAGCTGCTGGATGAGGCTCATAGTTCTTCATTCTCTATTCATCTAGGATGTACGAAGATGTAAAGGGACCAGAAAGAGTACTTCTTGTGGGATAACATGAAAAGAGATGTTGCTGAATATATCTCTTGATGCTTGGTTTTTCATCGAGTTAAAGATGAGAGACAGAAGTCTAAAGGTATGTTACAACCATTACCCATACCCGAATGGAAATGGGAAAACATCACTATGGACTTTGTCATTGGACTTCCTAAAACATCCAAAGGCAATAATGTTATATGGGTTATAGTTGATCGTCTTACGAAGTCAGCACACATCATTGCTATTAGGGATGATTTCTCTCTAGATCATCTTTCCAGGATATATGAAAAGGAAGTGGAAAGATTTCAAGATGTACCACATTCCATTATATCTGATCGGGATCTGAGGTTTACCTCGAAGTTCTGTCGAAGTCTTCATCATACTTTAGATACAGAGTTGAGTTTCATCACTGCTTATCACCCTCAGATAGATGGTCAGAATGAGAGAACAATTCAAACTCTAGAAGATATGTTAAGAGCGTGCTCTATGGATTTCAAAGGTGGTTGGGATCAACAGCCACCTTTGGTGGAAGTTTCTTATAATAATAGCTTTCACTCCAGTATTCATATGGCTCATTATGAAGCTCTCTATGGAATGAAATGTTGGACTCCAACTTGCTGGGATGAAGTTGGGGAAAGAAAGATATTAGGACCTGGTCTTGTTGATGAAATGGAATAAAAGGTTAGATCTATTCAATAACATATAAGAGTAGCTCAGACTCGACAAAAAATTTATGTCGACAACTGAAGAAAATACCTAGTGTTTGAAGTGAGTGATAATGTGTTCTTAAGAACATCTCCTTGGAAGAAAGTAATGAGATTTGGAAATATGGGAAAGCCAAGCCCTAGGTATATTGGTCCTTTTGAAATATTAGATCATGTAGGGAATGTAGCTTACTGATTGGAGCTTCCACCGAATCTCTCTCAAGTTCACGATCTGTTCCATGTATCTCTCCTGAGAAAGTACATACCCAATCCTTCACATGTACTCATCTCAGAAGTTGTACCACTGGAGCAAGATCTTTCTTATGAAGAACAGATGATATAGATTCTGGATCATAGCAAAAAAGTTCTATGGAACAAGCCCACTCACCTGGTGAATGTTTTATGGAGGAACCACCAATTATAAGAAGCTACATGGGAGCTTGAGGGTATGATGAGGGAGAGGTATCCTCATCTGTTTGTTATGATGTGACGAATTTTGAGGGAGAAATTAATTTTAAGGGGGGTAGAATGTAACACCCTGTAATTTTATGAGTAGTATATATATATATATATTATGACTTATGTTTTACGCAACATCAAATAAATCTTTCACTGCACACAACACTAGCTTGGCTTGCGTTACAAGCAATCGCGACCTTCCTCGATAGCGTGTGTAGTACGCAATACTGAGTTTCACTAAACAACGATATATTATTATAATATTATAAACTAGATGTTGTGAATAGTATTAACTGAATTTTGAATTTTATAACATTATTATTCATCTTACATATTTTCTAGAACATGGTATGGGAACAAAATAATTTTTTTTGGGTAAATTAAGTATTTTTCAAAAAATGCAGTTTTGCCGCCTTTTGATGGTGCACCCACATTAAATGATGTTTTTCACATGTCTATAAGTTCAATTTGGAAAAATAAAATTCTTCTTTGGAACCAATATATAAATATTTACATTGGAGAAAATTTTCATTTTATTCTGGTAACTTTCATATTTTGATTAATAATAAAAACGCGCTATATTTTAATTAAAAACAACTTTTTTCATCGCAATAATTTATAGGGTTAAATTATAATATTGAATGGTTTTAAAGTATAAATAGAATATATTTTTACCATTTATTATAATTTATGTCATTATCATTAATTTTACATTGAATTAATATATAAAAACATTTCAATCATTGAAAATGTTTGAACTTTTAAAACACGTTTATTTAACAACAAGATTAATTTTAAATTAATTACTGCAACTTCAGTATTTTGAATTTTGAAAAATGGATTCCTTATTTGGATTCAGTGGGTCCAAATTATGTTAATAGGTTACTTTTATTTCTTTTGATATAATATATATTGTAACTACGGTAATTTTTATTTACTGTAGTTAAAAGAAAATCGAGTAATTAAGGGTAAACATAAGATTATAAAATTTCCCTAAAACCTAAAAAAATTCTATTTGATGACTAAAAGTAGACCCTTATCACATAATGGTCTGAATAAATTCAATTTATGGACTTTGGACAATTAAAATAATTTAATTATTATTAAAACCAAAGAAAGTGACAACATGTCACTCACTTAAATCTTATAAGTATAATAATTGTAATTTAGTGATATACCTAATGAAAAAACGAACATGAATAGTCTCCAGAAATATAATAAAATTATATACATCATATGAATTTATTTATAATTTTTAGGGATTAAATAATTATCATTAATTATGACACAATAGTGATGTTGAAATTATTTTATTAATTTGAAATATCAAATAAATTATTTGAAAAGTATTAAAATTAATATTATATGAACTATTTAATGTGCTCCACTAATTTTCTACAAACAAATGACATGTTTTAAATCTATTAAATATTTTATTTCTAACATATCTTCTGTATATATTTTATTTAAACACAAATAAATGAATAGTGTCAAAATTGACACTATTGTTAATTTATAGAAATTACATATTATAAAATTGTTTAAAAATCAGAAAAATATTTAAAAATTATAAATTAATAATTTTTATGGTAGAAAATGTAATGAATTATACAATTATGAGCAATTAACAACATATAAGTAATTATTTATAATGATATAAAATTTAGAATATTATTACCACAATTAAAATTAAATAGATTATATAAGTATAAATCATGTTGATAATGTTTAAAATAAATTCCCAACTTGCCTAATTTTTTTGGATGATGAGATTAAAAATATATCTCATCTAAGATTAGGATTTTAGTCATTTTTGGAGGTCTTTAAGTGGGGTTAAAAGTTATTATAAATTAATATTTCTTATAATTCCAAAGGTGCACCTCTCCTCCCTTATAAAAGTGCACCTCCTCCCTCTTCTCCTCACACCACATTGAGCAATCAAGCTCAGCCAACCCCTACCAATTTCTATTGTACACTTACCTATTAATATTCTATAGGTCCTGGTCTTCTTCAAAGATCAATTTTATTGCCCTAAGAGGAGCTTTCAAAGAGGCATGTCGAAGAAGAGTTAATATCCATTACCGATTCTTTGAAATTTATTTCTTCTCCAACTTCCTCTTCTATAGTTGTTTCATTATGAAGTAATAAAATCAGTATCAATAATATACTGATATGTTATTATAAATATGAAACAACCCTATTTCACCTTCTATCCATCCTACGGAAAATTAAATCACCGCACGTGTGTACGTACAGAATACCATCTCCACGTCATGGTGTAATCTGTTTTCCATCACCACCTTACTTGGATGGGTATAATTGTGTAAATAATAACTATATATGATTATTGTAATGTTATATTGATTCTGAAATAGTATACATACACTCTAATACAGTTCCTCAATCATGGGAATGATATCATCGCTAGTGCGTATGTACGGCCTACCGTCTCCACGATGTGATAAGAATCGTTCTACATGATCTTCATTGAATAATGATTATATTAATGAATTGAATGAATAAATATGATATATATTACACTAATACCATTTTGGAAATGAGTTTTATATAACTTGAAAAGAATAATAATAATTTATTCGACAAAACACGTATAAGAAGAAAAAGCAATAAACACCCGAATAACAAGTAGCAATTTAGCAATGAAATATTAATAATAAGAATCTAATAATATGACCATATATGATATCATAACAATGATAATTATTCTGTAATAAGTCAATATAATTATTTAAATCATTTTACATGAGGTTCAGACACGTACGAAGCAAATCAGACCTAAGGTAAGGGAAAATCTCGCAATCTCATTTTTATCCGAGATTGTTTATACATCATAATTTACTGGGGAATATTTGTCATCCACATCCATGTTTCCTCAATGTGTAATATTATTTATATCCTCCTACAATTTTTAAATCTAATTTTAACCTTTGGTGAGTTTTTAGTAAATGATATGAAATGAATCTTTTGTCATTTTTAGTATGAGGTACATTTTGACATTTCCAGCCAAAGTACAAGAAGAATGTTTTTTTAACTTATACGGAATGAATAGATATTAATGATTTCATAAAACAATATTTCCATGAAGCTTATTTTACAGTTTTTCATGTTTTTTAATCAACTTCTTTTAGTTTAAGATTATTTGACATGTTAAGAAAGGAAAAAAGTTTTTTAAGTAGAAAGGATATTTTCTTCAAGAATGAAGTTCAAGTGTTTTATCAAAATTATTTTATATCTAAGATAATATCAGTTTCTGTTTATATCCCTATTTTTACATTGATTTGATTATGTTATGATGGGATTAATTTTATGATGTCCTTTTATCTTATATGGATTATGATATGATGGCATGATGTTTAAGAATCCCATTTTTATTACATGGGTTATGTTATGATGTATGATTTATGATTTTGTGGAACACATAAGAATGGTTTCATTATGAGATGGGTGGGACCTATATCTCCCTCCAATGAATTGGGTAAAAAATTATATCTCATTAGATAAGCATGGTTGGAAAAGAAAGTTAATCTGGTTCAGTGATACAGGACTGGAACAAGGAGTGAACTCGGTTCAGTAATTGACTTTGTCAGCTATAATAGTGTTTGCAATGAGTCTTGAATAAAATGAAATTATTTTTCTATGATTATGTGTGTATTCCACAAAGTTTCATGTTTTAAGTTATAATTATTGGGATTACATTTCACCACTATGATTTATCCCATGTTATCATATTATGATCTCTTGTACAGGTTAAGATATTCAAAATGTTATGTTCTTATGAATATGATATGATTGATATTTCTTTTGTTTACCCTTACTGAGCATTTGAGCTCACCCTTTTGTATGTTTTCTTTTTCCCAGGAAAGGAAGAAGGGTATTAAGCAGGATATACCAAAAAAGTACTCTAGATATGATGAAATAAATGGAAGACAACGTAGATGCTTTATGAACCAGTTTTTTATGATTCCCAGTTTCTAATGACACTATACATATACATACCTTTCATGGTTTTGTTATATGTTGTAATAAGTGTGCTTCAATTTTGAAGTAATACTAATGTTTGTAAAGTATGGGTCGTTATATACTCCCTACGTAAGAATGTTATGCATGACTCAAGTTACCTTTATTTCTTATTATTTCTATGAGTTATTCATAAATATTATTATTTCATGAGGTATGTTAATGTGGTTATGTTTTATGAGTGAAGTATAATTTCATTGATTCTTATGGATATGTGTACTAAGGTTTTCTTTCCGTATTTTTATATCCCTTACTGAGCTTTTTATGCTCACCCCAAGTTTTTGAAAAGTTTTTCATAGGTCAAGGGAAAGGTACATGATGTGATGATAGTGTCGTGGAAGTGTCAATAAAGAATCCATGTTTTATTTGAAACATGTTTCCTTTGATGAAAAAAAATGAATATTTTCTTTGGTGTAACCACCTTGTTTAAATGAGTAATGTAATTCCTGATTAATGATCTAATTCTCTAAAAAACTAAACCTGAAAATATCCTCAGTGGTTATTCTTGATATAACTTAAGATTATGTAATGTTTATGGCTGCGGATTTATAGTTGGTATCAAAGGACAGTTTAGATAACTTTAGGAGTTACAATTGTATTAAATTATTATCCAAAAATATTTTTTTATGTTGAAATTTAAATGATATAGAATTTGAATATTACCATGTTTCTTCATCTAAGACATATTTGTTCAGAATGGTATTCCATAGAAGAAATAGGGAAGCAATTCTAGGAAGGCATACAGAAGGAAATGACCTTCCAAACCAGCATCCTGAGATGGTGAGAATTGGAACTGAACAGTTTGTGGTAGTAATGGAATAGTTGACTCAAGCGATAAATGGTGGTGGTATCCATACATGAGATCATTCAGATCAATAGAGTTCCCTGGACCATCACAGTAAAAATATCACGGACGCTGATGAGATTGATGCTCTTGATTGGGATGAATTCAAAGGTATGTTTCTTGAGAAATATTTTCCTAAGGCTTCTCAACTTAAGATGGAAAAAAATTCTTGGAATTGAGGCAAGAGGATGACTCAGTGGATGCTTATGAAGAAAAGTTCACTCGATTAGCAAGGTATGCTCCAAATTTTATCCATGACCTTGATAGTAAAATCAATCATTTTTACTTAGGATTAATTCCAAAATATCGAAGGTCATTATCTTCTCGTGAGTTCAAAAGTTATAAAAAGCTTGTTCGATGTGCTGAGAAAGTGGAAATTAAGTTTTTCAATGATCAAGTGTTCTATAACAACCAATAGAATAAGAGACCGAGGTGGAAAGAGAAAGGGAAGAATACTTCCAAAAGGTCTGATGGTAAGAAAACTAAGTTTTCAATTTGTGATAAATGTGGTAAAATGTATGTTGGGGAATGTCTGTTGAATTTTTTAAAGTGTTACCGATGTGGTAAGATGGGACATAAGGCTCGTGATTGCACTGGAAAAGATCAAGGTGATGTCAAGACCAAATTTTATTTACAGTTAGTGAAACTTTTCAAGTGCAATGAGATGGGTCTTTATGCAAACGACTATCCAAAAAAGAGCCCGAATGATGGGAAGTAGTCAGACTACAAGAAGAAGGGTGTGGTGAAATCCTTCGCAAGTACTTCAGTAGATGTTGGGCCATAAAATGAAGTGGTATCATGTACTTTGTTTTGTTTTTCAGATTATGCCAATGTGTTTTTGATTCAGGGTCTACACATTCTTTCATCTCTGAAAATTTTTCTAGTAAATTTGGAATTCCATTTCAAGAAATGACTCTGGAACTTGTGGTAAAAACACCCGGGGGAAATGTTGTGGTAAATAGAATTTAAAAGAATCTTCTTATCCTTATACATGGAATGATCCTACTTGAAAAACTTATTATTTTACCTCTAGTATAGTTTGATGTTATCCTGGGTAAGGATTGGCTCTCTGTTTATCATTCTAAAACTGACTGTAGAGTTAAAGAAGTTTTTTTTTCAAAAAGTCATTCAGTTTGTGTACAAGAATGATTCCTGACTGTTGATAACATATCAAGAGGCTGAGAAACTTGTAAAACATGGAATTGAATGTTACCTTGCACATATTGTTGAAAACAAAGGAACCGTTCAGATTAATGATTTTCCAGTGGTAAATGAGTATCTTAATGTTTTTGCTGATGAGTTGCCTGGAATAATACGAGATTGGGAAGTTGAATTTACTGTTGACTTAGTTCCTGATGCTAAGCCAATCTCAAAACCCACTTATTGAATGGCTCAAATTGAACTTTTAGTGTTGAAGGATCAATTGCAAGATCTATTAGAGAACAGTTTCATTCGACCTAGCACATAACCATGGGGTGCTCCTGTCTTATTTGTTAAAAATAAAGATGGTTCAATGAGACTTTGTATTGATTATTGAGCCTTGAATTAAATCACTGTTATGTAAAAATATCCATTACCTCATATCGATGATTTGTTTGATCAGCTCCAGGGAGCTTAGTTTTTTTCAAAGATTGACATGAGATTGGGGTACTATCAGTTGAATATAAAAGAAGAATATATTCCAAAGACCACGTTTCATACATGATATGGCCATTATGAATTTGTAGTAATACCTTTTAGGTTAACCAATGCACCTATTGTATTCATGGACCTTATGAATAGAATTTTCCATGAGTTCTTGGATAAGTTTTTGGTTGTCTTCATTGATGATATTTTGGTGTTTTAAAAAAGTAAATAGGAGCATGAAAGTAATTAAAGGGTTATTTTGAAAACCTCAAAAATAAATAAATTGTATGGGAAATTTAGAAAGAGTGTGTTTTGGTTACAACAAACTTCTTTCCATGGTCACATAGTTTATAAGGATGGAAAAACTATTGATCCTACAAAAACAAAAGTTGTTGAAGAATGGCCAAGACCCTCAAATGTAACCGAGATTCGTATTTTTCATGGTTCGTCAGGCTATTACTGAATGTTTGTTAAATAAAATTCACGGTTATCTAGTCCAATGATTAGATAACTCAAAAAGGTGTTAATTACATCTAGACAAATGAATGTGATGATTGTTTTCAGGAATTGAAAATAAGATTGGTGAATGCTCCAGTTTTGGAACTACCTTCCAGGAATGGGGAGTTTGTTATCTCCAGTGATGCTTTATTAAAAGGACATGGATGTGTCCTAATGCAGAATAATCAGGTAATTGCTTATGCTTCTCTTCAGTTGAATACTCATGAGATAAATTACCCTATACATGATATGGAATTTACTGCTGTTGTTTTCACTTTAAAAATTTAGAGGCATCATTTGTATGAATAAAGTGTAAAATATATATTGATCCCAAAAGTGTATAGTATATATTCACCTTGAATGAATTGAACATGATACATAGGAGATGGCTAGAATTAATAAAGGATTATGATTTTACAATTCATTACCATCAGGGAAAAGAAAATAAAGTGGTTAATGCTTTGAGTCGAAAATGTAATGCTTCATTAACCATGTTACATTTGGAATGTGATCCTTTGGTTAAGGATTTGATGAACATTAGCATAAAAGTTATTGGTGCAGGATATTATTCTATTTTGTTTCATGTATCAGTGAAATCTTCTCCAACAGACAGAATGAAGCTAGCTTAGAAGCAATCCAGTGAGTTGCAGAAAAAGGTAGAGCTGGTTTAGAAGGGTATTTTACATGAATTCAACATTGATAATGATTGTGTTTTGAGATTTGGGAAGAGATTGTGTGTGCCTTGTGATTCTTAGTTGAGGATAGAGTTGTTAGGTGAAGCTTATAGTTCACTGTTTCCAGTTCATCCTGGCTGTACTATGATGTATAGAGATCTTCAAGAGTATTACTGGTGGGATGGAATGGAAAGAGATATTGCTGATTTTACTATGAAGTGTTTGAATTTTCAATAGGTTAAAGAAGAGCGGTAGTTACTAAAAGGTATTTTTCAGCCTTTACCAGTGCCAGAGTGAAAATGGGAGAATGTATCGACAGACTTCATTGTGTAATTATCGAATACACCTTGAGGTAATAATTCAATCTGGGTTATTGTTGACCGCTTGACTAAATATTCTCATTTCCTTCAAATACGATATACTTTTTCCATATATCAACTTTCTCATTTGTATCATAAATATATAGTCAGGTTACCTGGAGTTCCACTCTCCATTGTATCTGATCCTGATCCTAGATTTACTTCTAACTTTTGGAAAGGCCTTCAGATGTCGTTGGGTACTGAAGTAAATTTTTGTAAAGTTTTTCATCATCAATCAGATGGGAAATCATAACTAACAATTCAGACTTTGGAGGATATGATACGTTTTTGTTCGATGGATTATCAGGAAAGTTGGGACCAACATCTTTCTTTGGTTGAGTTTTCTTATAATAACAGTTTTCATTTCAGTATACAGATGGCACCATTTCAGGCATTATATGGGAAGCAGTGTCGAACTCTAGCTTTTTGGGATGAAGTATATTAAAGGAAGTTGATGGGACCAGAATTGGTATAATATTTGGTATAAAATGTTCAAATGATACAGAAACACATGAGAATAGCTCAGATAAGGCAGAAAATTTATGCGGACAACATGAGGAAGGATCTCTCTTTTCAGGTAGGTGATCATGTCTTCCTCAAATTTTCACCATAGAAAAGTGTGATGCGATTTGGTAAGAAACGAATGATGAGTCCAAGGTTCATTGGACCATATAAAATTATAGAGAGGGTTGGATCAGTTGCATACTGAGTGTATTTACCTCCGATTTTATCTCAGTTACACAATGTTTTCCCTGTTTTAATGTTAAGGAAGAACATGACGGATCCATCTCATGTTTTGAGTCCAGAGGTAGTTTAGCTGGAAGAGAATCTATCTTATGAGGAACAACCGGTATTGATTCTTGACAACATGGAGAAAGTATTGTGGAATAAGGTGATTCATCAAGTAATGGTTTTTTGTAAAAACCACATGATTGAAGAGGAATAATGGGAATCTGAAAATGCAATGAGGGATAAATACCCCCACTTATTTGATAAGTAAATAAATTCCAGGGATGCAATTTTCTAAAGGGGGAAGGATGTAACATCCCATGTAAGTAAATAATTGTGTATTTTAATATCTATATCTATTTATGTATTAGATAGTGTTTTAGAGGCTTAATATGAGAATAAATCGAATCTTAAGCATAGAATACTCTAATATTTTTTAAAAGATTGTTTTTCCACCTTTTGATGGAAAAGAATTTTAAATCAAACGTTTGACATTTTAATAATCTATATTTGTCAAAATAAACTTATTCTTTAGTATTGGTACATTGAAATTTACTTTGGATAAATTTTTGGTATTTTTTGGACAATGTTTATTTTTTAATGGATAGAGAGAAATACTGCATTTTACTTCAAAACTGCTTTTTCATCTAATTTAATTATATAGATATATTGTCTTTTTAATTTGTTTCAAAGTTTAATTAGAATATATTTTTACCATTTAATCCAATTCTGGTCATTTTAATTAATTTCACTTTGGAATTGGGCATTAACAAGATATTGTTTCTAAAAAGCCCGCTATTTGTTTTGACAATGAGAATTATTTTTAAATTAATTACTAAAATTTCTCTATTAAGAATTTGTTAAAATTGATTCCATGTTTGGAATCCGAAGGTCCAAATTATTTAATTAAGACTCTTTTGTTTTTTGGACATTATGAATAGTAATGACAGTAATTATCTTTAATTATCGTGATTAATTAGTAATCAGGTAGTTAAGGGTGATAAAATAATATGAGAATAATATAAAATGACCCCAACAAGTGTCTTAATGCTATTGGTGGTGTCCTGGCTGATGATGGGATGCCTTGTTCCATCATAGGGACTCCATGGAATCACTTTTGTGTGATAGTGACATTTTATCATTTTATTTTTAATGAAAGGAAAATATAACAAAATTATGTAACACCTAAGTAAAACAATTTTAATTTTGTCTAAATAAATAATATCTTAATCTATAAATAGTCATTGTAAATCTAAAAATATTTCTTACATCATGGTATTATTTTTATAATTTTTAGACCTTATATAAATAAATTTATTTATGACACCAGGATGATGTAGTGATTACCTCATTAATGAACGATTTAAATAAAATGAAATAATAATGTAAAATCTAAGAATTAAACTTTTCAAAAACCTATTTTATGGGTGTATTTCGAAGCCTTATCACCTTATCCTTGAAATATATCAGTGTGGGACATTTAAAATCTGAAAAGAAATTTATAATAAAGTAACATTTCAAGACTTTCCAAGAGTTCCCCTCGTCCCTCTTATAAAAGGCCCCCACCTCTACCCCCTTACCCACACCTCTCAAGCCATTGGATTTAAAAAATCGTTTCATTTTATCTCTCCACATCCCTCTATTAAACCTAGAAGCCTTACCTTATGATGAAATCTTTTCATGGAACCCTTTTGGTTCCAACCAAGGGGAGTTACCCAATTTAAAGGTAATATCTTCTCTTATGTCCTTTTGTTTTTAATGCTTCTCCAACCCCCTAAAAACTTTTTATTCCTTTATTTTGTAACAAAAAAAAAGTATCATAATTATTCTAGGATGTTTTAATGAGATTTATTTTATTTAATCATACATACACCCACGTATAATGGTTAAAGAACATACTGTTTGTGTGAGTGGAAAATTACTGCCTCACGAAATGATGATAGTTCAATATTCTTTTAACTCCTTTAATGGTGGACATTAAGATGTCACTATATTTATATATGATATATATTATGTTTATTTTTTCTTATGATTCTGTGTTTTTCATTTATGTCATACCTTTTTGGTTTCCATTTTGGGTAAACGCGATAATTTCATTTTAGGAAGTGCGGACTATCGCCCCCTCAATGTGATTTGATTCGTTAATGCCATATGTGGGATGTATAAAGGATGGAGTTAATGATGTTATATATGATATTATACTATATTTATAATATACCTTTATATCAATATGATTTAATTCCATTAAATACAAAATAGAAATGAAAGTAGTGTTCATGCGTATGTACGACTTACTGTCTCCATGAACGGTGCATTTCATTTCTTACCTCTAAATGTTATGTAATATTATAAATGCATGTATATACTAGATATATATGATATATATAATATCTACATCATGAATATAATTTCTGATATAATGGATATTTTACAACATGAACAACTTATAATTATAATATGTTTATTTTTGAATCATGTGTCGAGGATCGACAAAACGAACGTTATTAACTTAAATGATTACATAATGTTAATAACGTGGTAATAAGTGATATAAAGGAATAATGTACTTGATAAAGGTTCTTAAGCAAGTAGAAATTAACTCTATTTTATTATTTAGTAGATTAAAGAATGATTGAGTCAAATCAGACACGAGGTAAGGGACTTCGTCTCAATCTCCTTTCATTGAGGCATGGATCAATTTATATACGACCTTGTTTTTTTGTTGTGTAATAAACCATTTTTACTTTTAATTTCATTAAAAAAAATTTTACACAAAGCATTTTACAAAATGACAAAAGGAATTTTTTTTCTTACGTATGCGGTGAAAACGACTTCTCTACTGCCATGACCATTATTTAAGTTTCGGCTTCCTCTACAAACCATAACTTTTGTTAAATGAAAAATAAATACAATGTTTTAATTTTATATTATTTTAATATTGAAAATGGTTTTGATAATATTTTTATTATATCAATGTGTCATAATGATATCTTTTGATTGAAATGTTGAAATGTTATGTTTCATTTATTCATGTTTTATGTGATACGATTATGTTATGGTTCTCGGGCATTGTTTATGAAGACGGGTGGTTCCGTGATAAACTAAGGGTGGGTGACCCCATGATATCGATCCAATGAATTAGGTAATGCAAAGGAGTTAAACGCTAAGGTTTCTCTGAGGATATTTAGCGAATATACTGTGATGGGTATTCTAAACGGAACCATGAGGGTTACTACCTACGTATGATTGTTATAAATGCTTCAAGTTACCTTTATGTATTATTATTTCTATGATTTATTCATAAATATTTTTATCTCATGAGGTATGTTAATGTGGTTATGTTTTATGAGTGAAGTATGATTTAATGTATTCTTATGTATACATGGACTAATGATTTCTTTCCGTATTTTTATATCCCTTACTAAGCATTTTATGCCCATCCCATGTTTTTGAAATGTTTTTCACAGGTCAAGTGGAAGGTACATGATGTGATTATAGTGTCTAGGAAGTGTCAATAAATAATCCATGTTATATTTTAAACATGATTACTTTGATGAAAAAAGTGAATACTGTCTTTGATGTAAACACATTGTTTAAATGTAGAATGTAATGCATGATTTATGATCTAATTCTCTAAAAAATATAAACCTGAAAAGATCCTCATTGTGTATTCTTGAAATAACTCAAGATTAAGTAGTGTTTAAGGCTAGGGCCTTATATGTCTAGTGTTATACCAGATCGTGTAGTTGAATTTACTATTGATTTAGTTAATGATTCAAATCTAACTTCAAAACCCCCTTATCAAATGGAATAGGTGGATCTTCTTGAATTGAAACACCAGTTGTAAGAATTTCTTGATAATGTATTCATTTATCCTATAACTTCACCGTTTGGAGAAAATTATTTGTTCATTAAAAAAAGTGGATTCCATGAGACTTTTAGTTGATTATACACCATTAAATAAAATTATTATTATGGTTATGTATCAGGTTTCCCATATTGAGGACTTTTTCAACCATCTCTAGGCAGCTCAATATGTTTCAATGATTAACATGAGATCCATGTACAAGTAGTTTCAATTAAAGGAGTATGACATCCTGATAATAGATTTTTGTACTTGATATCATATATATGAGTTTATTATGACCTTTGGTTTGAAAAATTCCCCTACTGTATTCAGGGATCTTATGAATAGAATATTTATTGAATATTCAGATAAGTTTTTTTATATTGATGATATTTTGGTCTTTTAAAAAATTTATGGGGATCATGAATAAACTTTTTGTATTTTTATTGAGACTCTCAAAAAATAAGTTATAAGGAAAATTTAGGAAATGTGATTTTTTGTTGAAACATATTTCTTTTATGGGGAACATTAAAAATAACGGTGTCATACCCGTTTATCTATCCAAAACAAAAGTGTGTTATGAATAGGGAAGACCTTCACATTTTATCGAGATTCATAGTTTAATTAGGATATAATTTTATTTTTGATGACTTTTAAATAACATTTCACGATTATTTATAACAATAACCTGGTTAATAAGAAAACCATTTAAATTAATTTTGTTCACAATAATGTGATGATTTTTTAGAAACAAAACAAGAGATTTTTGAATGCTCTTCTTTTGGATTTTCCTCCTAGAAATTGTAATTTTTTCATATATAGTTATTCTTCATTAAAGTTACTTTTTTTATGATATAATAATAAATAAATTTTGTAATCATCAAGTCAACTGAGACCACATTAACTAAGTTACCGCACACCTAATTTGGAAATACCATGTGTGTTTTTATCATTAAAAATTTGTAGGCATCGTTTATAGAGAGTAAAATGTGATATAAATATACTGACCATAATTGTTTTTTGTATATCTTCGCTCAAAATGAATTAGTCGCAAGTAATATAAGATGACTTGAACTGATGAAGGATTATTATTTCAAGATAAACTGACATCTTTTAGGTGTGAATAAAGCAGCAGGTGGCTTGAGTCAAAAACATCATGCGTCATTAACCATGTTATATTGGGAACATGTCCCACCGATTAATGATTTGATGAATTTTTTCATGATTGTTCATTGATTATGAAATAAATTTATTTTGTTTCAATTTTTAGTGTAGTCGTCTCTATTTGAAAGAATTATTCAGGGGTCGAAAGATAATAGTGAGTTACAGAAAAAGGAGTAATAATCTAAAATGGGTTAGTTTCCATTATTTTTAATTGATAAAGAGTTTCTTTTGAGATTTGTAAAGAAATTATGTTCTCATCATGATTCCCATATAAATTATTTTTTTTCAAACTTATTTTTTTACATTTTTTTGTTTATCCAGGATGTACTATGATGTATAGAAACCTTTAATAGTATTAATGGTTGTATGAAATGAAAATAGATATTGCATGTATTACCATGAAGTGTTTGAATTTTCGATAGGTTAATGTAGAGTGCAAATTAAAAAATGTGATGATTTATTCTTTGAAAGTTCAGAATTGGAAATGAGAAAATATATCCATGGAAATTATAGTGGGATAAAAAAATATCGAGGTAACAAAACAATTTGAGTTATTATTAACCTGATGAATAACTCTACACATTTCTTTCTTATTCGGGATAGAATATATTTTGATCTGAATTCTCAGTTATAACCCAGTAATATTTTTAGGATACAGGATGTCCCTCTTTCAATTGTATCTAACTATGATACTAGGATCACATATATCTTTTGCAAAAGCCTTCAGAATTTTTTTCTAACCAAATTAAATGTTAAAGAATTCATTTCATACTCAACATGATGGAGAGACCAAGAGAGATATCTAGACATAGGATGATTTGAATTGAGCTTTTTTATAAGACTACCAAGGAATTTTAGATCAACATATTAATTTAGTTGAGTTTTTTTATACTAAAAGTTATCAATCCCGTAAAAAGATAGAACCTTTTTAATAATTATATGGGAAAATTATCGATAACCAGATTTTCGTGATGATGTTAGTGAATGGTAATTTATGGCACTATAATTAATAGAGTAAGTGGATGAGAGAGTGAAGATGTTCCCGTATCACATCAGGACATCACATAGAAGGTAGAAATTTCATGATGATAATAAGAGGAAATATATTTATTTAAAGGTAGGTAGATATTGTTTTTCTAAAAATCTCTTCATGGAAAAGTGTTACGTATTTTGGAAATAAAATATTGTCAGGACCATGGTTTCTTGGATCAGACTCTTAAAATATAGATTTTCTTCTGAATTTATATCAGTTACTGAATGTCATTTTGTTTTGATGTTGATAAGGTTTCTGCTAGATTAATATCATATTTTGATCCTAGATGTAGTTATGTTAGAAGATAACCTTTCATGGGAAGAAAATCTAATTTAGCTTCATGATTGTATAGAGAACGTATTGAGAAATACTATAATAAACCAGGTTAAGGATTTGTGGAAAACCCCCATGGTTGAAGATGAAACAAGTGAATCTCAAAATTTCATGAGGGAGTGGTATCCTCGTATATTTAATAAGTGAATCGCGATTGAGAGGATTAAATTTCCAGAAGGTAGGGAGAATGTAACATCTCAGGTTCTTATGAAATAATCTTATTTATTATAGAAATAAATATATAAATTCATTATTAATTTATAATGAAATAATTGATATTTATTAAAAGATGGATTTTATACTGATGGAATAGTAAAATGATCTTAGGAATAGTAACATGATCATTGGGAATTAGAGTTTTCCCAATTGAAAAGTAACCACACCTATGAGATTTTTAATAATGCTTTTGTATATTATAAGTTTAATCGTGAAATATGTATATCATTTAACAAGTACATATTTTTGGAAAATGATAATTTTAGTCTATATATTTTTATAAGTCATTAATATTTAATTCAATGTATAGAATTAATTATATAATTTAACAAAAAAAAATTCGATAAAATAAATTCCAAAATTATTATTTTTTGTCTTGTGAATATAAGATAATTTTCTGTGACATTAATTAATTTTATAAAGTGTCATAATATTAGTTACAGTTTATAAAATGCATTTTATAATAAATTATGATATTAAATAAATATTATTTTTATCAAATTCAAAAAATGATTTAAAAAGAGAGTTCATTTTTAATTCAACACCATGGAAAATGTATGATGTGAATTTTTTCAATTTTTATAAAATACGTGAATTTTTGTTGAATAGTGAAATATGATAATTTACTAATAAGCTAAATACATGAATTATTGAGTGATGGATGATGTTATTCTGGGGTAATCAACATTATATTAAACTCAAATTGACAAATCACTATATTTAGTCATAAGAACCCACACTATTAATTTTATTCTAAATAAATAGTTAAATAATGTTGAAAATTATGGACCCCTCCACTATAAATACCACCTCTGTAACAGCCCAAGATTTTATAAAAAAATATTCTTTTTAATTTTATTAATGTCTTGTGTTGTACGCTACACCAAAAGGAGCTTGCACAACACACATCCTTGACTTGACTTGCATTACACGCAATCACGACCTTCCTCGATACTGTGTGAAGTACGCAATACCGAGTTTCACTAAACAACGATATGCTATAAAAATATTATTAAAACTAGCCGTTATGAATAATAATAACCACTTTTTGAAATCCAGTAAATCTTATTTTTCAAAATGAACTTTATTTTTGGATTCGGAGTATCGAATTTAGCCTAAGGTGAAATTTTGGTACTTTTCGGATAACTTTCATATTCTGATGAATAGTGAAAATTACTAAATTATAATTAAAAACAACTTTTTTAATCAAAATAATTAATAGTGATAAATCATTAATTTGAGTGGTTTTAAAGTATATCTAGAATATATTTTTACAATTTAATACAATGTTGGTCATTGGATGTAATTTCACATTTAAACTAGACATAAACAAGTGTCAATCTTTTGATAGATATTGTTTCTTAAAAACACGCTATTTGTTTTAACAGCGGGATTTAATTAATTAATGCAACTTTTATGTTATGAATTTGGTAAAATAGACTTCATTTTTGAATTCGGAATATGAAATATAGCTTGGGATGAAATTTTGGCATTGTTCTGAAAAACATCAATTTTTGATGAATAGTGAAACTACTAAGTGGTAGGTTAAAAACTGAATTTTGCATAAAACTTAATTTTACCGCTTCTGTAAATGAAATTTCAAAAATCCGAGAGACACGGTTAATATCAAGGACTAAAATGTGGTTCAATGAGATGAATATAATTTTTTGGTGAATAGTAACTTTTTACTTTTTTTTACCACGGTTAATAGTAAATAGGGTAACTAAGGGTAAATATGATATTAATATTACCCTAACACATGTCCTAATTATATTGTACAAGTGTAATTCGACCAAAAACAAACTTAGGAATAAAATATGACCATTTAGGCCCACTTGGATTAGATTAGGACATTTATTATTAATTTATTTAAAGAAGGGTTAAAATAGTTAAAATCAAAGTTTAATAAGTAAATCATTTTTAATATGGGGTTATACATAAGATAAATTCGATTGTAAATATTCATTAGAAAGCTAAAAAGATTTCCTACATGATGATATTTTATTTGTAATTTTTAGACATAAAATAATTTAATTTATGTATGACACAACGATGATGCAGTAATTATCTTATTAATGAAATATTGACATAATTGATGTTATAAACACCAAAATAAATGTAATTTGAGATTTTTTATGAATTACACTAATTTTATAGGTTACTATGATATATTAATGTTGATTTAATTAACTTGGTTCGAACATTTAATTCTGTTATGACTCTCACAAAAATCATATATCAAATAGTGTCAAAATTGACACAAAATAGTTTTTAAATCAAATATTATATTATTAATTGTTATTTTATTCCTAAAAATCTAAGGTTTGGCCAAATGACTTAGATAAGGATATATATATTAATAATAAACAATTTGGGGTTCGTTTGGCATGTTATAGTAAGTTTATTAACCATATAGTGAAAGAAAACAAAAAGACATGGTAAAAGTTAAATTATTTAACTTAGAGTTAAATCTAATTGATAAGGTTAACATAATATCCTAAACGTGTCTAAATTCTATTGGTTGATAGGATTTCGACCCATCCCCACTTTAGCTTCGAAATAAGACCCTTTGGAACCATTATAAACCGATTTTGACTTTAATATAAAATAATATTTTGAGATATTCCTAAGGTGCCCCTCTTCTCCCCTATAAAAGGACACCTCCTCCCCCTCCTCCTCACTCCAATTTGAGCACTCAAGCTCGGCCAAACCCTGCCAAAATCTCTTCTCCACTTCCCTAGCAACATCCTAGAGGTCCTGGTCTTCCTCAAAGACCAATTCTAGTGCCCTAAGAGGAGGTCTCAAAGAGGCACTTCAAAGAAGAGGTAATTACCGTTACCAATTCTTTCATCTTTATTTCTTCTTCCACTTCTTCTTATTAGGTTGTTTCATTATGAAGTAATAACATCAGTATCACTCATATACTGATATGTTATTATAAGTATGAAACAACCCTAATTCACCTTCTATCCATCCTACAGAAAAATGAAATCACCGCGCGTGCGTACGTACGGAATACCGTCTCCACGCCGTGGTGTAATCTATTTTCCATTACCACCTTACATGGATGGGTATAATGGTGTAAAGAATAACTATACATAGTTATTACAACATCATATTGATTCTGATATATTGTATAATCCACTCCAATTCAATTCAATATTTATAGAAATGATATCATCGCTCGTGCGTACGTACGGACTACCGTCTCCACGACGCGATGAGATTCATTCTCCATGTTAACCATTTAAGAATGATTATAATGTATATATAAGAAATAATAATGAAATATATGACATTATAAAGCTACTGGATTTATGTATATATATACATATGTATGTCATCTACTTACATCCATTTCAAGACAATAAGGAAAGAAAAACAGCGTTCATGCGTACGTACGGACTACCGTCTCCATGAACGGTGTTTTTCATTTTATTTATCTATCTATTATATATATATATATACTGAATATATATGATATATAAATCATATTTTATATTCTGGAAGTAATTAAATCATGATATAAGTAATAATGATGTCAAGAACAACAAGTCAGAACACCTACGATAAATGAAACGATTTTACCCAAAACGCTTCTTTAACATGGAATTTACAAAAGAACGGGTAATATAATGTCATAAGTGAACCATATATGATATCATAACAATGAATATGATTCTTTAATAAGTCAATAATATGATTTAAATCATTATACAGGAGGTTCGGACACTTACAAAGCAAGTCGGACCTAAGGTAAGGGAAATATCACAATCTCATTTTTATCCGAGATTGCTTATTCGTAAGTATTTACTGGGGTGTATTTTATCATCCACATCCATGTTTCCTCAATATGTAATATTATTTCCATCCACCTACAATGTTTTAAATCCAATTTTACCCTTTGGTGAGTTTTTAGTAAAAGATATGAAAGGAATCTTTTGTCGTTTTTCGTACGAGGTACATTTTGACTTTTTCGACAAAAGTAAAAAAGAATGTTTTTTTTAACTTATACGGCACGAACGGATTTCTACTGTTTTATAAATCCTTATTTTCATGAAGCTTCCTCTAAAATATTTCAAGACTATTTTCAATAAAATATCTTTCTTTTAAAATTACATGATTTTTTGTGAAAAGAAATTGATTTTGAAGAAGAAAGGATATTTTCCTCAAGAATTAATTTCAAGTGTTTTATCAAAATTATTTTCCATCTAAGATAATAAAGGGTTCTGTTTCTATCCATATTTTTACATTGATTTGACTATGTTGTGATGGAATTATGTTTATGAATTCCTTTATCTTATATGAATGGTTTTATGATGTCATGTTGTTTAAGAATCCCATTTTTATTACATGGGTTATGCATTGATGTATGATTTATGATTTTGTGGCACACATAAGAAAGGATTCATTAAGAGATGGGTGGGACCTATATCTCCCTCCAAAGCATTGGGTAAAGATTTTATATCTCATGAGATAGACATGGCTGGAATGGTAGGTTATACCGGTTCAGTGAAACAGGACTGAAACAAGGATTACTCGATTCAGAAAGGGACTTTGTCCACTAAGATAGTCTTGGCAATGAGTCTTGACTAACAAGAAATGATTCTCTATGATAATGTGTGTATGCCACAATGAGTAATTTTTTAAGTTATGATTTCATTTCACTACTATGATTTATCCCATGTTATGAAATTATGCTCTCTTTTGCAGGTTAAGATTTCCAAAAAATGTTATGTTCTTATGAAAATTATGTGATTGATATTTCCTTTGTTTACCCTTACTGAGCATTTGAGCTCACCCTTTTATGTTTTCCTTTCCCCAGGATATAAAGAAAGGTTTTAGGTATAAAAAGGAAGATCTTTATGGGAGATGGTGAAGATCTTCCACCACAATTAGAAGTTTACGTTCCGAGTTTCCAAAGACACTAAACTATTACGGTCCTTGTGTGTGTGTTTTTGTAATGTACTAAGTATTCCGTAAAAGTAATGTAATGTCCATGTACGATAAGCTTCGGGTCTTTATAGTTGGTATCAGAGGAAAGGTTTAGTCAACCTTTGGAAACTAGGATGCGAAAACGTTAGTGAGATACCTAGAGATATTTCTAAGGTATGTCTAGGGATGCCCCTAAGGATAAGTATACGTATAGGATATAGTTCTATAACTATGGTAACGTTATTAGATTAAACCAAATATGATAGATATTTAAGTTACTCCCCCTTTATTACGATTTTTTCATCTAACACTATTCTGTTTGGGTTTTAGAAAATGGCTGGAAACAAGATGATTCACAATAATGGAGGATATGATGGACAATGGAATGATATTCTTCATGAGCAACCAAATGAAATGGGATTTGGATGTCCAAACATCATTATTATGCCGAATCAACAATCTCACAACATGATCAATAAAGTAAAATTTGGTAAGTTTCCTGACTCGACTAATAAGAGAAAGATGGAGTTCCATGATGATCATAGAGGAAAGAAAGTTCAATTTCCCCTATGTAAATCATGTGGGAAGAGGCATCAAGGAGAATGTTTCAAGGGAACTGGAAGATGCTTTGGGTGTGGAAAAGAAGGACACAAAGCAAGTAAGTGCAAAGGAAAAGGGTCGGTTAACACCATGGATGAGGATAATGGTATTGCTACGACATCAAAAATGGTTAAGTGTTTTAAATGTGGAATGTATGGGAATTATGCAAACAAATGCCCTAAGGGAAAGACTCATGAAGAGAATCAGTATGGTCATATGGGTAGTATTTATGTGGATGATGATGAAGAGACTACAAATGATATGTGAGATGAAAGAATTTTTGAAGCTCGGTCAATGGTTTGACAATGTAGTGGCATGATTACATGTTTATCATGTGTAATTTTGGAATAAAGAGACATCTATGGATTGTTACACTGTTGTCTTTCCTTGTGTTTTGAAAGTATATGATTAATGTTACCAGTATCCATGAAGGTTATTCAGATATTTTTGGAATGTAGATGATATGCGCATAATGAAGGGATAAGGAGAAAATTAAATGTTTGATAGTATTCATGAGCTCATGATTGATATAAGGACTAAGTGATATCATGGTTTGAGTATATAGAATTTTGAGGATTTTGGTATGTGGAAAGTGTTAACTTTTAACTGCACTCATGTTTTCACTAAGGTAATCAAGAGAATACACGATTAAGGACTTTGAATGTTTGTAATTTGACCAACAAGACATATCTTATGATATGTGGGGATCAACGACAGTATTAAATCTCTGGTAATCGATGTCACTATATTATGAGAGTGGACTGTAGTATTATGTATAATCCTAAAGATTAGACTGGATTATGTTGGACATAAGTTAGTATTGTTTAAGGATAGAAGATTTTCGATATTATTGATGGAATGTTATAGTAACGTAGTTTTAGAAAAAGGACAACCTGCAGGACGGGCGACATCCCATCGCTTCGGACAAGGCTGTAGGAATCGAACCCACAACCGAAGTGCGACTGGCCTTTATCGCCTACCACTGACCTACATGAAGTCCTTGTTTAGTAGAAACTAGTGTTATTATATTAAGCAGTATGATATATGAAGTATAATCCCATTTTAGGAACCATATATGATTAATCCCACTATAGATCGACTTATGTATATAATTTTGCTAACCTTTTGTTTGAAACAGATGGAATGACCCGTCATTATATCACATGATCTGCTAACACTTCACGAATAACAAATTCAACTTCATTTATTTAAGAGATGAAGTGGAAATTGTTAAAGGCACGAACAACAGTGAGATTGTACCAAAATAAAGTAAGTATTTATTCTAATTCAAATTTTCAACTTTAGGGAAATAATCTTGAAAACCAAAAATGTTGTCCTAGTGATCTTATACCTGATGAATTAGATGGTACCTTAGATCGTCACAAATTTATGGATTTGTGATTACTGGATTTTCCATAGCCATGTTCTCTACCACTCTCCATCAGAACATGATGGTTAGATTTCTCTTCCATATCCATATTTTCACCTATGTGGAAACCCAGTGATTAGTTTATTTGGGTAATCGTTACATTTCATACTTTAGTTTTTAAAGCCAAGTTTTGGTATTCCCTTTTACGATGTGGGTTTCTATTAAAGAAACTTTCAAATAGTAAACCATTTATAACCCCGACGAATTTCGAGGGCGAAATTCATTTTAAGGGGGGTAGAATGTAACAGCCCAAGATTTTATAAAAAAATATTCTTTTTAATTTTATTAATGTCTTGTGTTGTACGCTACACCAAAAGGAGCTTGCACAACACACATCCTTGACTTGACTTGCATTACACGCAATCACGACCTTCCTCGATAGCGTGTGAAGTACGCAATACCGAGTTTCACTAAACAACGATATGCTATAAAAATATTATTAAAACTAGCCGTTATGAATAGTAATAACCACTTTTTGAAATCCAGTAAATCTTATTTTTCAAAATGAACTTTATTTTTGGATTCGGAGTATCGAATTTAGCCTAAGGTGAAATTTTGGTACTTTTCGGATAACTTTCATATTCTGATGAATAGTGAAAATTACTAAATTATAATTAAAAACAACTTTTTTAATCGAAATAATTAATAGTGATAAATCATTAATTTGAGTGGTTTTAAAGTATATTTAGAATATATTTTTACAATTTAATACAATGTTGGTCATTGGATGTAATTTCACATTTAAACTAGACATAAACAAGTGTCAACCTTTTGATAGATATTGTTTCTTAAAAAGACGCTATTTGTATTAACAGTGGGATTTAATTAATTAATGCAACTTTTATGTTATGAATTTGGTAAAATAGACTTCATTTTTGAATTCGGAATATGAAATATAGCTTGGGATGAAATTTTGGCATTGTTCTGAAAAACATCAATTTTTGATGAATAGTGAAACTACTAAGTGGTAGGTTAAAAACTGAATTTTGCATAAAACTTAATTTTACCGCTTCTGTAAATGGAATTTCAAAAATCCTAGAGACACGGTTAATATCAAGGACTAAAATGTGGTTCAATGAGATGAAAATAATTTTTTGGTGAATAGTAACTTTTTACTTTTTTTTACCACGGTTAATAGTAAATAGGGTAACTAAGGGTAAATATGATATTAATATTACCCTAACACATGTCCTAATTCTATTGGACAAGTGTAATTCGACCAAAAACAAACTTAGGAATAAAATATGACCATTTAGGCCCACTTGGATTAGATTAGGACATTTATTATTAATTTATTTAAAGAAGGGTTAAAATAGTTAAAATCAAAGTTTAAAAAGTAAATCATTTTTAATATGGGGTTATACATAAGATAAATTCGATTGTAAATATTCATTAGAAATCTAAAAAGATTTCCTACATGATGATATTTTATTTGTAATTTTTAGACATAAAATAATTTAATTTATTTGTGACACAACGATGATGCAGTAATTATCTTATTAATGAAATATTGACATAATTGATGTTATAAACACCAAAATAAATGTAATTTGAGATTTTTTATGAATTACACTAATTTTATAGGTTACTATGATATATTAATGTTTATTTAATTAACTTGGTTCGAACATTTAATTCTGTTATGACTCTCACGAAAATCATATATCAAATAGTGTCAAAATTGACACAAAATAGTTTTTAAATCAAATATTATATTATTAATTGTTATTTTATTCCTAAAAATCTAAGGTTCGGCCAAATGACTTAGATAAGGATATATATATTAATAATAAACAATTTGGGGTTCGTTTGGCATGTTATAGTAAGTTTATTAACCATATAGTGAAAGAAAACAAAAAGACATGGTAAAAGTTAAATTATTTAACTAAGAGTTAAATCTAATTGATAAGGTTAAAATAATATCCTAAACTTGTCTAAATTCTATTGGTTGATAGGATTTCGACCCATCCCCACTTTAGCTTCGAAATAAGACCCTTTGGAACCATTATAAACCGATTTTGACTTTAATATAAAATAATATTTTGAGATATTCCTAAGGTGCCCCTCTCCTCCCCTATAAAAGGACACCTCCTCCCCCTCCTCCTCACACCAATTTGAGCACTCAAGCTCGGCCAACCCCTGCCAAACTCTCTTCTCCACTTCCCTAGAAACATCCTAGAGGTCCTGGTCTTCCTCAAAGACCAATTCTAGTGCCCTAAGAGGAGGTCTCAAAGAGGCACTTCAAAGAAGAGGTAATTACCGTTACCAATTCTTTCATCTTTATTTCTTCTTCCACTTCTTCTTATTAGGTTGTTTCATTATGAAGTAATAACATCAGTATCACTCATATACTGATATGTTATTATAAGTATGAAACAACCCTAATTCACCTTCTATCCATCCTACAGAAAAATGAAATCACCGCGCGTGCGTACGTACGGAATACCGTCTCCACGCCGTGGTGTAATCTATTTTCCATTACCACCTTACATGGATGGGTATAATGGTGTAAAGAATAACTATACATAGTTATTACAACATCATATTGATTCTGATATATTGTATAATCTACTCCAATTCAATTCAATATTTATAGAAATGATATCATCGCTCGTGCGTACGTACGGACTACCGTCTCCACGACGCGATGAGATTCATTCTCCATGTTAACCATTTAAGAATGATTATAATGTATATATAAGAAATAATAATGAAATATATGACATTATAAAGCTACTGGATTTATGTATATATATACATATGTATTTCATCTACTTACATCCATTTGAAGACAATAAGGAAAGAAAAACAGCGTTCATGCGTACGTACGGACTACCGTCTCCATGAACGGTGTTTTTCATTTTATTTATCTATCTATTATATATATATATATACTGAATATATATGATATATAAATCATATTTTATATTCTGGAAGTAATTAAATCATGATATAAGTAATAATGATGTCAAGAACAACAAGTCAAAACACCTACGATAAATGAAACGATTTTACCCAAAACGCTTCTTTAACATGGAATTTACAAAAGAACGGGTAATATAATGTCATAAGTGAACCATATATGATATCATAACAATGAATATGATTCTGTAATAAGTCAATAACATGATTTAAATCATTATACAGGAGGTTCGGACACTTACAAAGCAAGTCGGACCTAAGGTAAGGGAAATATCACAATCTCATTTTTATCCGAGATTGTTTATTCGTAAGTATTTACTGGGGTGTATTTTATCATCCACATCCATGTTTCCTCAATATGTAATATTATTTCCATCCACCTACAATGTTTTAAATCCAATTTTACCCTTTGGTGAGTTTTTAGTAAAATATATGAAAGGAATCTTTTGTCGTTTTTCGTACGAGGTACATTTTGACTTTTTCGACAAAAGTAAAAAAGAATGTTTTTTTTAACTTATACGGCACGAACGGATTTCTACTGTTTTATAAAGCCTTATTTTCATGAATATTCCTCTAAAAGATTTCAAGACTATTTTCAATAAAATCTATTTCTTTTAAAATTACATGATGTTTTGTGAAAAGAAATTGATTTTGAAGAAGAAAGGATATTTTCCTCAAGAATTAATTTCAAGTGTTTTATCAAAATTATTTTCCATCTAAGATAATAAAGGGTTCTGTTTCTATCCATATTTTTACATTGATTTGACTATGTTGTGATGGAATTATGTTTATGAATTCCTTTATCTTATATGAATGGTTTTATGATGTCATGTTGTTTAAGAATCCCATTTTTATTACATGGGTTATGCAATGATGTATGATTTATGATTTTGTGGCACACATAAGAAAGGATTCATTAAGAGATGGGTGGGACCTATATCTCCCTCCAATGCATTGGGTAAAGATTTTATATCTCATGAGATAGACATGGCTGGAATGGTAGGTTATACCGGTTCAGTGAAACAGGACTGAAACGAGGATTACTCGATTCAGAAAGGGACTTTGTCCACTAAGATAGTCTTGGCAATGAGTCTTGACTAACAAGAAATGATTCTCTATGATTATGTGTGTATGCCACAATGAGTAATGTTTTATGTTATGATTTCATTTCACTACTATGATTTATCCCATGTTATGAAATTATGCTCTCTTTTGCAGGTTAAGATTTCCAAAAAATGTTATGTTCTTATGAAAATTATGTGATTGATATTTCCTTTGTTTACCCTTACTGAGCATTTGAGCTCACCCTTTTATGTTTTCTTTTCCCCATGATATAAAGAAAGGTTTTAGGTATAAAAAGGAAGATCTTTATGGGAGATGTTGAAGATCTTCCACCACAATTAGAAGTTTACGTTCCGAGTTTCCCAAGACACTAAACTATTACGGTCCTTGTGTGTGTGTTTTTGTAATGTACTAAGTATTCCGCAAAAGTAATGTAATGTCCATGTACGATAAGCTTCGGGTCTTTATAACCTCACACCCCATATTCTCCTCACACTTATCTTGTTCTAATAATTATTCCCAATAAATCCAATCATCTTCTTAATCCACTAACCCAAGTCAAAGAATTTTTTGTCTAACCAAAAGACCAAAACCATTGGCCTTATGGAGTTTCTCAAGGAGGCTAAATCAAGACGTAATCATCATCTTTCATTTTATTTTATTTTATTCCCAATTATTTTTCAATTATTATACTCTATTCCCCTACCCTTATTCAAGAGGAACGAAAAAAATATTAACACATATTTATTGTAATTTTACCGTGTTTATGGAAAAATTCATGGTTATACATCTTTTCCACTCTATCTTATTCTAAAAAACACCATATGTGATATGTCGATTTACCAATATCAAGGACGATGTGTATTAAATTTCCATTTCAACCTTACTAGCTGGTCATAAACAACTTTTTATTACAAATTGTTTTTTAATGTGTATGATATAATCACTATTATGTTCTGGAATTAACATATATAAATATTATTAAATTATGTAAGAAAACTAGTTTGTGATTATTGAAAAACAATAAAAATGATATAAACGAATATCATTAATGTTGTATCTATTGATTCATCATAGTATATGAAAAATATGATTGAGTGTATCATCTAATATTATAGTTACAAATTAATACAATTTCATTCCACTTCTAGTGTTTCTCTTTCATTCAAAAGGACAATCCATTACGAATCGACCATGGAAACCATGTAAAGAACACACCAAAACAATAGAAATAACAAAATATTATTAATAAATTGGTGGAATAATGTAATAAAATGATCATAAAGTGATAAAAATAGATATGATTCTCATTGAAATTAATAACAGTCTAGTATCCACTATAAAATAGGTTTAAATACAAATTATCTAAGACGAACCCAATGTAAGGGAATTCTTAACCCAATTTCCATTATTTTTGTAAATCTTCAACTTATTTTATTTTTTCATCCTAATATTATATGACATATGAATTTTTAATTTATTATTTTATTTTTTATTTGTATCTAGTGAGCATAAATGTTCCTTTCATTATATTAATTCCCACCTCAATGATATGGTATACCTAAGGGACTCCTCTTTAAAATCATTTTTATAATATAAATTTTTACAAAATTAAAATGGAATGTTTTTATTGAACTGTTCATTTTTTATGATTATGCAATTTTTCATGTAAAATCATTATTATGAATTGTGGTTCCAATATATCCCTCTAATGCATTGGGTATGTTAATGTTGTAGGTCGGTTGAATGGTTACTCCAAGTTTAACTATGATGGTTACATGGGAATGTTTTTGTGTGTATTACATTATACGGTATCCATGGGGGTTATAATATTAAGTATATAATTATCAAAGATACCATTTTGTTTTTATTTATTTTTTCTATTAATATATCATGTTTCAAAAATTATGTATTTGAGTCTTTATGGGTGATAAGTATATCATTGATAAAATGTTTTCTGATGTTTATAAGAATTCATGGAAAAATGATTGTCACCTTATTTTTATATCCCTTTCTATTTTTTATGCTCATTCCAGGATTTTAAATTATTTCCTAGGATTTAAATAATGGAAAGAAAAAACATTGAATCCAACATGAATGTTGTTATTACTTTTCATAAAAATATTTCATTTTTTTATATTTTGAAAAAATAGTTATTGTTTTAGTTTCACCCACATTTTATGCTTTTGGTTTGATATATATGATTTATGATTAAAATTTATAAAAATATAAACTAAAAAGGTCCTTGGGAATGTAAAATATGATTTCCTATGTAATTTACTATATTGGGTAATGATTATGGTGTTGAACTTATAACAAGTCTATTGACTATAAATTTTGTCATAATCAAAAACAATCAAAATAAAAAATATTTCAATTTTATGATAAAAAATATCATAATATTCATCTTGACTTATTCAATTATATTACCCATCTTTATACCATGTGCAATAAATTATCACATGGGATGAGCATAAAAATAAAAGTTAGGGGAAAATTGAAATAAATTGTTAGTTTATCAATATTTTAAACTCAAGAAAAAATATTCATAGAATCTTACTTTTCACCCATAAAACTTGAAATATTTTACATAAATCTGAAAATGATAAGATTCCTATAAAAAAATTGAAAACATTATCCATAAAGGTAACTTGTAGAATCCATATCATTCTATAATTGTAACTTTGATAGCTGTATATGGAGTAACCATTATGGTAACAATTTAAAAACCCATCACCTTATATTCTAAAAGTCTCTTAGTATATTCCTTATAGATTAAGATTGTATCATTACACAATGATTTAGAGAGATATCATGGGCTCATATACCCTCATTTTATCATAGAACAACTATATACATAAGAAATTATAATGAACCAAAACATTATCAAAACACATATGTCATGAAAGAAATAACATTTCTACATTTCATTCAAAAGATATCATTTCAAGATATTTATATAATCAATCAATCATAAAAATAATATTCAATAAAAAAAATTTTAAAAGTTTAATATGGTATTTATATTTCTATTATAATATATTACAACTTTTAAAGGATGACTAAAATAAAATAATGGTCACATCGGCATAAAAATCGTTTTCTCGGAAGAGGTTAAAAAATATTTCTTTTGTCTAAGGGGTTGATTATAGACCATATAAATGATGGGGGTGTATATTTTGATAAAAAGAATCAATGAGTAGGGATTAAGATGTTGTTCATTACCTAGATCAATTTATGAAAACATTTTATAGAAATTAAAATGTTACTATTTTAGAACATTAATGTCAATAATAATACATTTATTAAAATCAAAATTCAGTCCCTTACCAGGAGAGAAACTCATCTTGTATGTTCTTTATAATCCTGAATAATAAATATAGGTTAATTTATAATTTTTTGAGAACCTTCTCATGTTCATTATTACTTTTATATGAGTTATTACAATGTTGTAAAAATTATGTTAATATTTATGATCATATCAGACAGTATGTGATTTTCAGAACATGAGAAAATGAACTTGATGTGATGTCAATAGTCCATGTGATCTTAAATACATCATAAGAAGAATATATTCCTGAAATAGTAGTAACTATTATTCATTAATTATAATTTTTAATCCAACCAATTATTTATGATATAAAAAATGAACAATGTTATTCTCCTGGAGACGGTCGGCCATATGGATGCATGAGTAACACTTCTATTTATCATTGATCCTTGTAGAAAGATGGCCATTTTAATTGTATCTTTACCAATTAATAATGATATTATTAAAATAATAATAACATTATAAATATAATTATATATATAATACAAGTGAAGTCGTGAATAAAAATGATTCACATCGCTTTGTGAGGGTGATAGTTCACAAGGACGCCCAAATGACATTATATTATTAATTTGAATGGAACGTAAGAATATAATTGATATATAAATATTTTATAATGATAAATATGTGATGAAGATAAATATAATTATTAATTATGTCATTAATACAGGTCTTGAGAGACACAAATGGAAAGAACACTTTCAGTTTGTGAGACGATACTTTGTTTACACACGAACATAATATTCTTTTTCCATTTGATGAAACTGGAGAAAGATTCAGGTGATGATATTAACATAATAAAATAAAGGTATATTTATGATATTGGAGTTATTAGTTTATCAATAATGAATTATATTTAAATGAATTGGATGAAGAAATTAAATAGAAACACTTCAGTAAAAACATTACACTTCCTTTAGATGAACTATTTACATTACTTATTAACACATCTAAAAAATATTTTCTTCTTAAAATTAAACCTAAATAATTTATTAAGTGATTATAGTAAGTTTTATGAGAATATAATAACTGATAAAAGTTATTTTTTATGTGTGAGTAATAGATCATAAGAGTTCTTATTTATAAAAAAGGGGAGGGCGAACTGTTGTAATTATAGAAAGATTTAAATTAATATAAATTTATTTTTTTTAAAACAGATACAAGTTGATTTAATAAGAATATATGATAAATAGGGGTCAAAATATATTCTTCCAATAAAAATTATTCATGTTTTGTATATTTTTTTATTTGTATCATTATGTTTTAACACCTTTTAACTTTTACAATTTTATCAAATAATTTACACTTTGAGAGTTAAATTAAATACGAAATCATGCAAAATGACCAATGAATGAGTCATAAATGATATTTTTAGACTTCTATAAAAATTTTTGATGAATAATTTATTATTATATTTTTTTATCATGTAATTAAATATTTTTTATTTTAAAATATTAATTATTTCAATCTTGACAGTATTCATTACCTTAATTTTTTTTAAATCATGAAAACCTGATTAATTTGAAATATATATTTTAAATCATCCATAAATTGTGAAATTAATTCATAACTTCCTTTTTTTAATCAAGTATTTAAATTGATATTTATTTTAATAAAATTAATTTCATTTATTTGAATATTTCCTTAATAAATCGATTACTACATCATCCTTATGTCATAATAAAAATTAATTATAAAATTTCTAAGAATTATATATAAATTATCATGATGTATGTAATCTATTTATACTTATATGTAATATTTATAGTCTAAGATATCACTTATTTAACCCCATATTAATTTTTTAGTAATGAGAGACATGTTTATGACATCATTGTTTTGACATTAAATTAAATGTTATAAATTTCATAATCATACCCAAGTGGTTTCCAAAGGAAAAAATTTCAACCAACTGTTTTATCAGTCCAATATTACTCTTCCAATAATATATGGAAACGTTCTTGGGTAGATTAATATTATTGCAATATTATTTTTAACTTTAATTATATGATTTACCTTAAATCGTGGTAAAACTAATACGAAAGTTACTATTAAAAAAGTATTATTTTGATAAAATTAAATAAAATCAATCATAAATATTAAAACCATGTATTTAAATTTATCCAAAAGTAATTCACATAAATAATTATAATTGATTTAAAATTAATCTCATTCACAAATTGAGGAAACATGGTATTGAGGTAAAAATGGTTTTAGGTCTAGATGTTTTTTTATCGAATATAAATTTTAAATTGAATAAAATGAACAATACTGTGATAAATGATAAAAAAACATATATACTTTTAAACCATTTAAAATGACAATATATAAACAAAAATAATTAGACTATAAACTATTTTGAATTAAAATGCATTATTTTTCACTATTCATAAAAATATGAATTTTATTCAGAAAATACCAAAAGTTCAATAATGATTAAAATTTTTACAACACCCAAATCATATGTTTATTTATTCATTTATAATATAAAATTTCAAAAAAATATATATTTAAAATGGATTTCCTATCAATAGGCTGTAAAGATGACTTTTTTAAAAAATACTCTTTTTATACATAAAAATAAATTTATTCGTATATAATATCTAGAGATAATATAAAATGAAATTTAAATATCATATTGAATTAATATATCATTAATATAATCCAAATACATTTATTAGATTATTTTATAGACAAAATTATTTGCACATAAATAGTATTTCACAAAAACACATCCTTTATATTCAATTATTTTATTATATTCATTTTTAATTAATTTCTAACAAATGAAAAAATAGATAATCATTCATAAATCATATATTTATAACTCATTGAACACTTATCATTCACTCTAATATAACATCTATGAAATAAATTCCATATTAAAAAAATATATTTAGTTATTTGTTTAAGATTGATATGGTGTATCATGTATGCTATCGAATAGTGATTTCTTTTTAAAAACAGAGGATGTTAAACATTAAAATTTAATACATTATTATAATTATGAATTTAGGAAAAATGTTTTTCTAACCACCTCCTCTGATTTATAGTGAAAAATATTTTCTAAATATCTCAGTTCCAACATCATGCTCCTCATTGTATTTCATAAATTTTTTATCACCATCCATATGTGAGGAACATCCACAATCATGTTTCCTTGACATATTATTCCTCCATGCCATCATTTATACTTTATGAAAACATTATTTTTATTTCTTCATCACATGATCAATCGTTCCTTTCTCATTTTGGAGAATTTATTAGAAAATTATTTCATGAAAGATTTAAAAATAAGACATTTATAATGAATGTTTTTATATATTTCATGTATGAAGTTATGTTTTTAATTCTGGGATATAGGATTAATTTTAGGTAGTTTCATGTTATTTGAAAAAAAATTCATCATCTTATATCCCTCCATGACTAGATCTCATCTATAGTAGTGACATGTTGTATGAGTATGAGTCGTATTTGTTCCCAAAAAATTTACAACAGTATAAGTATCCTTTGAAAACATATAACTCATACTAATAATAGTCATATATTTATTATTTTTTATGTTTAATTTAAATATTTTGGTATTTTTTCTTCGTTGAGGTAAATAATCATTTGGAGGATTACCACTCTTCCTTCAATTTTGAACTTGATTTCAAAATTTTATTCTTATTTCATAGAAAACTATAATTGATGATAAAACATATATTGTCTTGGATAACATGTTTATTTTGAAATTAATAAGAATCTAAATTAACATGCTTATATTTACCCCTCAATTCAATAGATTCTAATGATTCAGTATTAATATAAAAAAATTATTGAAATGTTTTGTAATGTTCATGAAATTTTGATTATTATATTATTTTTATTAACATTTTAAATCCATGAGATTTTAATATATTTATATATATTAAAATTAATTAAATTTCATTGATTGTGTATGTTACTTGAAATAGTGAGATTATATGAACTATAATATACTAGTAAAATATTATATTCCTCATCCCATTAGATTGGTAGATACTATTTTTCTATTTACATTATGATTTATTTACAATTGTATAAAATTATTATTATTATTATTATAAAGTAATTAAAAATGAAAAACATAAACTCATAATGATGGAGAATGTTTTCCCAAAATCAATTTTTTTGTGTGATTATTACTGTTTATATTCATATATTTTATAGTTTTCTATTCATGAATAATGTTAAACAAGTTTATATATTATATATTCAATAAAAATTGTTATATTTCAACTAATATGGTAACAAACACTACCCAGAAACCACAAAAGAAGTGCCTCGAGCTGAGTTCAAACATGACCTCAAGTGTGCCTCCCCGTGCTCAAAAGGTTTCCAACTAGTAGTGAATGTCTAATAGGATACATGGGTAGACTATACCCTCTTTAACATAGTAAGACAAAACTAAAATCATTTTAACTACTAGAAACAATAGTAATGAATCAATAACATGCATTATAAACCCAATCCCAAATAGGGTACAAACTATATCCAACACTAAACACGCCATTCCATGATATATTTCCAAGTAAACAAAACCCAAAATAATGAAAAAAAAAGTTGAATCCCAAAAATGATACTGGATCCAAGTCACATACCTCATTCATGCACATTTCTAACATGACTCACTTCCTAATGCATGAGACCCTTGCCATTTCATTATCCCCCAACAATGAAATCCGTTCGGGCACCCAATGGTGGCCCGAGCGGGGAGTGAGTATAACATAGTAGGCCACCACAAATGGGGTCTACAAAATATCCACTAAAAGTAGATAGTGTATTCATGGGATACATAATGGAATGTAAATGTAAACACTTAAATAAGTTACGATGGACCATGTTATTTTAAAATTATACAACCCATCAATGTTCGTACACAACTTAGGCATCCCGTAGTTAAATTTATAATTTTATTATGTTCAAATGACTAGGAATGATCAACATTCTCATTAATATGGGAATAATATCATGTCTCATCTTCCTTGGAATCAAAATATAATTACAACATTATCCTCACCTAAAAGTCTCGGTCTAGGAGGAATGAAATGGTTAGGGGAATATTACTATGTCCCCTTCCCTAAACCGTTAATTTAGGTGTGGATCTAGAACCTCAGTGTGACTCGACCTGTGGGCGTAGAACCTCATGTCTATACCCCACTCTACAAAGAAATGTGAACATGATTATTTATCATTCACAACAACTAACCACAAATCATAACCAATAACATTAACAATATTCCAACAATAACATCAAGGGAATTAATACCATTCCAAATTACATTAACACATTTAATATTCATATCATATACCATTTATCCAAATTCCCATTTCCCCAAACCTGTCTCACTATGTATGATCAAATAAAAAATATTGCCTTATCATAATCACATTAACCCCATATACATGGCACCAAATAAATCTATTAGCACATAACCATATTATGAATAACTACCCACATTTCCATTCTAGCTCATTACGTAACTAATTAACACAATATCTTAGTCTCTTCCTTGTTGTGGGGGAATTTCACACCTTACAATACCATTAGCCCAATCGAGAGGGTCGAGGAACCCCATGGCTGGATCTAATTTTTTCGAGTCATCCTCCATGCATTCCACAGGGATTAGGGGGGTTAAATTTGTTGATTTGACACCCACTATGTTAATAATTCAAAAGGAAACCAAGAACAAAAAAATGAAAAAATTTAGAACCCTACCCAACATGAAAAAATCTACAATGAAACTATGGTATATAAATTTTAGCCCACTGTTTCTTCTGGAAATGGGAATGACCTTGTTTGTTTAAGGTTAAAATATTCAAATCGGTTTTCAATGGGTTTATTCATAGAACCGGAAATACCCAATGATTCTATATCAATTTAGACCCAATTTCCAATGGTAGGTGCTCATTAGTTGTAGATCGATTAGGATTAAGAATTTTCATTGGTCGAGAGGATGGGAGGTCAGGCTCATCACAAATTTTTGGGGGAGAATTATTGCATACTTCGGGACTCTCTTAAGGATTTATGTTATGTTCACAAATCCTTATTAATTCAAAAAGCATGAAAATGAGTTTTAGACTTGGTAATCAATGATTGATATGTAGGGGATTTATAGAATAATTTATATGTATTTGAGGTTTATTCGTCGATAAAGAATCATCCATACAAATTGCATATTCTTAGTCAATGGTATCCTTTAATATAATTTATAGAAATCTCTTGGTCATTATGATAACCATACTGGTTTTAAATCAACTCTTTGGGCCACTTGATTTTTTTCATTCTTAAAGACAGGTATTATTTTAGAGTTGGGATGAAACCTGCAGATGGGCTACCTACATATCCTCATTAAAAAGGAATCACAACCCATGTAGTTTGATTAGAAGTATGGGGTTTATGCATGGTTAATGCCCCAAAAAGAGATGTCGTGATTACTTTTACACTGTAAGCTCACGTGAGTCATGCTCAGTGTGAGAAACAAGAGATATCCGTAAACATGATGATGGTGCCATGAAAGATGTAGCCATGAGAAATGATGTGGGGCTTACATATGTATGACTGTACAAAGAGAGATGAATATTCTGACTTACTTCAGGAAATAATCCCAAGAGTAGGGTCCATAAAGGTATATGTACATTATAAAGATTTGGAGTTTTAACCCCGGGCTTACTCCTAAGAAGGAGGCCAAAATTAAAAGGGTCTTATGATTGGGGTTTATTCTTGAGAAGGGGGCCCAAAATCAAGAAGAATTAAAGATTGAGAATTACTCATAAAGAGGATGCCCAATGTTAAGGGAAACTATAACTGAGGCATACTCATGAGAAAGAGGCCCAAGTTAAAGGAACTTATAAGTTGGGGCTTACTCTTGAAAAGGAGGCCCAGATTAAGGGAACTTGTAACTTGGGGCTTAATCCTAAAAAGGAGGCCCAATGTTAAAGGAAATTATGACTGGGGCTTACTCCTGAGAAGGAGGCCCAGGTTAAGGGGGAATGATACTTAGGGATTACTCCTGAGAAGGAGGCCCAAACTAAGGGAACCTGGGGCTTACTTCAGAAGATGATTCCCTAAATCAAAAGATCTTATCATCTTAATGGATGAGATTATATAGTAAACCACTAACCATGGTGACATAAAGCTTGTATGTCATGAGGTTTTGGTAGAGGTTCTCAGAGAATTCCTTTTAGATAAGGAATCCAACAAAGGAACCATGCCATAAATGGCTTTGAAAAGGTGTTTGAGGGCTAATATCTTGCAAAGGATATGTGAATGGAAGAGTGGCACACAAATAAAGTTGGCATGCAAGTATGGATACACAAATCATTTATTGCGCAAGTCTTGGCCATGCAAGTGTACTTGCGTGGCATGGGTTCACCTGAGTGATGATGAATCTGTAGGGTAATACTTGGGCGAGACTTAACTCAATCCTTTAGTATTATCCAAAGATGTTTCCAAAAGGGAGGCGCACAAGTTTCATTGAAAGGGAAAGGAGGAGTGCAAGTGTTTCCACTTTTAAGGTGGTCTGGATACTTAGGCATGCAAGTGTTGATGAAGTCTAAACACTTAGACATTATCATAATACTTCAAGTGTTCCATTCTAGGTAAAAAGTTACCTTATATGTTTCGGAAGAGTTGAGATGAAGACTTGGGTGACTAGCACTTGAATATGTGTTTTTGAAATATCATCCCTCAAATGGGGGGCCCACATGGTCTATTTATAGGCCACTGGGCACCTTGGGTGAAAAAAGATTCGTGTGCGCAAGTGAATTGAGCGACCCATAGGTGGCACGCAAGTGACTTGCACGGCGAGCAGGGAACTTGTGAGACTCAATCCAAATGGGTTCCTTGTCCATGCCTTTGTCAACATTTGATGTTTTTCAAAGGGATAACCTCTTTTTGTTTAAGGTATTACCATTTTCCATTTGGTGGTCCATGTGATAAAAATGGAGCGTCAACAAAAGTCCCCCCTCAGAGTTGGATCTGAAAAGGAAAGGCGATCCGTCTCTAAGGTAATGCCGGAGAAATCAATGATCTGTGGCACAAAATTATTGCACGCACATGCTGGGTCACACATGTATGGCGCGCAAGTGGTCTTGATGACTTATATATATATTCTCACTCATGTGCGAACTCATTACGCTTCCAGCAGCTTGAGCTCTCGTCATGTAGGTTCTCCGGTTTTCGGTCTTCGGTGTTCTGGATTTTTTTCTGTGCTTCATGCAGATGGTATTTGACTTTCACTCCATGACTAGGGCGGTAAAACTTGTACGACCCAATTGAATTGAGCAAAATTTTTTGAATTTCACACCTTAATGCCTTAGCAATTTTTTTGATTTCCTTCAACAAGGTTTCACAAAACAAACTTACTTAAGGTTCGTCTGTTTGATCTTTGTGCATATTCAATGGCTCCCAGAAGAATTGGATCAGCTGATGAGTTTCCCAGCAAGAGAATAGATCACATGATGAATGTTTTTGGCCATGATTATTATGATATCATCGACATCACTCTCCCGAATTTGGATAAGTACTTGAAGAAATATCATTCAAATTTCCCATAGAGCATCTACTTTCCATTATATGGTCTGGGTCATCTGCAAGGAGTCAAAGTTCCAGATGCAAATAATTATATTCCTCATTCATTGTTTTAGACTTACACCAATTTCTCTTTGGAAAATTTCTCTGTTGTGGGATCATTTTCTAATTCTAGAACAGTGAATAAGGTATTCATAATGCATCATATCCCATGTTCTCTATATCTGAAGCATCACAAGCCAGAGCTGCAGCCGCATTACTATCCCTCTATTATCTGAAATTCTCAGATGGACCAATCTAAGGGGTGGAAAAAGAGTTGGGATCTCCGTACTGGAGGAGGTGTGAAGCCAACTTGGATGTGGGCATATTGGGTGAAAAAAACCTATGCAGAGTTTGTGGATGATCTGAAAGGAGCTGCAATATATGAAGTTGTCTGGGCTGGGCAGACATATGTTTACATGATGAAAATTTCTTGCCGGAGTTAATTAGTCATTGGAGCTTGAAAACAAATTCTTTCCATCTAACTCATGGAGAAGTAGGCATCAGTTTGGGGAATGTCTACAAGATATCAGGGGATCTAATTTTTGGAGATATGTATGATGAATTCATCCCACCAAGGTGACCTAGAATGATTCGGAGAAGACTCTGGATTTGGCTCCAGTGTTAATAAAAATATTCCACATGGATAAGAATACCAAAACCATGAAAACCCACTCCAGAAAAGATATCCATCCAGATGAGTGGATGGACATGTTTCTGATTAAGAAGTAAGATGAGGGACCTTCCTACACTCGGCCTACTAGTTGCAATAGAGCTACAAAGAGGGGGTGCTCCGGGAAAATTTGGCCAATTTTGTAAGTATGAGAGTTTGATAGATGGGGGTATGAATTGAACCATAAAATTCCTGCAAAGACCCATCTATCCGACTTTTTGGGCTTGTGACTCAGTTTTTACCTTTTACTATTTTGGGATTCGAAAGGAGGCATGAGGCCAGAGACCTTTTTCGTTGCAGCCATGCTGGCTGAAAGGAAGACGGTTGGGTTGGCTAGCCCAGTTTTGGAAAAGATTCATAGGAGATTACATCATGTTTATATGGGTATGTCGCCTCAATGAATAGTGGTACCATTCCATGTTTTATGGTGATGGATCACCACTCACTTCAGAACATATGCTGCACAAAGTGGGGTAGAGGTTCCTCGAAGTAATTCTCGGCCGTCTGTTCAGGCCTTTTCTGTAATTTCTCCCTTATCCATCAATGATTATGATGTTAAGATAAATCTGAGCATATTTAAGGAGTTTCATTTCATTCCTTATGGAAATCCGACAAGAGGTTGATTTGTTGATGATGGAAGAGCCAGCCTAGAGTTAAGGGCATACATGTTGGCATGTATAGATGGTACACTGGCCACAAGGATTGATGGAGAAATTATATGTGAGGCCTATGCTCCATACAGATTCTCACGTCAATTCAAATGTCTGCAAAAAAATTACCGTATCCCCTCCGGTGCATGTCAGGTTAGAGAAGACTCCAATGGTTGCTCGTCAACTATGGTTTTTGATGTCTATGGAGAGGACTAGGGCGGTATTTGATCTACCAGCTGTTGGAGTGGAAATTCGATTGACTACATGGTATGCTGAGAGTTAGGTAGAATCATACCCTGAAGGGGTATTGAATCCGCCAGTCCCTCGGGTGAGGAAATATAAGAGAACCATTAGGAAAGAAGCATTTCATTTGGCAGGCGACTCTTCCTCACCCAGAGCTAATTCACAACATTCCCAGGATGGGGATGATGAGGCCTGAAATGCATCAATGCTGCCTTGTGCCCGATATAATCTTCATGAAAGAGTCAGGAGACCTACTCCATCGACTCATGGTGAGTTGCATCATTAAGGAAATTTAGTCACCATTTTTTTAAAGAGAACCAAGTTTCATTTTCTTATCCTTTATCTGCGATTACAAGAGTTGGGAAGAAGTTGAAGTCCCAGATTGTAGGACCCTCCTCACAGCCTTCTGGTGCAAAATCTAAATATTTAAGACCATAAGTTGTCTAGACATGGAAGAATTTATATTGTGATGCTGAAACCGCCTGGATGGACTTATGCGAAGGGTTGCATATCCATGGAGTGGGGAATCATCGGACATCCACTAACATCTATTTTGAGGGAAACCACAATAAAGTTAATGTTAACATCAAAGAGGTGGAAACAACCATATATTCCACTGATATGTCAGTTCCTATCACCAAATGGGTGAAGGAAATTATGGATTGTGGTACCATTGAGGCAATTAGTCCTTTATTAGACGAAGAGTGGAATGATTACATATCTCCTGAAGATGTATGTTTCACCTTCTCTAATATTCCAATTTTCTTTTCAATTTTAATTTAATCAATGATTTTTCATTTAAGGAAATAATCATCTTCATCTTACAGCTTGTAAAGGAAAGAAACACTGAAATCCCTTCTCTATGGTATAGCCCTGGTGGCACCACTCTTGGAGCCACTAAATCTCCTCATGATCTGGGTGAAGTATCTCCAGGACAGCAAGCTATGGATGAAGAGTTAGAAAGGGCATTGTTGTCTCTAATACCTTCTTTCAGAGATTATGACACCAGTCCACCCAAAAAGGCGAAGAAGAAAAATCATCAATGAAAGAAGACCACAGTCAAACACTTTATCAGTACTGGTAAGTCTTTCTGGTAGACATGAAAATTAACTTATGAAAAATTGCTCAAACTTCATGAGATTGTTGGGGATTCATTAAATTCACCTTTAATGGAATTGACTGACCATCCTCAGAGTACAAAGAAAGATGTTGGAGAACAGCTGCAAGTTCCTGCTCAAAGGGCCGTTCTGGAAGAAATACTAAGAGTAAATGAGTCGACATCTATTCCCAACATGGCTCTTGTTTCTGATGCCAGGAGAGAGAAGGCTTCTGGTAAATTAACTAAACATCATAAAAACTCACATGAGACAACAACTGACATCCATTAGGTTATGTTTTAGGTTCAACACATGCATCAGAACATTTGGAAACCATCGCAGCTGACCCCAGAATTGTCTCTAAAGAAGCTATCCGGGGTCAGAGATTTCCAGATGAAAGTCATGAATGAGACATATTGAGTGCTCCCACTGGTGAGACTAACCTGGGATCTTGGACATCATTGCATAAAATGATGAAACATGGTATTTCCTTCGAAAAAATATTAGACCATGTTAAATTACCATGTGATTTAGAAGATTTTGGAGAGCTAGTTATAGAATCAACTGGACATGAGTTCCATCATTTGTCCTTTTAATCTTCTCATGATTACACTTCTAACCCTGTTTGGTTAAAAATGTACAGTTCCATCTAAAGAGACTGCTGATCCAAAAATGCTTGAAAAGGGCGTAGACCTGGATGTCAGCCTTATTATTGCAAAAACACTAGCTTAGATTGATCTTAACACAGAAGACCCTCCTGATACCCATCCTAAAAATCTTGTTGAAACTAGGAAATATGGGTAGGAGTTTTCACAAGATTTTGATCTACTGTTAGGTAAAAGATGATGATATTTGTATCTTAAATAACCTAAAATACAATCAATCAACTCTTACTGTCCTCTAAAACTAACCATACTTTCAATTGACCAAACAGGATTGTCACCTTCAATGGCTAGATCTAGAGGTGAGGCCTTAGCCTCTGCCCAAACAGTAGTAGAAGATGAAGTAACTAGGGTCAGGGAAAGAGTAGAACATGGAACTTCTATATGTGCATTAATCCAAGACTATGTTCCTCCCTGTGATAGCGATGCTGAATCAGACCCAGAGGTGCAAAAGGCTCTCCAATTCTCACTTCACAAGGCATTGAAAAATATATGGAAGATAATATCTAAGGTGCCTCTTGAAGAGATGCCTTTGTAAATTCCAAGAATCTCATCCCTATTCATCATGCTAGGACATTGATGTTTTGAATATCAAGAAATCCATGTCGTAGTGAAACAAGTCATTCGAAGGAGGGATCAAGAGAAAAAGTGTTGTCAGGGACTGATCAGTGCTAGATTGTTGATCAATAAATGTTAATTTCAGGCTACAGTGTCTCGGGCTGAGGCCGATCAGGCTGAAAAGCTAAATGAACTAAAGAAAAAGATCAAGGAGAAGATTTTCCAGTAGTTTTACCTTTAGCAAGACCTATATGCTATTACTGGGTACCTTGACCAGCTTCATAATTCATTAGAAGTCCAAGAGGATGGTATAAAAGCCATCAGAGATTCTTAAGAAGAACTGTGTCATGATAAAGAGAGTGAAACTGGTCAGGTAAATGAACTTCATATGGCTGCTGATGAAGCTCAGGATGCTGTGAAATAGATGACAAGTGATTTTGAATGTCTTCTGTAATTTATGAAAGTAAGAGAAGAGACTCTAGTTTGTGGATGTTCTTCTAATCTTTTTCATAAATGAAAAAAATATCATATTTAGTCATCTATACCTTCATAGTTTGATTGTTACTAGAATTATATAAATAACCCCAAAACCTTTATCTTTTAATTGCTCAATATTTCCTAAATCATATAAAATGACCATTTAGCGATCTGGGACATGACTTTTGTTAGGATTACACTTTATAGGTTCCCAATTTAATGAGTATCATGTCTTTTCTTATTGGAAGTTTAAATTCATGCATGTTGGACTATAAAAATGATAATATTTAAGGTCGAATATATTTGACTGAATATATGATATTGACTCATTTCTTGATAATTTGTTTGGAAACATATTACCATATTCAAGTATGGAGGGGGAAAATTGTAAAATTTGAATGAGAAATTTTGAATCTGAGAAATGATATGGGAAAATAGATAAAAGGCATCAGATGAATTCTTTCCTAAGAATGATGTTACCACTACTTGAAAAACCCATTATGGGGGATAAATTATGAAGGTCCAACTGGGTCATAAGCTGCATAGTCAAATAATAGCTTCTTTTATACTGATAGGTCCGTTATGTAAAAAAATTATGCAAGGAAATATAAGGGCACATGCTGCATAGTCAGGAAAAAGAACTCTCAGAAATTTGACTTTCTATTGCTAAAAGATGAAGAATGATTTATGTGGATTAAAAATTTCCAAATCCTAGAGTCTTCTTTATGGATAAAGGTACATGAATATGGGTAAGATATTTCCAAGCAGAATTGTGAAAGAGTTGGAGAAATTTGACTTCTACGAAGGTCTGACCCAAACATAGGAAAAATTGATTTGTGGTTTTTAAATCCTATGACTAAAACCAGAGATAGAAAAATTATACGACATAACACTTTTAGTTCATGAAAAAGAGTATAGAACAAATATTTTTAGGATGGATGTTTTTTATAGATCCCTACATATCATTGTTATGACCAATAAGGACAAAGAGGCTTCTTCAAAAAATGAGGTTACCAATATTTGACAATCCAGTTATGGAGGTTGAATTATGCAGGGCCAACTATGGATTAAGCTGCATAGTCAAATAATATAATCTTTTGGATGACATGTCTTTTATGTAGACAACTTATGCAAGACCACCTAAGGGCACGTGCTGTATAGTCAGGCAAAAGAACTCTCAGGTATCTAACATTTTGCGACCAGAAGTCAAGAAAATGGTTTTGGAGATCATAAATATTATTTGTATGATGTAGCTGATGGGTTCTGAATTGAGATTATGGATGTCACTACATATCTCATTAGGATGAGAATCAAGCCACACATAGTTCTTGAAATATAGATTAATTCCATGCAGGACTATAGCTTGGAAGATCTTAGTTTAGGGTCATAATTCTCAGACCATGGTGAGGGAGACACATCGTACATTTGTTATCAACCTCATTTGAATAAAAGACCAGGGTGTTCTATATCACACCATGTGTTCTTAGGGGGACTTTTCATCCAAGGAACCAAAAGTGGAGTTTGGGGTTAGGCCCAAAGGATCGAGGCTGGACTGGAGGAATACTCGAGCGTTCATACATATCCCATGAGTATGTGAATCAAGCTGCACGTATTTCTTGAATTACCCTTTTTACAGATTTGGTTCATACATATGAGGTGTAAAGAGGACATTATTGCAATTATGGCTGGACATAAGATTAAAGACTTGGGTGTCACTACGTATCTCAGAAGGATGAGAATCAATCCACACGTCGTTCTTGAAACATGACATGGTTGAACACCATGTCAATAATGATTCCCCTTAATTAAGGGTATCAGGGATTGTTGCAGTTTATTGTCAAACAGGACAAAAGTGCAAATAATTTAAGGCCATATGCACGGACCAGTGCTATGAAGTTTATTGTCTTGCAGCAATGAAAATGGGGAACTGTATAGTTCAACGTCATATAGCTTGGATGATGGGACATACACAGTTTAAAATCATGTAGGATGAAAGTGAACCGATATGAAAAAGACTGTTGACAGTGACTTCATGGATCAACATCGTATGAGATGAAGGTTAATTTATGTGAAAAAAGTAGTTTCGGGATTGAACCTCAGGAGGTTTCCTATGTACCTGGCCTAGTAGGCAAGGGTCAAAGTCTACATAGTTCCCTTGAGAGGGATTTGATGATTGGGGTGTACTTGAGGATAGAAACTAGAAGATGATTTTGGGACTTAAGCGTGTTTAGTAGCCTAAAGAAAATGTCATGGTCGAAGCTTATTCTAGGCTCATGTGTCAAGCTCGGTGTGAAAAATAAGAAGCATCAACAGAACTGATGATCATGTCATGAAATATGTGGCCACAGAGGATGGTGTGGGGATTATTCATGATTAGATGCCCGAGGCACACATGGAAACAAAGTTTAAAAGACAATTTTTCAATGCGATGATCACAATTTAATGTCATGTGTCCAAAACATGGGTTGTTTGGCTATTTAATGTCTTGCAGCTCAGACGATGCACAGTTTAATGTCATTTTGGATGGAAAAAGGGGGACACAGTTTATTGTCATGTTGGAAGATAAAGGGAGATATGCAGTTTAATATCCTGCAGCAAGGACACTAGGTGTATTTGTGTTACACAAAATACTTTTTCAAGAATCTTGCATCTGTTGGAGTTCCATTCATTGTGATTAAAGAATAAGCTCAGTTGGACTAAACCTTATGTATTGAGTAAGGTCCTTCCCACTTTGGCTCAAGATTTGGAGGTATCTTTCCCAGTATCATTGTGGTTCTGAGGACCAATACCAATTATCTATTAATAAATGAACAAAGATGAACTTTTTTATTGAAAGATCGTGTTATTCGATTCCGATAGACTTCTAAATGATCAAATGTGCATAATCTTTTTTCATAGAGTTTTTCCTATTCATCCAATCACTTTTGAGAATCTTCATTGGTAGATAACTGATCACAAATGGGGACTCTAAGTGAAGGTAATTGTACTTCAATAGGCAAGACTGATTCCGTTCCATATACCAATTAATATGGAGTTGATCGTGTAGCAGTGCAGGTGGTAGTCTGATAATCCCATAGAGTAAGAAAACGTTTATAAGGCATGACTTCTTATCCATATCCACCTTATTTAGAAGTATGTTTTAAAGAGTCTTATTGAAACCCTCTATTTGACCATTGGTTGCTGCATGATACCGATATGAATGGTTGGATGTGATATTATATTCTTGACAAAATTTTCTTACATCAGATGAACAAAAGTTGGTGCCATTATCCGTCAATATGGTATGGGGAATGCCATATCTGGTAATGATGTTGGACTTGACAAAGAAAACAATGATTTTAGCAACGACTTATTTGAGATGTATTGCCTCTACACATTTGGAAATGATGTTGGTAGCGGTTAGAATATAGTTAAACTGCTTAACTGTAGCTGGAGGATATGGTCCTACTACATCAATTCCCAATGTAGCAAATGGCCAAGAGTATTTAGCCGTATGAAGAAAATCTGGGGGTTGAGGAATGAAGTTGGCACATATTTGGCATGAATGACACTTTTTTAGTGAAATCAACACAATCTTGTATCATTGAAGGACAGAAGTATCCAAGCCTTAAAATTTGACCAGAAAGTCCATGTTCAGACTGGTGGGCACCACAAACTCTGGCATGTACTTCATTTATGATAGTCATTGTCTCTTCAAAAACAATACATCTAAAGATAATTCCATCAACAACTCTCTTGTAGGGAATACTTTGGTGATATAGGCTATCATAAAGAGTACTATTGACCACATGTCACCGGACTTGTTCTTCCCTATTTATCAGGTGGGAGTGTTATATTTTGATGGAATTCCCATATAGGTTTCATCCATCCTATAGTATAACCATATGATTCCGAAATGGGACTAATTTCAGTGATTTCCTCTGTTCTGATTTGAACATAAGGTGAAATTGTACGACGGTGGGCAATACTGATGATTGTTTTGTCCCAATTTGGATCTTCCAGGGCTATGGATACATTAGCCAGTGCATTAGCTTGGGCATTTTGTGATCGTGGGATATAAGAAAATGTTGGTTCTGAGGGAAATGTTTCCATTAAATCTCTGATGTAATCATACAAAGGGGTTATTTCTTCTTTTTTAATGGCATAATCCCCATTGACTTGTTTAATTACCAAATATGAATCACCTTTTACCTGAAAGTAATTCACCTATGCCTGAAGCACTAATTCCAAGACTACGATGAGAACATGTTATTCTGCTTCACTGTTAGTATCGCCTTCTAACAATAAGAAGGAATAGGGGAGCACTGATTTTTTTAGGGACATATGAATGATTCCTAACACAACATTGCTAAATTTAGGGTCTTCCATTTTCTTCCATGTTGGACTTCTGGAGGCACCATCAAAGACATTTCCCATATTTGAGGTTTATCTTGAATAGAGAAGACATCCTTATTAGGATGTTCAATATTTAAATATGTATCTTCTACAGATGGGTGTTTACCAAGGAAATCGGCCAGAGCATGACACTTTATTTCCTTTTGAGACGCATATAGGATGTCAAACTACTGCAAAATAACTTCCAAACATTCCAGAAGTCCTGTAATCATTAGACAACTAAGGATAAATTTTAGCGGGTTATTGAGAGAGACCAATTGGACCTCATGATGTTCCAGGTAGTTTCTCCATTTCTAAACTGCAAAGATTAATTCTTGGCAACACTTTTCAATTCTTGAATATCGACTTTCTGCCTCAATCATAGTATGACTGAGATAATAAAGGTTTTTTTCATTCCCAGCCTAATTCTTCTAGGCATGGAAGGCATCCAATGATCACTCTAAAGCTTTCGCATAGAGAATAAGTCATCTTCCTTAAATGGGAGGCATTAATACCAGTGGGCTCCAAAGATATTTCTTGAGAATATCGAAATCTTCTTGACATTCTTCAGTCCACTGGTAGGTGCCTCCCTTCTTCATTAATTTGGTGAAGTGTAAACACTTGCCTACCAAATTGGTGATAAAGCGCCGAATATAGGCCATGTATCATTGATTTACACTTAATTCAATCAAATTTCTAGGAGGTGACATACCACAGATTGATTTTTCCTTCTCATGATCAACTTCAATACCAAGATGGCGTACAACAAAGATGTGAAATTTTTCTGAGGTTACCTCGAATACACATTTCAAGGGGTTCATATTCAAATTGTGTTGTCAAAGTTTGTTGAATATGATTTTCAGATTGGCCAAGTGATCAGAAATTTGTTTGGATTTAATCACCAAATCATCCACATAACATTCAACAAATTTCTCTAAAAAGGGTTTGAAGATATGGTGCATGTCATGTTGATACGTTGCACCTATATTCTTCTGGCCAAAGGGCATTACCTGATATAAAAACACACCTTAAGGGTCTCTGAAGGCTATAGATTCTTCCTCCTCTAGAGCCATTCAGATTTAATTATACCTAGAATATACATCCATGAAGGAAAGAGCTTCATAGATATTCGTTGCATTAATTAGAAATTCTGTAATCGGGACTAGAAAATCACCTTTAATACAATGCCGGTTAAGATCTCTGATGTCAATGAAAACTCTAATTTGTCCATTCTTCTTTTTCACGGGGACAATATTATCTAGACATTTGGGATATTTGACTTCTATGACGAATTTAGCCTTGATAAGCTTATCATCTTCAACTTCAATTTTGGAGGCATACGTTGGGTTTGTTCTTCTTGTGACTTTCTTGAATCCTCGATGTTCTTCTGGAAAACCCAAATGATGAGTGGAAACATCAGGATCAAGACCCAGAATTTATTTATAATTCCAAGAAAATACATCTCTATTTTTCTTTAGAAGTGAACTATACATTTCTTGTTCATCAAGAGTCATGGATGCACTAATTAAAGTGGGGTGTTGATCTTATTTTGTACCCAGATTTATTTCTTTGAGTTCATCCACAGTGGTAGAGTTACCCTCTTCAAATGCTGGAGGATCATCCCTGAGATCATCACCTTCTACTTCAATATGTGTTACATCTTCTTTTTCTACTTGCATAGTTGATGAAGAAGCAAAACTTCCACAGACAGGGGAGAAGATAAAATTTGAACATCTTGATGATGAGGCTGCCATTTCTGACCCTATTAATGATGAAGGGTCTTCCTAGGGTAGTAGAGATGAAATGATGGATTGAGAATCGACATCACTTTTTTCCTCTGGTATTTCAATAACTTCATCTCACCTGGTTGATGAAGTATAGAATTGCTGGATTTCAGTGGATGAAATGAAGAAATCTCCATTACATCTTGGAAAATCCATAATTTATCAAATGTTTTATGGATTGGTTTTCGTAATTAACATTATGGAAGTATCCATAAGTGTGTTTGGATTTAGGTCTATCTAGTCAATTTGACTAATAGGAAACACATAATCTATACTCACATGTATGAATGGGTCTACTGGAATCTTTTTGAAACCATTTGGGGAATTAATTTTGGTGACCTTATTTGCCATGCATTTTCCCTTTCCCTCCATGTGATAGAATTATTCCTCAATTTATTATGATTCACATGTTTTGAATGGGGCCTTGCACCATACAATGTCCCAATTTTTCCATTGAAACAATATTTGATAAATTTATTGTATGATGAAGGTATGACTACATATTGATGTAGCTGAGGTCTTCGAAGCAAAGTATTGAAGGTTTGTCCTGACGAACAACCATGAAATATGAATTAGACACAACATCTCCAAACTGAATTCTAAGGGTAATTTCGCCCAGAGGTTCTGGTTCATTCTTATCATATCCTTGCAACATAAAAGTAGAAGAAGATAAATCAGATTTGTTGAGGCCCAATCGATGAAGTGTACAAATAGGAATGATATTGGCTCTTGATCCATTATCAATTAATGCTCGTCGGATGTCTATATCTCTGACTTTTCTATATAGATACGTAGGTTTGATATGTCCATATACAATAACTTCTTCATCTTTATGTGTGAATGATATCACTGCATGGAATTCGGTAGAATCATTATCTATATGGTAGACCTCAGCCACATCTATTTTAGCTTTGAATTCTTGAGGACTTGACAAAGCCTCAATAAGATCCTCCCTATGATCTTTTTATAGATTCAATGAATATAGAGTTGATAACTTGGATGGTAATTGGGACTAATTTTTCTAGACATCATACATTTAGTCCAAAGGTCTGCATTTCCCATCATGAAAATGTGGTTTTGTATGTTAATTGGAAGATGATGCTTTGGTAGTAGATGCATCCCATTTCGGGGTAGGAGTAAGAAAAACTTATGGCTTTGGTAGATTAGACCGACTAGGTATATCTATTTGCTGAGAGGAATAAGGTATAACCTTTAACTAGTCCTCCAAAATAAATGTGTCAGGACCGAATCTTCCATGTGTGGAAGAACATTCTTGTTCCAGTTGAGCCCACTTAAGGGCTTTTCCATGAGTTTCTTCCACATATACAGTTCTAGTAGGGGTAGGATTGAAATCGTGGCTTCTGAAATATCCAAGTCTTCCCCTGTATACCAGACCTAGTTCTCTTCCTCTAACTCCTCTATTAGATACAGGGAACTTAGGATCATCACGATCAAAACTATCTTTGGCACATGGATCTATAAAATGAATCATGTTAACAGAACTGAAAATAAACTATTCATCTAACGAAGATTCTGCCTAATGAACCAGTTTAGACTGTGTAATTTTGTGGGGCGGTGCACATGATTTTGAAGCAAATGGCATAAAATCTACCAGAGTCAATGACAACTTCGGTTTTGACACAAGCTCATATTCTTCTGAATGCTCTTCTTTCTTCAAATTATGTTGCTTCTTTGAGGATTTTTCTTCTGATGAAGGGGGTTTTGTTGTGGTCGACATAGCAAGACGATACAATTGGTTGATTCAATTGTGTTCATAAAATGGAATTACTTCAGTTGATCATTTTTATGACCATCCAATCATCATATTTCGGTGGATTTTTACTTTTGACTTCATGCCACTCGCCTTCTTTCTTTGGTTCATTAGCAGTAACACAAGCTACATGGGTTAAAGAACCTTTCAGTTTTACTTGTCCAGAGTCCATCATCTTTTACAAGGGTTCATTGATGATGAAAACATCCTGAATTGGATGCCCCAACATATGATGAAATGGGTAATAGTTAGGGAGGTTTTCATCTCCTTCCTTGTTCGGCCTTTTGGGCCTTTGCAACTGAACCAGATTATTTTTCAGAGCCGAGATGAAGTAACCAAGAACGTGTTCATTCTGGAAAGAATAATCTTTGTTATTTAAATCTTCAAACTGTCTCCACCTTTGATCTTTTTGATCATATTGATGAGGCAGCCATTGTTGTTGATGATCATAAGGTGGAGTCTTTCAATATGATGATGGTTTTGAAGTAGAAGCAGGTGCATGTTCTTGTTTAGGTGTAACTATAGCAGCCTCTACTTTCTATTCTCATTCCCAGAACGGATGGAATTACACGAGTTTTGTCTTTAGTCTTTATAAGAGAGTCTTATATCTTCTGAGTGACTGATGTAAGGTCTTGAAACCCTCATGTGTATTTCACAGGGATCAACGGTTTGCGTAATTCATCACACAAATTTGCCACACATATTGGAAGCAACTCTTTTTGAGGGAGTGAAAAACAAAAAGAATATTTTAATCCCTTTCAGTGAGCAATGAAATCAAAAACTCTTTCATTTTCCCATTATTTACAATTGGTAAGATAAAAACTGTCATCTTTGGTAATGTTGAGCTAAATTGAAGATGGAACCTTTGACGGAGATCTTCCCACCTAGTAATTGATTGAGATTGCAAACTTGTATACTATACTAAAGAAGGTCCTCATAATGACTGCTGAAAACACCTGAGCTTAACTGCTTCTTGTTTTTTAGGAGTTCCCGTCATAGTATCACAACGAGAAACTAAATTTGTTAAGTGTTGTTTTGGATCTCCTGAACCATTAATAATTGGGAATGTGGAATTCGAAAAATTTGATGGTGGAGGAATTACATCAACCCAATCATGGTAAGATCTCTTTTCAGGTTGAAATTGTGCACGTTTTCCTTCCATAGCTTCCAATCGAGCTATTAATGACCTAATGGTAGTCATTATTTTCTGAGAAACACCTGGTTGATATTGGACTTGAGTAGGTTCAATAACTAGATTTTGCATGAGTGTGACGACTGGTAATGCCTATGATTGTATTATTGTTGGTTGTTGTCACACATGAACCATAGGATTGGACCTATGATAGTGTATTTTAAAGGGGTATATTCTTGATCCATCCTTGTAGCTACAACAAATTCCCTTGGTTGATTAACTCCAACATGCTTAAGAGGAAGACTACCTTGAAGTAGTTCTTCATTTAACCTCCTTAAATCCTTAATTTCTTCTTCATATTGTGTGAACCTTTCCTCTAATGATAGTGATTGGCCTTCTTCATAGTTAGGGTGGAATGTAACCTGACTTTTACCATTTTTTTCGCATGTTCCTTTCTAGAGTATGGAAGGGAATTTCTCGAAGGAATGTGTTACCTATGGGAAACCCTCTGGATTTATATACACACACATCCTTCATTCATTTAAATGTGTACAACCTCTTGAACATGAACTTCCTCATCTTATCCATCTAGGTGAACCTCATGTTCTGGGGGATCAGTGACAAAAGAATTAATAACATTTATCGATGCATAACGCATTACAACCCTTCTGTCAGCATTTCTATAATACTGTCTTCTTCCATGTATTTTATGAGACATTGACTTTTGTCTAGTTTATCCCTCCGGAATTTCATGATGAATTGTATTTTAGAGGGAATTTCCTGATAATTCATCTCTGTGTTCCTCTTTGGGCTTCTTCCATAATCGAGAGAAGATTGATATTCGCTGAGGAAAAGTTTGAGAATTTGAGAAAGTCCCTAGTCTAGTGGACTGGGATTGTTCCTTTTTTCTTGCTCAATTACTTGATTGCTGTTTTTTGATCCCGAGGATTAGATTAATGGAGTCCATATCCTGAAAAGCTGAGGTGGCTCTTGAGCTGCAACATCTGAAACATTCTTAAATGCTCTCCTAATTTTGCGGATTTTAGTCCAGAAATTATCCAGATGCATCATCCAACATCTACTCAAATCACCAGGCTTAGATGACCGTTGGATTATTTCTGAAACTTCTATCACTTAATGATGTGCATGATCCAAATGAGAAGCATGTTTGATATTCTCATTTTCTTGATGAAAGAGTAATTCGACAACTTGTTCTTTATATGCTTGAATTTGGGAAGAACTAGTTGAGGCATGTTCTTGAGCAAGCCTTTGATTACACACAAAACCAGTTAGATGTGGCCAGCCATGGGCAATAAAATTGCATGAGACCACTTTTGGTGGGCTTTGTTGACTGGGGAGAATAGTAAAATGCAATGCTCCATGAACACCCCATCCCCTGATATGAATACCAGATGGGACATTGGTAATTAACTCGCACAACATTTTTAATGTGCTAAGGCATGTAAGCTGAAGGGCTCTATGATACTTTTAATCCTTTGGATGTTGGGAAACTGAGATAGATGCCAAGTCAATGTGGCGATGCAACCCTTAAATTATCTTGACCTAGTTTTGATATTCATCACAAGGTAATATTTTCTCTTTTAAGTGACAAATTTTTTTCCACATGTTGAGTCGAATATCTTGAATACAATCTTCTTTCAACATTTCTGGAATATCATACTGAGAGTCAGCAAAAGGCCAAAACATGACTGGTATCTCATCTTTTTCTAGTTGTTTTATCATTTTCATCACTTCCTCTTTGTCATTTGATGAATATTCATCTACTTGATTGGACCAAAGTGGGTGCTTCTTTGTTTCTTCATAGATTCAACAAGATTGATAGAGAATTTATTTGTCAAATTAGAAGATGAATGACCCATGGGTGGTTCACAGAATGACCTACACCCTGGGCTATCTTTTTATTGAGCAAGTATTTCACCTACAAGTGGTAAGGTGTCAGACATTACCAGCCTCGAATTTGAAAGTGTCTCAAGATAAGTGGGCATTCTCGTTACTGCATTGTCCATTGAAGAATTTTCTAGGCAATGTGAATTACTACCATGTATAGGACTTTCTTATCTAAATTCATAATCATGGGGAGGACCACCATGATCGGTTACAGCAAAAGATGACATTGTTTGCTCCTTGGTCTTCTGACCAAACAGAGGTTTATCGTGGCTGCCATATGAAGATGATACTTCGAGATTGGCCAACTTTTCATAAAGAAAGACTTAATGAGGAAGTGTTTGATGAAGACCTTCATAATTATTATTGTTATACCTAGAATCTAGAAATGAAAGATTATAATCTTGAGTTGAAATAGACAATTGTCTGAGGGCTTCAAAAACTCAAGCATTGAGTAATATCTTATTGCAGATTGGCTCTTGATTTTTCAACTGTGCTAGATGGGTATTTTTCTTGGATGCCTTTTTACTCACTTTGGAAACCACTTGCTGATGAAAGTGGTTATTATGGGTAGGTGTATGTACCTGCTTTGGATAAATGGTTAGGTTTGGCTGATTATCTCTATTTGAATCGGGTGTATGTGCCCGACTTGATTGTCCGTATTACATGGGGGAGTATGCCCCAAGACCCTCCTAGACTAGAACAAAGGTGTGTATCTGCTCTGGAGTGACATGTTGATGAGTCACTCCACTGATAGGGATATATTTATGTTTCTTTACCTGTGATTTCATTGATGTTGTTATAATATTCTAACAGATATCCAGAATATGGGAAGGGATTTTCTTCTGCTCTTTCACCATTGTCAGAATGTTCTTGGTGACTTCAGCTGCTGGAATGGGAATATACGTCCATTCCGTGTTTGGAGGAGGTGTGTGTTCCTGCTCCTTTCCTCCATTTCCTATTAGTGAATTCTGACAGTACTCATGGGTGGGGTCAGAAAGTTGTGCTTGCCTCCTGTCTATCATTGGAGCTTTCCAATTGTAATTTCCAAGTGCTACCAAACGAGACTGTTGATTAAATTTATGAATTGTAGGTGTATGTACCTGATGATTATTACCCACCGAATATGATTGATGAACTTTCTTCAATACTTGCAGATGAAACTGCTGGCATAATTGATGGGTGTAAGCAGGTGCATGTGATTATTTATAGGTGGTCACTACATTTGATTGGCCAGCTTCATTGGTTGCATCAAAATGAGCCTACTGACTGGATGATGAATTATAAACAGGTGTATTTTCCAGCCTATAGTACACCACTGGAATTGCCTGGTGGGAATGATGTGTTACTATAAGACGAGTCTGCTGGGCAGTGAAATCAGGACGGACGGGTGTATATGCCCGCTTGTTTTTTTCCATCAAGTTATATTGATGGAATTCTCCAGAGGGGGAAGAACTAAGAACCTTGTTTCTGTTGGCTGAATTTATCCTCTGACGGTTCTTCTTGCATGCTCGGTTCTAATGAAACCGAGTCGAAAACCTAGAGGCGATACCCTCATCATGTTGAGGGTTCACTACAGCATGAGTCTAGTGGTGATTTTTGGTGGGAGTCCTCAGGAAGGGCTCATATATTCTTGAAATGAGGCCTTGAGTGACCTCTTCATTCACCTCCCTATTATATGGGAGAGACTAGTTGTTGTGTTTTGGGGATAACGACCCAAAACGGTTGGAGACAGTGGTTGGCACCCCCTGTTTCCTGACTACTGGTCATCGCTATTCGGACAACCAAGAAGAGTTGTTAACTTAGAGGGCTTGTCGAGCGGCCTCCAGAGTCGGGATGGTACCATTTTGACTATATTCCCTCACCAATGCATTCAAGACCCAGCGTTGAAGATGCTGAGTAGGTGATGTAATCCTCAGAGTAGACGAGGATCCAACAGGAGTAGCGGTTGAGGCATTCATAGATGTGAAATTTAAAGAAGCCATTCTATGTTGTAGAGAGATCTTCAAATAGAGTTCCTATTTGATATACCATACATAATCAAGATATTTCTGACCAAACTACATCTTTTGGATGACCACATATGTTATTGATTACATTCTTGTCCCTTATATTGAGTTTAATAGGGGCCTAATAAATAAGTAAAACATCATTTAACTTGGTTAAGGATTCACGTTGGATTCACCAATTTTTGATTCTTCTGGAAATGGGAAAGACCTTGTTTGTTTTAGAATCATACATTCCAATAGGATTGCAACGGGATTATTCGTAGAACTTGAAACACCCAATTACACTATATCTATTTGAAATTACTTTTCAAAGGTAGGTGCTCATTAGTTGTAGACCGATGAGGCTTATGAATTTGCGTTAGTCAAGAGGATGGGAGGTAAGGCTCATCACACCTTTTTGGAGTTAATTATTTCCTACTCTAGGACTCTCATATAGATTTATGTTATGTTGAATAATCCTTATTAATTCACCAAGAATGAAAATGAGTTTTAGACCCGCCAATCAATGATTGATATGTATGGGATTTAGAGAATCTTTTATATGTATTTGAGGTTGTTCATCGATATAGAATCATCCATATATATTGGAGATTCATATTCAATGGAATCCTTCAATATATTATATAGATATCTCTTGGTCATTATGACAACCATACTGGTTTTAAAGCCACTCAGTGGGGCACTTGATGTTTATTTTCATTCAGAAAGACAAGGATTATTTTAGAGTTGGGATCATACCAGCAAAAGGGACACCTATGTATCCTAATTAAAAATAAACCAGAAACCACATATTTCAATTATAAGGATGGGTTTTATGCATGGTTAATGGAATAAAAGGAAATGTCGTGATTACTACACTCTAACCTCATGTGAGTCATGTTCGGTGTGAAAAACAAGAGGTATTAGTAAACTTGACGATGGTGTCATGAAAGATGTCATCATGTGAAATGATGTGGGGATTACATATGTATGACTAAACGAAGAGATATTAAGAACATGACTTACTTCAAGGAAGAAGCCCGTGAGTAGGGTCAATAAATGTATTTGTACTTTATGTAGATTTGGAGTTTTAGCCCGGGGCTTACTACTGAGAAGGAGGCCAAAATCAAAAGGGACTTATGATTGGGGTTTATTCCTGAGAAGGAGGCCCAAAATCAAGAAGAATTAATGATTGGGGCTTATTCCTGAGGAGGATGAACAATGTTATGGGAAACTATAAGAGGGGCTTACTCATGAGAAGGAGGCCCAGGTTAAAGGAACTTATAACTTGGGGCTTAATCCTGAAAAGGAGGCCTAGATTAAGGGAACTTGTAAAATGAGGATTACTCTTGAAAAAGAGGCCCAATGTTAATGGAAATTATGACTGCGGCTTACTGCTGAGAAGGAGGCTCAGGTAAAGGGTACTTCAGACTTGGTGCTTACTCTTGAGAATGAGGCCCAAACCAAGGGAACATGGGGCTTACTCCTGAAAATGATGCCCTAAATCACAAGATCTTTTCATCTTAAAGGATGAGATTATATAGGAATTCTCTAACCGTGGTGAAATAAATCCTGTATGTCATGAGGTCTTGGGAGAGGTTCTCACATAATTTCTTTCAGATGAGGAATCCAATGCCATAAATGGCTTTGAAAAGGTGTTCGAGGGATAATATCATGAAGAAGAGAGGTGAACGGAATAGAGGCAGAAAAATAAAGTTGTCACACACGTATGGCCACATAAATCATTTGGCCCGCATGTCTTGGTCATGCTAATGTACTTACACGACATGGGTTCACCTGGCCGACGAAGAATCTGTAAGGTAATACTTGGGGGAGAGAAAACTCAAGCCTTTAGTGTTATCCTAAGATGTCTCCAAAAGGGAGGCGCACAAGTTTCATTGAAAGGGTAGGGAGGCGCGCAAGTGTTTCCAATTTTAAGGAGGTCTGGAAACTTAGGTGTTTAAGTGTTGCTGATGTCTAAACACTTAGACATTATCCTATTTCTTAAAGTCTCCCATTTTGGTAAAAAGTTTCCTTATAAGTTTCAGAAGAGTTGAGTTGAAGACTTGGGCAACTAGAGCTTGAATATGAGTATTGGAAAATTCGTCCCTCAAATGGGGGGCCCACCGGGGCTATTTATAGGCCACTAGGCACCTTGGGTGAAAAAATAATCTGGCATGCAAGTGAATTGCACAACCCATAGGTGGCGCACAAGTGAATTGCGTGGAGACTAGGGAACTTGCGCCACACAATCCAAATGGGTTCCTTGTCCTTGCCTTTGTCAATTTTTTATGCTCTTCAAAGGGTGACCCTATTTGTGCTTAAGGTATTCCCCTTTGCCATTCAGTGGACCCTGTGATGATAAAGGAGTGTCAACACCCACCTAACATGAATCCATTAAGGAACACACTTCTAATATAGGTATTATATCATGATTCAACACAACATTGAAGACTCAACCAAAATCACAGAATAAATAAAGGGTATTTTCGATTCAGAAAAGGAGAAACAAGATATACAAACCCTAACCCAAAAATAGAAGCAGGAGTGGGATTATCCTTACCCTGATCCTCAAACCCCAACCAAAAACACTCCAAATGGCCCTATGACGATAGAGATTGATCACTAAAATCTCTTGAAGCTTTTGGAGAATCACAAGTGATCAAGGGTTAATAAAGGAAGATAATATTGAGTTGGTATATGAAATCTGGTAATGGAATTTTTTTACTTTTCTAAAAATACTTGGCCTCAAAGTTTACCCAAACAGTTTTCAAATCCATGAGAAAACTGTGGGGATGCTACTATCTAAAAAAATCCCCCATCGCACGGTTACCTAGTATTTCTGCATGTTTTTCACTAACATTGCGCAAACCATGAAACTTTCCTAGAAACCCCATTTTACTTCCACATTCATACCCTGAACCCATGAAACACCCCAAGCCTCAACATGAACTTTGGGACACACTTATTTACCCAAAATAAGGATCTTAAACAGAAACATACAAATAATCATACCATAAGGGAGATACATGATCTTAAAAACTCCCAACCTTATGATGGCTCATCCTGAAGCCACACCTTTCAAGCATCATTGATTTCCTGAGAAAAAGGGATCAGGCCACATCACCTACATATCATATTACAACTCCCTAGTATCTTCCGGAATGATTTTATGTTTCTATAGAACATAGACGAAAGGCATCACCTTTCCCCGTAATAACATCTCACCATAACTCACAATACGAACCAGATTCTCCCTTTAGGACGCATCTACCTGAAGCTTGAATTCTGTTGGGTTTATCACATGAGAAGGATTAGTGTGATACATTTGGAGTTAAGAAACATGGGAAAAATCATGAATCCTAGTATACCATTAAAGAAGATATAATTAGAAAACCTGATGCCCAGTCCATTCCATAATCTAAAAAAACCCATTCTTATGCACCCACTTGATCTATTTCCAGGTACGGTGGTTACCCGACCTTGGAAACACCTGAATAAACACACAATCCCCCCACCATAATCTAAAGAGGACAACAAATCCAATCATATTACGAAAAATATATACTCTAATAAATTTTCATTCACCTTTGAATAAATCAATCCTTCTCTGATGTCTCATGCACCTGACTCAGTCCAAACAGATCTGACCCCATAGCCTCTAACAAACAAAATAGAGATCTATAAAGACTCATATAGGGTTCCTGAAAGGGATCCATCTTTATTGTATCTTGAAAACTGTTATTGTAGTGAAACTCAATTAGTTAGAGGTGTCTTTCCCAGAACACCCATAAATATAGAACACAAGATCTCAATGTGTTTTCTAATACATGAATAGTATGCTATTACAGGCCATCAGTCTATGGGTGGTAATCCATACTCAAAATCATTTTTGTAACAAGTTTGATATGTAGTGACTTCCAGAAGAGATATGTAAAACATGGATCATGGTCAGAAAATATGGTTCTTAGAACACCATGAAACTATAATATTTCTAGAACGTAATATTCTACCAACTGGTCAAATGTATTGGTTTCATGGATTAGTAATAAATTTACCGCATTATTTAGCCAATCTACCACTACCTAAATTGAACTATTATACTATAGAATCCTTAAAAAACCATTATGAAATAAATCGTCACATAATTTGACCACAACACTAGAATTAGAAAAGAATACATCAAGCCACATGGACACTGATGTTCAGCCTTCACCTTCTAAAAGGGAACCCATCATTGTACAACACTCACATATTTATTCAACATCTGTGGCCACCAAAACTCCCTAAAAATATCACAGTATATCTTTTTCAAGCTAGTATGAACTTCCAAAATTGACACATGAAACTCGCACATCGAATCCTTCCATAATTTTATCGGCACCACAACATGATCATGAACATAAGAAACTTCATGGGCACGAAAAGTCCATCTAAAAGGTGACTCCCCACCTTCATAACTTTCTTTCATATCAAAACACTATATATCCACAAACTGAATATCATTCAATCGATTAAAAATTCTAGATTAAACTGTTATAGTCCTAATCTTTAGCTTCATGGGCCCATCAAGTAACTCCAAATCCATCTAATAAAACATGACCATCATATTCCAATCTAAAATGAGTTCCATAACCACCTAATTCTGCCCTCTGCCATCTTAGAGTATCATTGACATTATTCCACTTCCATGGTGTGTATACAAACTCAAAATCATATGATTGTGGGTCCTAAGACCATTTCTATTTTCATAAATTATAATCCTACTAAGAGAAGTTTTACCTTATACTTTTATGGTCATTGAAGACAATGAATGTTTCTCCCAACAACTAATTCCTTCCACCCATTAAGCCATGAACCACAACAGCTAGATCCATGTGATGAGTAGGATAATTTCTTTCATGTGGCCAAAACTGTCTCGAACCATAAGGTGAAACCTGATCATACTAAATTAACACTTTCCCATGTCCAACACCAAACACAACAAAGAACAACGTGTACCACATACCTAGTTTGGGTAAGATCCAAATATCTATGGTTCTCATCGACATCTTTATTCCCTAAAAATCCTTCTAATGAGAATCATACCAGTCAATCCAAATTGCCTTCCTAGTTAGGCATTTGAGAAGAGCTTTTGAACAATATAAGTATCTAATAAGCCTTTAGTAATAACCAGAGAATCCATGAAAAATCCAGACATCATTGAAATCATAGGGTTGCTCCCAAGGCACCACATCCTATAGATTTTATGGATCCACCAACACACATGACTTAGAAAAGAGTTGTCCTAGAATGTGAACCTCATAAATCCAAAACTAAATGTATGATAGGTTTTTGTATAGCATATTCACTATTAGTGTACTCAAGAATATGTCATTATGTTTGGAATTATCATCATTATTTCTAGAGTACACTGAGATATCTTTGACGAAGACAGCTACAAACTCATGATATGTGTGGAATATCATGTCCCTCAAGTACATGAACATAGATGGTGCATTGTTCTATCAAAAAGGCATAAAACAAATTCATACAACACATGCCCGCTTTGGAATGTTTTTCAGGGTTTGTAAGAAGATATCACCCTTAACTAAAGATATCATGATCTCAAATCTATCATAGAAATCACTGAGGCAGCACATAGTAGATTAAAATTTTCATTAATTCCCATAATAGGGTATCGGTTCTTAAATTCCATCTAGTTCAGTTTCCACTAATCGACACATAGGCTCAGTAATCCATCAGAATTATTAGAAAACAACACAAGAGATCCCCATGGTGTTGTACTAGGATGAATAAAACCCTTATGCTCTAACCCCACTAGCTTAACATTATGTTATTAGATCTCTTTTGGTTCCATTCAATATACAACAATGGAAACCATCTCCGCCCTTGGAAAAAATTTGACCGTAAATTCAACATCTCTCTCGAGTGGTAACATTAATAAGTCATCAGGAAACAAATCCTAAAAATAGTCCACAACAAATGTGAAGACTATCTTTGACTTCTCCCAGTTGGTGGTGTAGTGGCCATGCGCATCCCTCTTAATTATCTCACTCACCATGAATGATATAATTGCTTCCATCAAGAGTGTTGTATGTTACCTATCATCAGAAACATTCAATATGGGATTAATATAACACCATCCAATCAATCCCCAATATTAGTTAAATACATGAAATTTCAAGGACCAAAAAATCCCATAGAAACAAATACCCACCCACCTCTAGAGAATAACCCTTTCACTACCTAATGTCCTCAACTCGTACCCCTATCATAGTATCAAGATATTACCATACATGCAGTCTACATGTTTAAGACTAAAAAAATATGAACTGTTCTTAATCAAATTAATGCATATAACCTTTATCGAATAAATTATTAGAAACCATTGAATCTATAGTTATTGTTCCTCATAAAGAAGATGGTCCCATGTCACCACATTCAGGTGTAATTTGAACTGCATGGAGATAACCTGCCCTATTACCTTGGGCTCCGGTTTGAGTAACTTATAATCCACATCCCTATTAATAATGATTTTCTAACCCCATAGATTCACATCCTCCACCACTACCAGTACAATCCATGGAGCTCTAACTGCATTAATGATATGGGGTAACCCACCCCTTTCCTATAATCTGAAGCTACCTATGACATCTCTCATTCCCTGAATGTCATGGGTTCTTGCCTAACCTATGGATATGGACTAGCGTATCGCATGTACGACAATTGGCCTGTGGGAAGGAACACTAGTCACACTTGTTTTCTAGCCCAGCACACTAATAACAGAATACATGGTCGCCACGTTGAAAAGAAGGCCCCCTTTTCTAAATGTTCTCTATACATCCACCCTGCTGAAAGATTATGGTGTGTTTCTTGATACTATTGTAGATCACACCACTTTCAAAGACCAATGGTGAAATAAGGTCACTACATGAATCTTCCTTCAGGTTCCCCTTAGAGATAAAGGCTTTATCCACCACTTCTGAAAACATTTTCAGAAAAAATAATCACATAAATCCTTATCTCATATCTCTTCCCACCCTGGAAGTGTTTCACCATGGATTCATTATATCTTGTTAACATTGGAAGGAAGCTTCTCAAATCTATAAAATGACTATCATAGTACACTATTAGAATTGTCCCACGAGTCAACCTAATAAAATATATATCCTTCACCTTCCTCATGGTTTTTGGGTCAAGGTTCTCAAGAATCATATCCTTAAAATCATTCCACATCATTCCTTTGGCATGCTCTTCCAGAACTATGACATCCCACCAACACATTTCTTGACCTCTCATCATATAGGATACTAAATTGACTCTCTTATCAAGAGGAGTCTATAGATGGTCAAGAATATTTTAGATTGACTCTAACTAGATCTCCACTACCTCTAGACCACCCTCTCTAGTAATGGTCATTGTGTGATTCAACTGAAACTCCCTGGTCATCTCAAGAATACATAGTGCTTCCCACTCTAGTTTTGATTACATCAATTTCATAAAATGAGAAAAGTTCACACAGAAAATATATTAACTATCCTCATGGATCACCTCATTCTCTTTCTCCACTATTGGAGGAGCATTCATATAATTATCTGCCTGTCGCCCAACCAGCACATGTCTTCGAGGGGGAATTTCTCTATAATGTAGAACATAATAATTTGGATGAAATCATAAGGCTTTTAAGAAAATGAAAAAGATATAGGTAGGCTCATTGCTTTCCGTAACCAAAATATTTCACATACTGTATCAAAACGATCCCACTCACAACTATATCACAACCCCAGGCTGTCTCCACATTGGTCATGGGTAAAATGAGTATCTAATTCACATGGTTACATTCTTAATCTTTTACAAAAATTCTAAAAAAAATTCATATCCCCATTTAAACATAGAAAATCTTTATCGACTTTTAAATATTTATCAAGAAACATTTTCTAATTACTACACGATATTTACATATCTTTATCTATAAATTCATACCATCTTATTAGGCACAATATCATTATATTTAGTAAGAAAAAATACTTAATAACATTTATATCCTGCAAACACTTCCCATGCGTGTTCCTTCAATTATGTATGTCACATAACTACATAGGTTCCTAGAATGATGCATGACTGCACAACCTCCTACCCTTCTGGCCATGAGAGAGATATAACTAAATCTGTCAAATGACACAATAAGTGCATCACCCAATGTTGAAATATCATCAAATATAAAGACACATAAGAAGATCCAAAATCCCCCAGTTTGACTTGTACTTTCCCCCTTGGATGGGATAGATTCTCCCTAGCATGATCTTATTACAAAGGTTCATCCCTTTTCTAACCCCATGTCTACCATCCCCAAATAGTAAGAAAGAGTAAAAACCTACCTCTGATACCACTTTGTAACCTCCTCGAACCAGAATCCCTTATAATAGTTCCCCAAGATAGGTCTCTAGATGACCTCATGTTTGACTCCCAATAGCAAGATGTTGCTGACTAGAAACGAGGCTCGAATAGGATACATTGGGATATTATACCCTCTTTACCAGATTAATCCACAACAGAACACAATTTAACTAGCAAAAACAATAGAAAATGATCAATACCATTCATAATTAACCCACTTCCAAACTGGGTACATACCATATCCAATAGTAAACATTGAATTACATACTGTAGTGCTAATTAATCAAATCCCATAAGATAGAAAAATAGTGGAATACCAAAAATGGTCCTAGATCAACGTCTCAAACATCATTTGTGTACATATCAAACCCGACTCACTTCACAATCATGGGGCCCTTGACCTTTTCTTAAATTTAAAATGTAAAATATACTCGGGTTACCAACTGTGGCCCATGATTGGTGTGAGTATTACTCAGTTGGCCTCCACCAAAAGTGTCTAAAAAATATAGAGTAAAAGTAGATATTTCTTTTATGTGATAAATAATATAATGTGAAGATAAACAGTTCAATAATCCATTATAGACTAAGTTACATTAAAATTATACTAACATTGAATACAGGTTCACTAGTTAGGAATCCAATGGGTTAATTTAACTTTTCCTTGTGTTTAATGGATTATACATGTTAAATACATTAATGCATATGGGAATAAGATCAGGTCATGTCTCACAAGGCATCACATTATAATACCCTCATAATCCTCACCTCAAAGCCTTAGTATCGATCGAATGAAACCGTTAGGGGAGGATAAATCTGTCCCATTCCCGAACCTGTGCATTTAGGGGTGGAGTTAGAACCTCAGACCAACTCGACCTATGGGCATAGAACCTCTTGTCTACACCCCATTCTATCATTCCACGTGTACATGCTTATTTATTATTCACCATAGCTAAACACAAAGCTTGACCAATACCACTAACTATATTCAAAAAAAATATATAAAGGAAATTAATATCATCCCACAATCCATTAACACATTAAAAATTAAAATAACAAAACATTTTACCCAATTACCTTTTCCCTATACGTGTCTCGCTATATAAGATCAAATGTAAACATATTAACTTATCATAATCATGTTAACCCAATTTACTTGACACCTAAACAAACCCTTATACATTAACAATATTAGACAAAACTAACCACAATTCCCTTATAGATCATTAAAATACCCATTAACAAATTCTCTAGGGATCTAACTCATTATGGGCCAATTCCACAACTCACAATACTGTTAGCCTAATCGGGAGGACCGACGTACCCCATGGGTGGCCCTAATTTGGTCCATTCATCCTCCATGAATCTAACGGGGATAATGAGGGGTTTAATTAGTTGAGATGGCATCCACTATGTCAAAACATCCAAAGTAAACTAGTAACTGAAAAATAGAAAATCATGAACCTGACCCTAAATGTAGAAATCTACAACGAAACCAAGGGATGTATCTTATAGACCACCTACCTTGAAAATGTTGGCAAATACAATCATAATGGAGGCCATAGATCCCGATTCAACACACCTTTCAATAATCAACATAAAATCCAATTAATAGAAATGGTTTTAAAGATTTAGAAGGAGAGAAAGAAGAGATGAAACCACAAAACCAAAATGAAAAGAAATGGCAGGATTAGCCTTAACCATATATTCAATCTACAACCAAAGACACTCCAAACTTCTCTAAGATTGTGAATATTGTTCCAAAGAGTCTCTTAATGAATTTTTTGTGGGGTCAATTGGGTTCATTTTAGAAGAATGTTGGAAAATACAAAGTTGGGATAAGAAATCCAGTAATGGATTTTTTTTTAAATTTTGTAAAAAATACTCTATTTCACGGTTTTCCCACACAATTTTATCAACAATGTGAAAACCGTGTGGATTTTACTGGATGAACACAGACCACCCCCACCCCCTATATATGGTTACATGGTATTTACACATGGTTTTCAGTAATCATGGGAAAACCATGCATCATGCCTAGAAACCCCCTTTTCCTTTCACTTTCTTCCCCAAACCCCCAGAACACCCTCAATCCTCTACATGAACTTCTAGAAACACATATATAACCAAAATAAGGACATGAAACCGAAATATAAACAAAAACATACCTTAAAGATGATATGGGATCTTACAAATATTTTTTCTTGGCACGTGATATGAATAAATTTGCTATTTTGCTTATATTTAATTAGTATAAACACAGTTTTCATTGTGTTTTTCTCCTTATATTAAAATTGATTTTTACACATATAGAAATTATTAAATTTAAAAATGTATTCAGCATTTTATTTCAAGAGGCTATTATTTGTTTAAATTTTCCATTTTTTTGAAAATTCCTTTATAAATCATTTTAATTTTTATCACCTTAGTGCAGGTACAATGGATGAGATTAGTTTAAAATATTTTTATGAGGTTTAAAAATATATCTTACACTTCCCATAATCATGTTATATGGGTTTATTGTGCATATACAATTTTTTTATCCTAAATATGGCCTCCAGTCTCCGAATTTAATTGAAAATTACATTAAATTAGTTTAAGAAACTAAAAACCCAAAGTGTCACCATATTACATTAAAAAATAATGTATGTCTCCACAATGTCACAAAAAAAGATTTTGAATAGGTAGAGACCTGGAACGAGAAGAATCATATCCAGTGTATAAAATCAATGAAATTTGCATGATTATATGGAATCAATTCCTCATGGACTGAGAGTTTAGTATTCTTGGAAAACAATATACAAACAGCAGTTCAGTATTAAAAAGTAATACACTAATTAAAACATAATTATTTTAAATAACATCAAGGATAAATTTATAACATATTCTATATTCCAAAATAGTATTCATTATATGAAACTTCATATCCTCATGAAAAGGAAAAAAATAATGATGAGCTTATCTGCTCTGTAATGGTCTTGTAAAGTTGAAGGAGTGGTGTATCAATGAGAATAATATATTTTACATGTTATATAACAGAACTCACATTAAATATAATCAATAAGCTAAGATGTGAGTGTATACAAATATGGCGTGTTAATAATTAGAAACACATTCCATTAAAATTAATAGATATGGAAAAATAAATATGGAAAAGTAAGAACTGAAACTAATAAAATTATTCAATGAACTAATAATGAAATTTATCCATAGATATATAGAAAAAAATATACTTTATGAATAATAACTAAAAAAAATTGGTAAATGATTTCTTATTAGACTCCATGTTTCTTAGTTACGTAGAATCATCAATGCCAAGACCATTCACAAGATAGATTAAAATATCTTGTAGAATCCCATCAAATTTTTACAACTAATTCATCTTATCATACTACTAATGCATTGAGGGGATACCTATAATAGAGCCCCACTTTAAGGGATTTCCTAAAATGGTCCCCAAGTTGTGCATTATCTATTTAGAAAAATCCACATATAAAACAATCAAAATAAATAAAATTACTTATCCAATATCCATATAGAGTAAAAGAAACAGATTTATTATAATTTCTAAAAAGGTCAATTAACATTCAATTTAAGCACAGTATTTAAAGATGACATATATTTCCGGTAATAATTATATCCATTTTATGAGAATACAAATATCTATTTCTTTTTAATTAGAGTACCCATTACAATAGAGTGATTGTTTTTGGAGAATGCTAGTAATCACAAAATGGATGTTAAATTCCAAATATACTCATTATTAAAATTCTTATGGAAAATATCCATCATTGAAAAATGATTTTAAAAAAAAATCATTCCCAAATAGTTTCATTTTATTTTAATCCTTTAAAACTGAAAATTAACATTCAATTAAATTGTGGTGGGTAAATCCATCGATTTTGTACCAAGTAAAAAATAATATTTCTCATAAAGAATAAAATGAAGTGAAAGCATGACTTTTCATGAAAGTGGGAATAAAATTATTTTAAATATGTTGGTAAAATAAAAAAAATATTATAAATATTATTAACGTCATATTTTTCATTCATTTCATAAAATAAGGTATTTAGGAAGAAAATAAGTTCTTGGATAAAAAGAGTGAAATGTAGTGGGGATTTCATGAAAACCTTTTCAAAAATATTTTGAGAAACAAATTGTGATGAAATGGTACTAATACATGAAAGAGGTCATAAATTACTAAAGGATTGTATAATTAAATCCTTAATTAAACAATGGAAATATAATTTATTCAAATGTAAATACAATTGAGTGATAATTAAAATTACACTTGAGGAAAAGAATCCTTAATCTTTTAAAAGTGTTACATACCACATTGATACATTTGAATCATAATACTCACGAATGAATAAAATTAAATAAAATTATTAATTTCCATAACGGTGAAAATATTAATGATATAATATATCAAAATGGTTAGTATGTTCACCATACAAAATAAGTATGTGGAGAATATGAAATTTATCTTAGAGATTCAAAAAGTTAGTTAAAAATTTCTTACCATGTCTACGACTTGGGTCGTAGGTAATTATATTCATGAATGTCTGACATATGTTTATTATTTACATTCTAGAGAAAAAGTTTCATGTTTATCATTACTATTATTTCCCTTATTACTATGTTTTTTTAGAAATACAAAATCAATTATTTTTATGTGTTTAGTTTTGAAAACATTATGTTTAATGGTCAAAAACACATTCGTAGGTCAAATATGGTTAAAGGATTCATTATATAACATCTATTGGATAATAATATTGAAATAATTATCATATTTATACATAAATTTTAATTTAAAAAAATTTCATTCGATATTGTTATGTAAAATGAAACAATTTTACAATCACGGAGATGATAGTCTATACGTACACATGAGCAATATACCCGTTTTTGAATGATCATTATAGAATGATGGAATGTAAAATAATATATTCAAATAATAATTATTATATAATATATACCATATTTTTAACCATATATTCTTTTATATATTATTCTTTTGACTAAAAGTACTCATATCGTGTTGAGTAGGTGGTTTCCCACACATCGATGACCAAAATTATAACTTTTCAGTTTCTTGAAGGGTAATAAAAAATTGTATAAATATAAATATAAATATGTTATATTATATATCACAAAAGATAATTATTTCATTAATATCATATATATTTTTTCTTTATCACATATGTTTAATTAAAAATAACTTTTATATATTTTATGTATTGTATTATCGAATCATGTTGCTTTTGGAATGAAGTAGTATACACTTCTTCAAATGATGTTATCGTATTCACAGAAAATGGGGTGAATAAATATATGTCTTTTAATTTAATAAAATAAGTACAATGAAATTATATATATATCTTATATATCACATATAAATAGATTTTCCATTAAAATGTACACCATTAGAGAAATTAAAAGAAAAAAGAACAATCATCATTTCAAGAGGCGGTAGTTCAATGTACATGTAAAAACTATTTTTGTTACCCATTAGATGAAAATGTGTGTATGGTTTGGTTGGAATGTTATCATATAAAGATAATATTAAATTTTGGATAATTTTTTTATAAAAAATATATTATGAAGAGTTGTGTGATTGGATGATGGAAATTAAACTAAAAAACTTGATGAAATTTGTCAACACTTATTCCGGTAAATCCTTTGGGTTTATAAAAAAGGATTCCATGGATTGAATCATTCCAAAGGGGATGAATATAAAATGATGGTAGGTATTTTTTGAGATATTTTTGTAGCTATTTTTTTATCCAAATTGGCTTCAAATATGTGAGGAAGTGGGAGGAGATAATGCTATTTTATTGTGGAGTAGGTGTGGCACTATTGTAATATTTTGAAAATAGAATTCCACTCCCATTTTTTCACATTTCAATTGGACAAAATAATTGTCCAATGTTTTATCCAAGAAGGTACAGGGTCCAAACATGGCAATCCAGTTTCTCTTGGAGAAGTTTCTATGTCATATGTGCCCTTATGATTACAGTTTAGTCCCTTATTAATCTTAATTTTTTCCATAATCATTATAATAAAATTTAATTACTTTCAGTAATATTTTTTGTAAATAAATTTGATATTATTATATGTTATGATTTATTTTGATTAAAAATATGGAATCCATTTTTTGAAACTCCAAATAATGACTGAGAGGAAGTTGATTAAAATATAATCCTCTAGACAGGATCATAATGCAGGGTTTTAAAGGATAATAGCCCCATGTTTTCTATTTTTTATTGTTAATGACATAGTGAACTTTTTTCCAAGGGAAAAAATTAGATAATTTTATAATAATATTATCTACTTAAACATTAAATTAAATTATAAATGTAATATATTTTTATATATAAATTTGAAGAAATCATGTTTCAACTATAATTCATTAGTTTTCACTGTTAATTAAAAATAGAATAGAAAAATTAAAAAATTACTCACCCCTGATTTTTATTATTATCATTGAATGATTAATTTTTTTACATATAATATTTTTTAATTGGATAAAAATGGATTTAAAATATCTTCTCAATTAAATGGTGGTAAAAGTGTGTTAACTAAAATATAATATTTTATGCATAAATTTAGGATTGTTATTATCTTATTACAATGGAATATATTGGATGGATATCACAATATATATGAGGAATATATGCATATATTACATTCATATCACTCAATAATTGTAATTTAATAATTTTACAAGGATAAAACATCATTGTGAGTATAAATATAATTTTCTAAAAATTATTATTTTTATATTTAATTGGTTCCTATATTAATTTATAATTAATTTGTAATAAATTAATTCATTTTATATTACTAAAATACATATATTTTCATTTTTACTTTATCCATATCATAAAATCTAATTTAATTCCCATTTTATAACTTATTATACTAAATAATAATATTTTAATAATATAATGTCGTTCGGTAAAACATAGTCTTGTGTTTAATGAAATCCACCGAAGATTATTGTTGTTACATATATCCCATACTAACATAGTATCACATTAATTGAAAGATATTGAATATATTATAATTATTTAAAGTAGTAAATATTTTATAAATTCTTGGGATACTATTCTCCCTTACGCGACTGGTGTTAGGTGTCATACATGCTATTGAATGCAATGATCCTACTTAATATTTTCCATGTATTACATTCTACTCACCTTAATTAAATTACATCCTCATAATTTAAAATAAATCCTATTAATATGTTATTTGACATTTCTTATGTTTTATTCCCCACATCATGATATAGGTTTCTAAAAAAGTGTCTAGAAAAGAGAGAATGCGATGTAAATAAGGTCACATGGACTAAGATATAACAATGGATCATAGTTGGATAACATTAGTAGAATGTAAATATACATACTTGTATAAAACATGTAAATATTTAAAGGGACCAATTTAGGACAAAAATAAAATAAAAGTTCATTATCAATAGAAATTTTAAGGTCTCAATTCCATAAATATATGATGATTTTAAAGAAAATCTGTTCAGAAAAAATTAAGGATTTTGGGAAAAATTATTTCTAAGTCATTTTCATAATTTTGGGATATTATTTTAATGCATAAGAATATAATGAAATCTACATACAGGATTAATTTTAATTTTATATGAAAAATTCAGGAATTTTGTTGGTCTTTGAAAAAAATTCTAATTCGTCACTTATTTCAAGACATGGTAATCCTAAAAAAACATTGATTCTTGGATCACTAAATTAAACATTTTACAATTCGTAAGGCCCATAAAAGATTAAAAAGCCTATCTATTTGTCTCTAACTATTTTCCAAAGTCAAAAATTTTAATTCAATAATCTGTAATTGTAAAAAAGATACATTGTTATTTCATCATTAATATCTATTCATAATATTGTTCAACAATAAACAATGACATATAAACAAGGATATTTTGTAGCTCAGTTGTTGCTGAGAAACCGTTATTGTTCTTTGCTCATTATTTCATGTCTCGTAGCCTAGCCAAATTCGATTGGTTGTCACCTGAATTATATGTTGTCCATTTCTAATACCATATTATTATGATTTATAAAAAAATATTATTGAAATAAATTATATAAGGATAATCACTAAATGGAATTTTAACTAATGTTTTCAAAAAACCGCTAAAAAATAAATGCTTCATCCACTAATTTTCACACAGATAATTCCTTAGTCAATATTATATCCTCTAGAATATGGAATTTACTCAAGTTATGTCCAGGTTCCCTACAATTGTTGCAATAGAATATAAAGGATTCCTTATAGTATAGTTTCATTTCATATTTCAAACTTTTCATTTTTACTCAGTAATTCATTGCATTAAGTCCTTATTTCGATCACAAAAAGTATTTTATCATTATAATGAGGCATATTTCTAGGTGTCTCCATCCACTTCTCATTCATTATAGATATCGAGAATTCTTCTATCGATGGCCTATATATCTTGAGCTCTTAGAGACCCCCAACGTTCACTTATTTAGTAAGTATATAAGTACTTATAGGTATATGTTTTAAATAATATTCAATGAAAAATCATTAGGCATACACAAGATATCGTTAACTCATATAAAAAAAATTGGGTTCTCCTAGTCATGACCATGTCCTTAATTTTCTGTGTCAACTTGACTCCTTTGGGTACAAACCATTGATTAAAACCCAAAATCATAGTGTGAGTAACAATAGTAAGATAAAGTTGATAATAATTTACAAGATATCTAAATAATGACACCTTATCTAAAATCTAAAATGCTATTGGTTTATACTAGGTTATTTATTTTCCACATATGTTCAAATCCTTCATAATGGATTATAGTGAAAATGAAAATAATTATATTTGTAACCTTCGAGAGTGTCAAACCAGCTGTGCATTAAGGCCAATTGTCATGTATAAGGTTAAACATAGAAAATCCCAGCACACCTTTTTAGATTTTTTACTCTTAGATACATTTGTTAAATAAACACATCGACAATTATTTTCCAGACATGTATTTACTGATAGAAATAACCACATAATCTATACATTACCAAAATTTAGTATGTTCTTTTACAAATATCCTAAAATTCTCCCTCAGGGATACATACTATAATTCATGATTTCCTAAATATTGTTCCTAATGATACGAATAAACTTCCTCTGACAACAAATTTAGTGACCCAACCTGAGAAAGCCTGGATCTTGTGTCTGATATCAATTAAATTGGTATTATTTCATGGAATAAAATCTCAAAGGGGTAGGACCATATTGGTTTTGGTAAAACAAACATATACATGATTCAAGTATTATAAATTAAAAAAATAATTACCAGATATTTGTTTCTAAATATCATCTGGAATAAATTTATTCTATCTAGTATATACCTAAATATCCTTCATAGTATGCTTCTTTGATTCCTGTTGAAATAGAAAAAGATATGGGTGAGATAAAATGAAAAGTGAGGGTAACTTATAGAGGAAGAAATAGTGAATGAATGAGAAAAATAAGTATGACATAGTAAATTACAGTACTCGCATTCCATATAATAAATAAGAAAATTATGTTCAAAAAAATATGGATATGTAATAATTATAAAAATGTTATATTAAAATAACATGATATGAAAAAATTAAGGTTTCAAGGTAATAAACTGAAAAAAATTGAATTAAATCAGTGATCTGAAAATGAAATGTTTCTATAGATATATCGATATAGAATATAATGGACGAATAATATATTAAACTAGATAAGGAAAATGGTTCATTATATGATGAAATATTTTCTACAAACATGTAACTAGAACCATAATGACCATTAACATCTCAGTTTGCTATATTCCATAGAAACCAATCTAATTTTTGAAACTAATTCATCCCAATAGACTATTAATACACCAGGATGAGATCTATAACTAGGCCCCACCCATATGAATTTCCATATACTTCCCTAACATATATCATACCATTCAATATAAATACTCATATTTAAAAATAAAAAAAATATATTATTTTCATTATCAAATATATGTATGGAGTAGAGGTTACAAATTGAAACATATTTCCCAAAATGATCAAATAACATTAAATGTAAACATTGTATGTAATAATTATATATATTATTTAGGTAATAATAATATAAATTTATTAAGAATACTTATATCTAATGATATTTACAATAAAAATTGATTAGATTAGAGTGATTACTTCAAGAGGAAGTTAAGAGTCACAAAAGGGATGTGAGATTGAAATGACAGTCATTTAAGACATTCTTGATTAAAATAAACATCATTTAAAAATAATTACGAAAATAATTTTTGTTGAAAAAAATATATAAAAATTATTATTCTTAACATGAATAGTAACCTTCATAGAAATGAAATTTGGTAAATCTTTACATGTTGTATGAGATAAAAATAATATTCCTTATGAATAGTAAAATTATAGAAAGAAATCCATTTCCTTAAAGGGAAAAGAATATTAAATTGAAAACATTGATAAAATAATAAAAGGATAAACATTTTGTTAAAAAGTAATTATAAAATCATTTTAATAATACATATTTTTTAGAATAAACATATTCCTTGATTAAAGTGAGAAATGAAATATGTTTATCAAAACAAAATTTTTCTAAAACATTTTGAGTACCAAAGTGATTAAATACAGTACTCATACTTGAATGTGTTAATGAATAACCAGATAATAGTAAAATTAATTCTTTTATTATACAATGTTCATATAATTTCATCAAATGGAAATACTGTTGAAATATCATTAATATTACCATTGAGGATAGTAATACTTTATCATTCAAAAGTGTTACATACCACCTAGAAAATTTAAAATTATAAGCCTCATGAAGAAATATATTTAAATGAATGTTTTAAATATAATGAAATTAATATTATTATTAATATAATATATAAAAATGTATCATATGTGCCCTATAAAAATGAAGTAAGTGGTGAATATGACATTTATCACACAGAAAAAAGTGAGCTAAAAATTCCTAAACTTGTGTCCGACTTTTATCAAGTTTCATTATCCTTATGATTAAAAAACTTAAGTAAATTATTTTGTTTCTTAAAAAAAATCCTTTTTATATTAAATATAATTATTATAAAAAGAATGTCGAATATAAATATTAAAAAAATAATATTTACATTTTTTATATTCACCAAATTTGGTTTATGTTTAAAAAATAACTTTGGTTGGTCAACTACGGTCAAAGGGATCATTATATAACATATCCATAATAATATTCATGAAATAAATATTATATTTGTACATAAATTATATTTTAAAAAATATTCATTAAATATGTTTATATAAAATAAATAAGTGTTACCTTCATAGATATGGTAATTCTTTATATACACATTAGTAACACTCCCATTTTTTCAATGATTTTTATTTATAGAAGGTGAGTTACACCATATCTTCCCAGAATAATGATTATATATCAAATACTATTTTATTTAATAATATATACTTATATATATAATTATTTTTATGTATAAGTAATCACATCCTATTGAGGAGGCAGTTGTCCACATATCCACCACCTATATTATCACTCTTCAATGTGTGAAAGGGTAATAATGAAATTTATATATATATATATTTATATTATGTATAGAAAGATAATTATATTAGGAATATAATTTTATTTTTGCTTTTCACCTATTTCTAATTAAAACCATCTTTTATACATTCCATGTATTGTGTGATCAAATCAAATCACATTTAGGAGGTAGTAGTCAACATTTCCCCAAAATATGTTTTCATATTACCAAAAAATAGAGTCCATAAAGATATGTGATATAATATAACTAAATAAGTATAATGTAATTATTAATATCATATATAACATATATAAATATATTTTCTATCATCATTTACCCCATGAGAGTTGGTAAATAAAAAATGAATGATCATCGTTTTGTGATGTTGTATTTTTTCGGAAACATTAATAGTACATTTATTTCCCATTAGATGGAAGTGTGGGTAATTTTTTGTGGGAAAATTATCAAGAAAATATCCTATTATATTGTTAATACTGGTTTTTTATAAATTCATGAAATACTATGTTTTTATGGAATGGAGAATGGAAATAAAACTAAGAAACATATGAACCATTGTTACCTCTCAATCGGGTAACTCATTATGGTTTATACCAAATGAATTCATTAAATTTATTCAAATCTATTGTGAGTTTCTAGGATTAGTTGATGGATGTTTAGGATATATTTTTTTAGATATTAGTTGAGTAAATGTGGCTTGATAGGTGTGGGGATATGGGAGGAGATGAGGCCTTTTCATATTAGAGGTGGAGTGGCCCTCTGGTAATATTTTGAAAATGGAATTCGATAAACATATTTCACATTTCATGTTGTTCCCATAATAGTCCATTTTCTAAAAATCACTGAAAAAGGTATATATATTGCTTGAAAATGTATCTTGGACAAGTGTCTAGGTAATTTGAGCCTTATGATTTTAATTTAGACTCTCATGAAGCTTAATTTTACCTAAATCATTCTAATTAATTTTAATTACATTATTCAATATTATAGTTCAAAAAAATGTTGACATTATTAGACATAATAAATAAATCTGATTCCATATATCCTATCCATTTTTCCCAATTAAAATTTCAAATGTGGATGAAATTAATTTATAATTAATCCTACATACAAAACTATAATATAGGGTTTTAGAGTAATAATGTCTGACATATTACTTTGTTTTTATAGTCAAATTTAAAATAAAATTGATTCAAACGAGAAAAATTTTATTAATTGAGAAATATTTTATCAAATTAATCTTTAAAACAAATTTAATACGTAATTTTTACTTTTAAATAAATTATATAAAAAAGTATTTTGGATCTAAAATTCATTATTTTTCACAGTTCGGAAAATTTTGTTTAACTGAACAATATCTAAAATTTTTTATATAATATTTTAAAATTTATCAAAAATTAGATTTCAAATATGTTCTCCATTTAAATTTGGTAAAACTGTCTTATTAAAAAAATAGTATTTTATTCATAAAATTGGGGTTCATCATATCTTATATTTATCGAATCTATTGGATGGATATCATAAATGTTATATTGAATATATAATATATGAATTACAGTAATATCACTCACTAATATTTTATAATATAATTTATAAGGATTAAAATTCATTGTGAGCATATGAATATTTTTCTATATAATATTGTTTTTATATTCAATTGGATTCATATTCATTTAAAATTAATTTGTTACTTATGAAGTCATTTTATATTTATGTAAACCATATATTTTCATTTGGTAGAAAATACTATTCAATAAAATAACTAATTTAATATCTTGGTTATATGTTATTATATTACATAATAATATTTTAATAATATATTATTATTCGGTAAAACTCATTCTTATGTGGAACGCAAGCAAATAATGAAATATGTTGTTGTGTATTTCATACAATAACTTTGTATCAGGTGCATTAAAATCTATAAAATATAAATAATTTATTTAAAATATTATATATATAATAATTTCCGGATATATTTTATTCCCCTAAACCAATGGATTTTTGTGTCATACATACTATCAAATAAATAGCTCCTACTCTATATTTTCAAGGATTTACATAATTAAAACTATAATTTATTTTGAGTATAATGATATTATTTTAATTATTGAAATTTACATTTAATTTTTATTTATTTTTTGATTACCTTTAATGGGTTTTCAATGTAGATGTAGTATGTCATCAATTAATAGAAAAATAAAATTAATGATATTGAAAATATTAAAAGTAATATAAATTGATTATGATATTGTATTACTCAGATTTTTAGAATATATATGACATATTCGCGATGTGATTAAAGGTTATATTCGAACCCCATATTTTTATTGGGGTCTTTAATGTCAAATTAAATTAATATTTTCCAATTAAATATTTAAATTTTTTAAAATAAATAATAATTTATTAAATGTTTATAATTATAATAAAATATCTTAAGCACTATGAATGTAATTTGGTTGAATATAACCAACATGTTCCGTTTATGAGTAATTTTTTATATTATTTATAACATTATTTTCCCTTTAATATTGAAATAATATTATCCATTTTTATTGTAAAAAATGATTAAAAAAGGGGTTAATAAATATGAAACATTCTCAAATGACAAATAATCCAATCTATATTTCGTTGGATGAAATTTTTTCTAACCAAATATCATTTTATTCAAATTATGGTCCATTTGGAATTATTTTTAGTATGAGGGAATGTTTTTTTAAATATTTTATCAAACTAAGAGCATGTTCCCTCCTTCCAATATAAACGTACACCCCACTATTCTCTTATTGAAAGAACATTTAGAATTATATATTTTACTAAACGTAACCATCCATTATCATTATGTAATATAAATTTTTAGTAAACAAATTACTCTATTTCACATTGAATAAATTTTAGGTATATCTTTATAGAAATGTGACCAACTCATATATAGTGAACCAATACATTACTAGTGGAAAAAATACATAGTAAACATTTTTTCTTGAAAGGAAACCTCTTACAAACATATTTTCTTCTCATGAAAAATCATGACAACTTTCAAAATGACATCCTCAATTTTCATACCCATCCCTATACTATGTTAAAAAAATAAAAAAATGTTATCGGCATTAAAACCCTCGTAAAGTACATAAAATGAACGAAACCCATTAGTTCAATGAAAAACATAAACAATCATAAAATTTTCTCTTATAGAAATATAAAAACCATTTTAAAATGAAATTTGAAGAAAAAATTTTATAAAAATAATTTAATACCCAAATCATGAAATTAAATCATGTCCTGGTGTCATAGAGAATAAAATAAATTAAACCATTTTAAATCCCATTCTACTAGAATATACATATGTCATACTTACAATTATAATATTATCCAATTCATTTGAGATTTGTAATGGGGACCAACCTTCTTATAAGCTATTTTGGGATAATCAATAATTTACAAAGGGGCTAAGACCTTCATATAAACTATGACGAGATCTGTCATTTCATAAAATTCTCAAGTAAATTATAATGAATAAAACACATTCATCAAAAAAATTCCCAATTATTTAAATTTCATAAGAAAAAAATTGGAATACATATAATATTTTATTATAAAAATGCATTTTCACACAGTTTTCATTGAAAAGTCATTTTGAGTTCAAGAATACCAAAAATAGAGAATCATTTTTTAAATTTAATAAAACATGTAATTCTTAAAAGTATCAATGAAATTAAATAATAGTAATGTCAGTGTAAAATTAGTTGTTTTCGTGTATGTTGTGTATAGAACATTCCATTGGTCATTTTTCCACATGGTCAATATAAAACAGGTAAAATGATTTCATTTCAAAATAATAATAATAATAATAATATTCATTTTCTAAAACCTTCATGAACATATTAATAATATCAAAAATATAATTTTAAAAACATGGATATTGAATAAAAATATTAATAAAATAAATGTTTCAACATTTAAAAAATAATAATTTTTAGATAAGGTGTCCATTAGCTTGTGTCTGACTTGTTATGTATATTCATTATCTTATTTAATAATAAACATATACAATTTATAATTTCATTAAAAAAATTAGTTTCATTATATCGTTTATTTTACAAATTTATATATTATATACAATTACTTATTCATTTATGTTCTCATCGAAATTTTTGATGATATTCAGTTACAAAGTATAATAGTTATTTGGTGTGATGTCTATGGTGAATGATTTTATTATTCAATCATATCTGGAATAATATTATTATTATTATTATTATTTTCATACATGAATTATACATTTACTTCCATCCATTAAATATGAATATGAATAATGTATTATGTTACAGTCAGGGACACGATGAGTCGTATGTATGAATTAGTAAAGTACCTATTTTTCAATTATCATTATAGAAAAAAGTATATATCCATATATAATTCTATAATTATTATAACATCACTATTATAATATTAATAATTTAAATATAATTATATATATTTTTGATGTGATGTGGTGATTAAAAACAGATCTCATCACTTCTTATAGATAATAATTCACAAGTACAAATGAATGACATTATCATATTTTTGTGTGTGTAATGTTTATAATGTAAATTACATATTATCCTTTAATAATTATAAATATTTCATCTATATCATATATGAACATTAATTTAATTATCATAAATTTTGTCAGAGATATTTATTTAAAATGAATTGCATTATTTCACGTCGTTGTAGTCAGTCATATGAATGATAAACTATTTTCTTATTTGATGGAAGGGGATATGGATATGGTTGTTGACATAAACATAAAAAACTATAGTTATATTTAGGATAAATCAATTATATCTTTTAATGGTTTAAGATTATATTAGGGTATTGGATGGAGAAATAGTATAAAAAGTTTTCATAACCCATCCCCTGGGGCCTCTGTTGTGACTACCCCAAGCCCGCCTTCCATAGGCCAGGGGATAGAGACTAGAAAGAAATGCATAAATCCCTAAACTGGGAAAGAATTTCCTTTATAACTATAAACAAACACATCAGAGTACACAACTGGAAGAAAAATTCTAAGTAAAAATATATACAAAAGAAGTTCTGGAACGTAAAAGGGGTCGGAAATACAAGCCCAATAGGAAAGTACAAGTACCACTAAAATCAAGTAAAACTGAATAAAATTAAAGAAGATACATGGTTATCCTTTGGGGTTCCTACATGAAGGGTAGGTGCAAATGGCCTCCTCAGCACTCATGTTCGTGCTTCTCTTCCGTGTACAGTCACACCGAGTGGTCCACCTCTGGTTACAGTTCAATCCTGCTACTCTTTGTGTTAGTCAGTGTTGTCTGTCTTCTACAACCAACACAATGAGGTGTGGGCATAGCCCGTGTAAAGATGAGTATAATGATACTCAGTAGGGACCATGAGACCCTAAAGGTGTCACAAAATCCAACAAAGATAAACCACAATGTATGAAAATTACGTTTAACCATTACTTTTATTTGTCCATGCATATACCTATGTTATCTAGTAACCCATCACAAACATGAGGAAAACACAAAAGTCATTGACTCAGGTCAAAGCAGAATTTTTATTATCGAAACCAGGACCGGTGGCGTACTCCTCCTCTATCGAGTACAGTGGGCATGCCGCGACATACAGAGGCACTTACCATTAACCTTGGAATGCAGAGGTACTCCACCTGTCGAATAATGTGGCTCTGCTGCACTCACACATAGGGGCTCCCCATCATGGTTCTACTGCACTCATACAGAGGCGCTCCCCCTCATAGCCTGTAGAGGTACTCATCTTGTCATGTACCGTGGGTCTGCCACTCTCACACAGAGGCGCTCCCCACCGTGGGTCTGCCGTTTCACATAGAGGCGATCCCCACTAGGATACTCGAGTCACTCCGAGTTGAATCGGTCAAGTAGTCATCAGGTCTCAGCCAGCTACTGGGTCTCCATACTATGTTCGCTCTCCTCTAGAAGGATCTGCTCCATGAGCTACAGCTCGATACTCCAACTATCACAAAGTGCAATGAAGAAGTAACTCAAGGGTCCGCCACATCATATGGGTCTCAACGCAACATACGGCACGTCGATCGGATGCTCGGTCAGTGAGTTATTAGTCGTTTAGTCCTGGGGGCCTGGTTGGATTCATGTGCGATCCAACCTGACCGTAACTCAAATATTCCCTGAACTCTAATGGAGCATTCTCAAAGGGACTGCTTCGCTCAAAGATTACTGGAACTGGTGACTGTTCGTCAAACGGATGTCTGGTGCCCAAGATATGTCCCAAGAATGTAATGGGGTCGGTAATGGGCTTGGGCCCGAACCGACCTGGTCGGACCGTCTCGGCCCAACCCAGACTAGGCCGACTTGGTCTGGGTCGACCTGGTCAGTCCGCTCTGTTTGACCCGATCTGCTGGGCCTGGCCCAGTGGACTGCGAGGGCAGTTCTGCCCAGAGGAGACCATGAAGGCGAGTCGACGTAATGGTCAGGGCCAGTTCGGCCAGCGTCGCGGGGGGCGCGGCTCAGGAAACTCAACCGAAATGGTTGGCATAAACTATAGGCCAGCCGGCTGGTCGTGCAGAGCACGAGCAGGCCGTAGGCAGAGCACGCGGGATGCGGGCAGACCCGCTGGATGCCAGCCAGGCCATAGGTGCACCGGGTAGGGCGCGGTAGGGGCCTGGCAGGCTACGAGGGCGACGGGAGGGGCGTGTCAGTGGCCGGGCAGGCTACGGGGGTGCTGACAAGATGCATGGTAGGGTGTGAGGGCATCGGGCTAGGCACAGCGGCAGCCGGGCAGGGCACGTCAGCGGTTGGGCAGGGCACGGGGGTGCCAGCAGGGCACCGAACTGGGTGTGGGTGCGGCGAGTAGGGCACGGGGGCTGCGGGTAGGCAGGTCGCGCATTGGTTAGGGCGCCGGGAGGCCGCGGGTAGGTGGGTCTTGCTCCGGGTAGGGCGCCGGGAGGCCGCGGGTAGGCGGGCCTGGTTCCACTCGGGCCTGTGGTGGTCAGCCGGAAGCATCGATGCGTAGCGGGGGCGGTGCGATTCGCGGAGGCCGCTAGTAGCATGACCATCTTCATTTCCACATTTATCGTTGTCGCCTCATCGCCATGCCGTAGAATGCCACAAGAAGAGAAAAAATGCTAGAAGATGTCAGGATATGTTAGGTTGGCTCGCACCCTCCACATTTATGATGGTATCATTTGGCTATTCAAGATTAGTAGATGATCTATAATTGCCAACAACAATCCCTTATTATCCCTTGAAGGAGATAAGAAAAAGGTACAACTTCAATAAGAAGTAAACCCCTACCTCTTATTTGTCACTCGTTGGTGGAGTCGCGGAAGGAAGATGATGAAGACTGTCATTCTTCATGTCTGCCGCACATCCCCAATTCTGAGATACGTTGGTTTGTTGACTACGTTGTGGAGGGTAGGATTCGAGGAAGGAAGTCGAAGAAGAAATCGTCGCCGGTGTTCTTCGCGTTCTTCATTGGAAGAACGGTTCTTTATTGGGAGATTTTCTCCCGTCTCCCAAAATTCCACCAAAATAGAATGCCAACCCAACTAATAATAATAGATTTTCTATTATTTTAACATTGGCACGTAATTCCAAAAATTAAATTAAATTATGTAGGCTCCCCTTAATTAAACCACGGGTGTTGGAACAATTAATTAAAAGGGGAAGGTGGAACCAATTAGTGGTAGAGGAGGTCAAGGGACTCCCTTTTCATTAATGAGGGGAGTTGGGAGATTTTCCACCCTCCCATTAATTGGAAGGTTTTAGTATCGTGTGGTCCCCACGTCGTAATCTCTCGTGGGAGGTTAAATTCAGGTGGGCCCCGCCACCATAACCTCTCATGGGAGGTTAGGGTGTGGTGGTCCCACCTCCCACTACCAAGTGGAGGTTTTAACCTACAATAACACACATGGAAGTTTAAAATAAAATAAAGTGTTGTACACTTTATTTTTTTATTATTTTTATAAAAATCCAAAAACTAACATTTATTCTCGACCATATGTCGTCGAGGTGAAAGTCTTATTAAGCAAAAACTGGCGCTGGGAGTTCAACGGTGCCCTCATATATCAGTTCTGAGCATCAGATCAAAAGTTACTAAAGTCCCACACGTATTTTTACTAAACGTACCTGAAAAAAATTTTCCTAAATTGATTACGGGCACACCGGGCCTCAGAATCGAGCACCGCAAATTTTCCAAGACTCATAAAAAATCACATTATTTTAAGAAAAAAATTTCACAGAATTTATAGGTCTTTAAATTATCCCCACCTCAGGACTTTTTGTCCCGGAAAGCTACAACTCAAACTATGGAAACAAATGGGGGTACTTTGCAGGCATCTAAGCCTCCTGATCCCATGTGCTCTCTGGGTGGTTCCCATGTTTCCTGCGAACGAGCGCCAAAGGTATCGATCATCCACATAAGACCCGCTTCTGTCGATCCTCAATCTCCATGGGAACGTCCGTAAAAGTCTCCCCATCATCGATGTCCAGCTCCCCATAGTCGATGATGTGTGAAGGGTCATGCACGTATCTCTTCAGCTGGAATATGTGGAAGACGTTGTGCACCCAGTGCAACTGAGGTGGAATGGTCAGGCAGTAATACACATTGCTTACTCATCTGAGGACTTGTAAAGGTCTGATGAACCTCGGAGATAACTTTCCGCCTCTGCCAAATCTCCATAAACGTTTTCGTGGTGAGATATGTAAAAAGAAATGGTTTCCATCCTCGAACTCTGGAGGTCTCTGTCTCTTGTCAGCATATGACTTCTGCCTACTATGTGTAGTCTTCATCCACTCGTAGATGATCTACACCTTCTATAAAGTATCTCGTACCATCTCTGGTCCCACTCGTGCTAACTCCCTAGGGTCAGTCCAGCACAAGGGTGATATGCAAGGTCGCCTTTAAAATGCCTCGAATGGTGCCATACTGATGGTGGAGTGATAACTGTTGTTTTAAGAAAACTCCACCAAAGGAAAATGATCCTCCCAGATGCGAATGAAGTCAAGGACTCAAGCACGTAGCATTCCCTCAAGGTTCTGAATGTTCTGCTCAGTCTGACCATCTGCCTGAGGATGGAAGGCAGTGCTCAAGCAAATCTATGTCCCGAATTCCTCCTACAACCCCTTCCATAGTGAAAAAGTAAACCATGAATCTTGGTTGGATAAAATAGAGGAATGTACTCTATGTAGTTTCAAAATCAACTGCACATAGAGTCATCCCATTTTCCCTACTGAACCCTCTTATTTGATTGATATGAAGTGGGCCGACTTGGTGAGCCGATCGAAGATCACCCAAATTGAGTCGTGACCCATGGATGTATTTGTAAGACCCATCACAAAGTCCATGGATATGCCATACAACTTCCACATTGGGACCTCTAAGGGATGGACCAAGCCTGCTGGTACCTTGTGATCTACCTTCACTTGTTGACAAGTGAGGCACCGTGAGACAGACTCCTCTACTGTCTTCTTAATACCTGGCCACCAGTTCTTTCATCGATGGTATTGGTACATCATCGCTATTCTTGGATGTACCGCTAGAGGGGATGTGTGGAACTACCTCAACACTTCCTACAGACGTTCCACTAGTACCAAGGTACATCCTCGGAAGAGGATGACGTGCTCCCCACCTTCATAAAATCCATCAGGTGCCTGCCCTGTGGATATCTGAGCATGTCATGTCTCCCAGTTAGTGTCCCCAAGCTATTCCTCCCATGAATTGCTGAAGAAATGTGGGATTTACCATAAGATATTGCAATAATGATGCTTCATCTCTATCCACAAAGGATAACTGTAAAGCAGTCATCTTCTCTGTGGCCTCTCCTAGCAAATGTATACCAGACCTCCTACTGTGCGCATCTGCAACAACGTTCCCCTTCCCAGGAGTATAGACTATATCTAAGTCTTAGTCCTGGAGGAACTCAATCCATCACCGTTATCTCAAGTTTAGTTCGTTCTGAGAGAAGATATATCTAAGACTCTTGTGATTAGAGTACATGGTAAAATGCTCACCCATCAAATATTGCCGCTACATCTTCAAGGAGAACACCACTGATGCTAACTCTAGGTCATGGGTAGCATAGTTTTTCTCAAACAATCTCAAATTCTAGGAAACATATGTGATCATTTCTCACTCTTACATTAGGAAACACCCATGTCAGGTCCCTGATGCGTCGCAGTAAACTACATACCCTACTCCCTCCTCCAGAAGCATCAGTATGGGGGGCACTAGTCAGCCTCTACCTTAGCTCCTAAAAGCTCTTCTGACATCTCTCTAACCACACAAAGGGTTTCCTATTCGTTATCAAGGCTGAAAGTGGTGCTAAAACTCTAGAGAAGTCTGGAACAAACCTATGATAGTATACATCCAAACCCAAGAAACTTCTTACCTCTATCACACTCTTGGGTGGCTCCCAAGAAAGTACCACCTCAATCTTCACTGGATCCACTGCAAATCCAGCCTCCAAGATGACGTGTCCTAAGAAGTTAACCTCTCGAATCAATAACTAGAACTTCGAGAGTTTTCAATAAATCTGGATCTCCCGGAGTGTGTCATGTACTACCCAGAAATGGTACGCATGTTCCTTCTCAGTAGTTGAGTAGATCAGAATGTCGTCAATGAAGACTATAACAAAGCGATCAAGGAATGGCTGGAAGATCATGTTCATGCATCCCATGAACACTACTGGAGCACTAGTTATGCTGAAAGGCATAACCATGAACTCATAGTGGTTGTAATGACACCGAAAGGCCATCTTCTATATATCCTCATCTCGAACTCTGAGATGGTGAGAACCTGATTTAAGGTCCATCTTCAAGAACCACAGTGCTCCCTTTAGCTGATCAAAGAGTTCGTCAATTCTGAGGAGTGGGTACTTGTTCTTCACGTTCACCTGGTTCCAGAAACACTAGTCAACACAAAGCCTCATGCTCCCATCCGACTTCTTGGTGAACAGAATCGGGGCTACATAGGGAGAAACACTGGGCCAGAATAATCCCTTCCCCTGCAAGTCCTCCAGTTGTACCTGCAGCTCATGAAGATCAGCGGGAGCCATCCGATAAGCTGGAGTACATATCAGCGTCGTACTGGGGTACAAGTCAATGTATAAGTCCACCTATCTTTATGGAGGTAGTCCTGGAACATCGTTTGTGAAAACATCTACATACTGGTCCACCACTACTGGATAGATCGGACTCTCCACATCAACTGCTCCAGGGGTAAGGCAGGACAACTGATGAATGATCGGCTGCACCCTCCTCCGAATAAGCTCGTCTTGTGCTGCAATGGTTCCCTTCTCGCCAGTGACGGTAAACCTAGTCCCATCTGTGAGGACAAACCACACTTTTCGCCTAATATAGTCAATCTGAGCATGGACTGTAGATAACCAGTCCATACCCAAGATGACGTCATAAGGCCTCGATGCCACTACTATGAGATCCCAGCTGAAACTCTCACCTCCTAGAGTAATCTCACACTACCGGCACAGGTGTGTAATCATATAGTCTGCTTCCATAGGAGCCTCTAGCTGTAAGGATCAAGCCAACGGCTCTGTCAGAATCTCTGAGCTCTGAACAAGGGTAGTGTCAATGAAAGAGTGATTGGAACCTAGGTCTATAAGAATTGCAGATATGGTGTAGTAAACATAAATCATACCTCAAATCATCTCTCGAGCACCATAATCGTAGGCCTTAGCTGCCGGGAGCTGATCTGTCCCCTTTCCACCTGCTCCCTGTGGTCAGGGTGGACCTCCTGTGGAGGTGGAAGTAACACCTCAAAACGTCACCCACCGCTAGCATCTCGACCAGCTCCTCTTCCACGTCCGCCCGCTCCCTGTGGACCACCTTGTTCGAACCTCTACCTCTGTCTGGGATGTCCCTCAACTGTCTGATGATTATCTAAATAGCGGGTCGAACAGTCATGAGCCATGTGACCCTGACCGCTGCATGAGTAGCATTGCCTGCTGTTGTCATGTGTTTCTCTACTCCATGTGCCCCGCACAACCGATCCAGATTCATGTGGTCGACCACCTATAGGTCTGGTCCTCATGTACCTTTGTGACATCTGTCTACTGCTAGCATCAAAAGACTCTGCTGCATGTCGGCTAGTAGTGGGTATTGTTGCTGGTGACTGCTCAGCAAGGAAACTCTATACTAGGAGAGCTCTCTCTAACACCCCCGCTTGCGTTAGAATTATGAAGGAGATCATCAATGCACTGATATCTCGCATGAGCCTCTGCTTGAAGGTTTGGACCCTAAAGAATGGGTCTCGCACCATATCTGTGGAGTAGCATGAGAGTTCAGTGAACCATGCTGAGAATTGCACCACCATCATGCTACCCTACTGTAGATGTGGTAGATCATGTATCCACACTGCGCAGAGTGCAGATGGGACAAACTCCACATGAAATAGGCTCTCGAAGTCTGCTTAGATTAGTGTTGCCTCTTCATGCACATGGAGCAACAGGCTCCACCATCTGCCTGCAACTGCCTTGTAGACGCCGAAAAAGTCCGTTGTTCCCAAACGAAGCTCCGGATGTGGAAAGCGAAGTGATATTTGGAGTCAGAGGCACGTTCCGGAGGGCCCGGAGGACTTGCGCGAAATTTCAGAGGATCGCGCGCAAAGTTGAGTCGCGGCGCGCAATCCTCCCGGGATGCGCGCAATGCGCTGGGCCGGCGCGCTATTTTGTGCGCCCGCGGCCTGCGCGGCGCCTTTGCGCGCTGGGTCCTGATTCCGCGCCCGCGAAGCGAATTGCGCGCCCGAGACCGGATTCCGCGCCCGGGGTTGCCTATAAATATAAGGCGACCCCCGACGTTTTGAAGGTTGCCGGAATCCGAAGCGTCGCTCGTTCGCGCAATCCAACCCCTTCCGCGCGCAATGTCGATCTTCAGGTAACCTCCTTTCTTTCGCGCAATAGAGCCTTGGGGTCCGCCTTCGCGCGCAATCCCCTTGGCTCATTTCCTTTGAATAAATTTCAACCCGAAGGCCTTTGCGCGCAAAAGAAGCCTCTTGCGCGCAATTGCCCCCGGGTGCGCGCAATCCAGCCCGATTGCGCGCACCCCCCCATTTTCAAAGTGGCCATTCGTTAGAGAATGAGTCGTTGCCCCCGCGCGCTACCCGAAGCCCGGTGCGCGCAATCTCGATCATCCGCGCGCGAAGCACTGGCCCAATTGCGCGCCAGCCCGCCATTTTGCGCGCCGACCCGCGGTTTTGCGCGCAAAGCTCCTCTTTTGCGCGCAATCCGCCAGGGTCGCCTCCCTTGACCCCCTGAGGGTAACCCGCCTGCGTGGCGCCCGATGATCCTCATCTTGGGTGCCCGAACCGTGCGTTGTCCTCCCGTGCAGCCTTCCAGGCTCGTGCGAAGTGACACGGACCCATCGGCGGCAATCATTCGTCCAGCATGACGTTAAACTGCATATTCGTCCCGCATGACGTTAAACTGCCCATACGTCCAGCATGACGTTAAACTGCACATCCGTCCAAGCTGCACGACGCTAAACTGCCTAGCCCCCATCGTCCGCACTGCAAGACGTTAAACTGCCAAGTGTTTCGTCCTCAACACACGACGTTAAACTGTGCTTCGTCCGGCAAGACGTTAAACCGTCCGCTTCGTCCTCAACACACGACGTTAAACTGTACTTCGTCTGGCAAGACGCTAAATCGTCCGCATCATCCGATCCCGTGCTCTGCACGCAGGGTCTCCCCTGGTTTGGATGTGGCCCCACCCGCTCGTCTCTACAGGGATGTCGGGATTGTCCCTCTTTTGGGATGATTTAATGGGAGTGGCTTTTCCCTACGGGGGCAGGGTATTACAAACCCCTAGTTTCTTGTGGGAGGCTGCACATGTGTATCTCCATTGCGCCTCCCCACTGCCGAAGCCAGTAGAGGGTGTGACTGGGATCGAGGTGTCTTCTGCTTTCGGTCCAAGTCCCTTCCAACTGAGTTTTTCCGCATCCGGGCTGCCTCAAGTGCGTAAGTCCTGACAGAATGAACTACGTGGACTTTGATCCCTGTCTTCTAAACAGGGTACGTAGGTTGCCTTCTTGAGGTCCAAGCCTGCCACCTGGTCGTCCCGGTCGTATTTACGTCGGTTCGTCCATCAGTGGACCCCTCCAGGGTTCACGCTTGCGTCGATTCACCTATGAATCCGCCCCTGTGGGAGACTGCCCGTGTGTATCTCCATGGTGCCTCCCCACAGCCCCCCTTTTCCATTTCTCCTTTTATCGTCCAGAATGACGTGAAACTGTGATCCACCCGTCCGTTCCATCCCCCTCTGTGCGAGGTGGTTCGGTTCAATCCTCCGCCCGGCGGCCTCGACCTCTTCGTGAGTCGGCTTGCCGACGTCCAGCATGACGTTAAACTGTATACCCGAACTACGTTGACTTTGATTCGTGCTAACGCGTGGTACGTAGGAAGCCCCTACGGGGTCCAAGCTCTTCACTCCATCATCCATCCTGATCCTTACCCGGGCCGCCACATCCCGGTGGGGTCATGCCACTTCACTCCACTCCACGTTACTTGGGAAGCCGCCCATGTGCTGGCCCTAGCGTCGGAGGTTCCCCGCAAGGGGTTCTGTCATCTGATCCACTTTTCGTGTTGATCGGTCCGATGCCGTCCCCGCTGGACGTTAAACTCGCGGCATACCCCGTGTTAAACATGGGAAGCTGAGGAAAACCTCAGGTGACACAGTTCCCCGCACCCAGTACGGGATGCCTCAGGCCATCATGCCTTCGAGAAGCCCTATTAGGGACGGAAGACAGACGTGCAGAGCCGCAGTGTTACGACACGCCCCCAGCACCCAGAGCCACCCGGCCTTCTCACTGCAGGTTGCTGCCCCGACCAGACTCCTTGGAGCGTCCGGGCGGAAGCAGTGTAATTAACCGATGTCCATGAAGATATGGCACCGGGAACGAGATTCACGAGCATGTATTAAATCTATGAGGGAGACCCGGATTAGGCGACGAGTTCCGAGGAGACGTCCAAGGAAGGAGGAGCCGACATCCCATCATCCCGGTTTCGATCAAGGAGCAGACGCCCCTGAATAAGGGACAGATGCCGCCCGCCCTTGGAAAGCAGGACTGCGGGACCACAAGCCGCGCGCCCATCCTCTCGGGTTGACGGGTGCACGCGCGAACGCGTCCTGGCGGAACAGCGTAACCCGACGCACACTCGCACCGAAACAGAAAAATGGTGAACCCGACGTGAATCTCTTCTCCTCGATACGAAAACCGATGGCTTTCAGAGGTGTTGGAAGACCGGCATGTTGCCCGGCCAAGCATTCAGTCTTACCCGCCAGGGGCTGGGGAAGTGAAATCGGGCACTCCGTCTCGCAACGTCGAGGGTCTGGGTTCCCCCCACGGAAGGCGTCGTGGCGCTAATGGTTGGTTGTCGATTCGTTTTTCCTGTCAGTGTTAATGGGTTATTCTCCCTGCTTTCAGAAATCAGGTCGCCCGATCCAGTGCCCGATCGCCACCCGCCCACTGGCGCAGGGATAGGGGAAACACCGACGCGGCTACTCCGCGCGGTCCTGCCCGTTCCACAGTCGTCCCAGCAGCTGCAATTGCTGGACGGCCACGCCCTCTCTCCCCCTCGGAGGTCATCCAGAGAAGGGTGATCAACACCCTGGTGCGGAGATACGAGGAAGAGGGAGTCATCCCCACTAGGGAAATGGCTCGCCTAGACCTTGAGGAGGCTGCGCCTCGCCACCACCGCCGCCCCCGAGGGCCGCGCAGGGAGGCACCGCTGCCTACCTCAACGTCCAATCGCTTCGGGAGTTTATCCCCGGAGCACTCTGACAGTTCCCTTCCCTATGCGGATGAGGTGGAAGATGCCCGGGATCACCCTATCCGGGATTCGCTCCAGGGATCTACGGTAAGGACTCCCGCCAGGCCACGGCGACACCGCCGCCAGGCCTCTCCAGTCGAAGAGCGGGCTCTCCACCTGCCCGCGCCGCTCATCCCGACTCGTCTGTCTCGACGCCAATGTCGGGCACGAGTGGAAGAGGATGCCCACCTTGGGGCTCTAGCAACAACGGCCGCATTGGCCCAAGGCACTGCTGGCTCCAGTCGCCAGGCCTCTGCGCATCCTGAGCAGGGGAACTCCTATGCCCGACCTGGATCGAGGCCCCGACCGCCCCAAAGGCAGGTTGGGTCGACTCTCCCGGTTGCTGGCACTGGCAGTAGCCACCGCGGACCACCTCGCGGTAGCGCTATTCACCGGCAGGATCTACTCTGTGTGGCCGATCCAGGAGGCATGGGTCATCCCACCTTCTGATCCCGGCCCGGGGGCCTACTCGGAATCATCTCTCCCCGCATCCCCTTTGATATCTGTCCCGGTGCCCCTCGCACCTTGGTTCCCAGTCCTCTTGGCCCCAGCACCAGTGCGGCCGGAGGACGCCAGGACAGAGATCAGCCCTGCCCCGAAGAACCACCCAGGGGCAGGAAGGCAAGGCGTCGACGCCGAGGGAAGAATGTTACGGAATTCCGGACAGAGATCCGACCGGTTTGCTTCTCTGACTCAGAGGCGGAGTACGATTCGGCGACAGAGCCCCTTCCCCAATCCCGCCAGTCAAGGGCAGGGGTAGGAATGCGGCACGTCAGCCTTGTGCTCCCCGAGAGCGAGATCGATGTGATCCCCGCTTCTCTCCGAAGGTATATCCGGAGTAACGAGGGCCTGGTAGACCCCCAAGGATCAAGCTTGCGGTTGGTACCGGCCCCTCCGGAAGTGCCTTCCGTCTCGATCGGAGAAGCCGGAGACTTTTTCTGGGGACCGACGGTCGAACCACGATTTGGTGCGCCCTCGGCGAGCACCGATGCTACGGCAGGATGTTCGCTCGCCGGCCCGTCCTATCGTGATGTGGTAGCCAGGGCACCGCCACCCTCAGAGGGCGGCCCGGGATATGGAGGCCAATCGGCCTGCTCGCCGTATTCACCACCGGCCAGCCCGTCAGCCCGGCGGCCCGCCTCGGCACCACTACCAGTTCCCCGTCCGTTCCCAGCCATGGAAGAGGACCAAGGAGATCTGGGTCCCGAGTTTGAGTCGTGGAGCTTCTGGACCGTCCTTGCAGAGGGCCACTTCCCTGAGAAGTTTTGGCCAGTCGCAGGACCGGGCTTTGATGCACCCGAATCGCTCACCCCGGATGAGTTCGAATGCTTCCGCCGAACTCTCCGGGAGACTCGCTCCTGTCTTCGCCGCCTACAAATGCCATACCCCGGGAGTCAATCGCACCTGGAGGATATTGGTGAGCAGTGCCGTCAAATTGACCTGGCCATGCTCCCCGCGGTTCGGCACCCCGGGTCAATTGAGCACCACGAGGCCCTCCAACGACGATGCGTTGAGTGTTTTCAAGTACTCCGCAAAGTTATCGAGGAAGCCACTCCCCACGTGTATATCCGTGGATGGGGGCAGTACGCTGCCCTACGCTTCAGTGTGATTCGCCGACAGCCCGATTCGCTGGGTGGCCCTGAGGGTATATCCCCAGGGACAGAAACAGTCAATATGGCTGACCTGTCGGGAGAGGGGAACGACTTGGAACTTCTCGACGGGGGCTTCCCCCCCGAAGACAAGCCGTTGTCAGATCCATCGGTGAGAGTTACTCGTCATCAGAGGAACCTCCTGGGGCTCCCCGCACCCACTGAAGCACTGACGTTGAGCCGAAACGTCAGCAAAGGAAAAGAGCACAACGAGGCTATAAGGCCCGCCGACCCATCCGCCTCCATGCAGAGGGCAGAGGAGGATCCCGAGAAGGCTACGCTACGTCAGCAGCTCGCCGAACAGAAGAATCTGGTTGACCAGCTCCTCGCCGAGCGCGCTGCAGAACGGCGGCCTGACTACGGTGATCCCAGGCCAGGACAGCAGGGACCGGAACAACCGCTCCTCGATGAGACTCTCCCGGGCAACTGTGATTACGCCGTGTTCGCCGACAGGAGAGAGGCCATTGCCTATGGCAAGAGGGCGCGGTATGTTTCGCCACACCCTCCCGAGCGGCGTGACTACCTGAGGGATCCCGCTCGGATTCCTCCCGCTGCCCCAAGGGCCGCTCCGCCCGCCATCCCACGAGCTGCCGAGTTCGACGACCCGGTCGACGACCCGATTGAAGGGCCATGCAATGCGCTCGTGGTTAGAGATCCTCGCCAGGACTGGAACCCATGTCCGGACGATCCGATGGCGGCACTCATTGCCCGCTTGGAAGCCTTGGAGACTCGGCAGGTGGCGATCCCACCGGACGGCAAGCCCTACCCAGCATGGGTGGATGACATGCCGGCGCCTCCGGGATTCGGGAATCCCACTTTCGCCCCCTTCAACGGAACTGGAGATCCGCCACAGCATTTAGCCCACTTCAACTCGAGGTGCGGGCCTATGTTGGAGACTCCGGCGCAGCAGGAGGCCGCTAAGCTTCGCTGCTTTGTTCAGACACTGGAAGCGCCAGCATTTGTCTGGTACAGCCAGCTCCCCGTCGGGTCGGTAACCAGCTGGGAGGACCTCCGTAGACAGTTCCTCTACCAGTTCAGTTCCACGACCCGGAAGACAAGTATCGCAGACCTCTTCAAGTGCAAGCAGAGGCCTGATGAGCGAGTCGCGGACTTCGTCGCCCGATGGAAGGGTCTCACGTATTCCCTTGACATGCCATTGACTCAGGAGCAGTTGCTGACAATGTGCGTCGGGAACGTCAAGACCGAGCTGGTCCCTTCCCTGATCACTCAGAATTACCCCGGAGGGTTCACGGACTTCTCAGACAAAGCTCAACGTCTTGAGGAAGCCCTGCAACAGGCCAGCCAGGCACACCCGCTGCCTCCAATGATTCCTGCAAGGAGAGTCAGCAGGGCTGAGCCTGCTGCTGTCGCCCAGATAGAGGCCCCCAGGCCATTGGAGCTGCTGCCGGCGAGGCCAGCTCCACAGCCTCACAGGAATCCGCCTCCACGGGCTCAGTTCCCGGCCCAGCAGCGGCAGCCTCAGAACCGGCCGGCCCCTCCGCGTAATGTACCGCCGCAACCCAGGCGAGATAATCAGGGTCCACCTCCTCGGCCGGCCCCTCCAGCCCCTCGTCAAGACCACGCTCCCAGGGGCCCGCGACACCTGACTTACTCATTTCATGAGGATCAGGTCCTCGGTTACTTCCGGAGCGCCCTGGAGCAGAGGATTGTGCGATTGCCTGAGTGTTGGAGGCCAGAGGAGGCACATCTTATGAATAACCCCCGCTACTGCCCCTACCATCGGGCCCTGGGGCACACCATCCAGCGGTACTATGTGTTTAAGGATTGGCTCCAAGACCAGATTAACAACAATGTAATCAGGTTGGGCCCAGCTCCAGCACAAGTGGCGGGCGTGTTCGTGGGATCAGATGACGATAGTGGCAACGAGGACGAATGGCAGCTGGTCTCCGACCGCGGATCCCAGAAGTACAATAACTGGATGGCCCGCAAGACGACCATTCGCGCCCATGGAATCATCCGTGCGCGCTTGAATCAGCCTGAGCCCCCAGAACCTGCGGGTGCTGCTTCGGCATCGTCGTCCCAGCCTGCCTCTTCCAAGAGGAGCAAACGGCGGCAGCGCAAGAAGGAAGAGCGTGCCCCACCGGTTCCGCCACTATCCCGCACTCTCGGCGATTTCATGCCCCCGGAGATGGGGGTCCCTCCTCGGATCCGCCCGGTGATGGATAATTCGTCCGATGACGGTATTGGGTACGCTTCGGTTAATACCGTCGAGCTGGTAAATCCCTTTTCGGTTCCCGACGTTGAAGAACACCAGGTGGACCTCCCTAGTGTCCCCGGTCGTCGCTACCGTCGGAAGAACCGCAGCAACAGGAGTCGCCGGGGCACAGCCGTTGGTACCTCCATCCAGGCCGTGCACGCTACTGAGACTAGGCAGCAGGCTCAAAACCGAGCTCAGCGCGCGCAGCCCCCCCATCCGGGGATGACGGATTCGCCTCCGCCACTGTTTGTGGTGTGGGACCAGGCAGAACCGCCTCAGCCGCGTCGCGACCAGCTCTGCCCTGCCACGAGTCCATCCCGGCCTCCTGACTCCAGTACGGTAAACATTTCCCGGACTGCGACCGGTGAACAGCGAGATGCGCCAAGTACCAGTCGGCCGCCGATCCAACCGGCAAGGCCCGTCATGCCACCAACCGCAGAGCAACCTCCTGCAACCAGGGGCTCGCGCTTGGCCAAAAAGTATGATGTCCTGAAGCACTTGGCCGACATCCCAGCAAGGCTCTCCATCCTTGAGGCTCTGCGCATGTCATCTGAGATGCGCGAGGCACTCGCTGAAGCCCTGAAAAGCCCCCTCCAGTTTGAGACAGAGGTTGTGGCTGCAGAGGCCTTTCACGCCGAAACGATCGAGGACGCCGAATGTCAGGCAGTTATCTCGTTCTCTGGTAAGGATGAAGACCCTCCTATACAGGGACATATCCGTCCGCTGTATGTCACTGGCCAGTTCAATGGACTTGAAGTCTGGTGCTGTCTTGTCGACACGGGGTCCGGGATTAACCTGATTCCAACTCGGACGCTCCGGAGATTGGGGTTGTCTGAGGATGACTTGATTCCCTCCGACCTCAGGATCTAGGGGTACGACCGCACCGAGCAAACCCCGGTCGGCAAGATACGTTTGAAGACCTAGTTCGGTGACTTGGTTGCCAACACCGAATTCATGGTAGTCTCTCAGGACACTGCGTATAACGCATTGATGGGCAGGCCATGGCTTCACCTTCACGCGGCGGTTCCCTCGTCATACCACCAATGCCTCAAATACTCCCTTAATGGTCGAGTAGGCGTGCTTCAAGGAGATGCCTCTCCTTTTGCCTCATGTGAAGCCCGCTATCTGGACGCGGACTATTACAAGAGCAAGGATATGAAGATCCTGGCAGGTGAGGTTGAGCCTGTCGCTGTTGCAAGCGATCCCTGGGCAAGTCTGGATGACGCTTACGTCCTCCCGATTCACCGGTTGGACGTCGCCATGGTCTTGACGGTCCGCGAGTCTCCTGATGAGATGGCCGCGACCGCCCGCGCCAGCACCAGTGGCCCAGCAGGATCTGGTAGCCCCAATGCAGTTTCCAACGCAGTCTCTCCCGTGGACGATCCCTCCCCGAGCGGAGAGAATATGGAAGACGCACCCCCAGCCTTTGAGGAGGGCGTCCCCGCCACGGTCGATGAGTTAATACAGGTGAACCTTGGAACCAAGGCCGATCCAAGACCCACATTGGTTAGTGCCGCCCTGCCCTCTGAGGAGCGGCAGCAGTACGTGGACTTTCTCAGGCAGCACCGTGATGTGTTCGCTTGGGGCTATGACGAGATGTCGGGGCTAGATCCTCAGGTAGCCGTCCACCGCCTTGGTCTCCCGGCGAACCATCGCGGGTTCAAGCAGCCTCCCAGGAAGATGCACCCATCCCACGGTGCCATGGTTGAGGCCGAAGTTGACAAGCTTATCAAAGCCAACTTCGTGAGGGAAGTTCAGTACCCCAAATGGCTGGCCAACATTGTGCCGGTCAGGAAGAAGAACGGGCAGATTAGAGTCTGCATCGACTTCCGCGATCTCAACCGCCACTGTCCGAAGGATGATTTTCCCCTTCCAGTGACAGAGCTGTTGATTGATGCCACGGCAGGGTTCCAAGCCCTCTCCTTCATGGATGGATACTCCGGATACAACCAAATTCGGATGGCCCCTGAGGATGAGGAGTTCACTGCCTTCAGGGCCCCCCAAGGTACCTTTTGCTACCGGGTCATGCCCTTCGGCCTGAAGAATGCAGGTGCCACCTATCAACGGCCGATGCACCGCATATTCAAGCCAATCCTCGGCACACTGGTGGAATGCTACGTCGACGACTTGGTTGTCAAATCGCGCCAGCGTCAGGACCATCTCAAAGATCTTGAGAAAGTGTTCAGCTTCCTCCGGTCTCGCTGCCTGAAGATGAACCCGTTGAAGTGTGCCTTTGGGGTCACCTCCGGAAAGTTCCTTGGATTTGTGGTAAGATACCGGGGTATTGAGATCGACCCAGAGAAAATCAGGGTGATTAGCCAGATGCCTCCCCCAGGTACCGTCCGGGAACTGCAAGGGTTCCAAGGCCACATAGCCTATATACGCCGATTCATCGCGAATCTGGCCGGCAAGTGTAAGCCCGTTTCTCGGCTCATGAAGAAAGGTGCCACCTATGTATGGGATAAAGAGTGTCAGACCGCTTTCGAGGAAATCAAGCAGTATCTTCTTCAACCTCCGGTCCTGATGCCGCCCGTATCCGGAAAGCCGCTGGTCCTTTATGTGACCGCCCTGGAACGGTCCCTGGGTGCCCTTCTCGCCCAGAAGAACAACGAGGGAACAGCGAATAGCCTCTATTACCTCAGTCGCATGCTCCTCGATGCGGAAGTTAGGTATTCCCCCATCGAGAAGAGCTGCCTGGCGCTCGTATTTGCCGTACAGAAATTACGGCACTACTTGCAGCACCATGAGGTACAGTTGGTTTCTCGGGTAGACCCGTTGAAATATATCCTGAGCCGGCCTATGTTGACTGGCCGCCTAGCGCGGTGGGCTGTGATTCTCCAGCAGTTCGACATCAGGTATGTGTCTCAGAAGGCCATCAAAGGGAAAGCATTGGCAGACTTTCTGGCAGCTCACCCGACCTCCACGGATCAGCCGCTGGATCTAGGCTTTCCTGATGAGGCCATCCTCTCGGTTGATCGAGCTGATCCATGCTGGCAGATGCACTTTGACGGTGCATCCCGGAGCCCCACCGGTAGAAGACTCGATAATCCTAAGCTCAACAGAGTGGGCTTGGGCATCGTCTTCATTACCCCGGAGTGAGCCGTGCTGCCATACTCTTTCCTGTTGTCAGAGGGCTGTACCAACAATGAGGCGGAATACCATGCCCTCATCACCGGCCTCGAGTTGGCTCTCGAGATCGACGTGCCCCGTCTGTGCGTGAAAGGGGACTCCGAGCTGGTCGTTAAGCAGATCAATGGCGACTACGTTGTCAGGAAGCCGGAACTTGTGCCATTGTTGGAGTGCACCCTCCTTCTGATGGCCCGGTTCCCTTCTCGGCCGGAAATTGTCCATGTTCCCCGGTCGCAGAACGGTCGAGCAGATGCTTTGGCCAGCCTCGCTGCGTCACTTGCGGAGCCTGAACAGGACAACCTGATCGTCCGCGTGACGCGCCGCAGGCTCATCGCTCCCGTTATCCCGGAAGAAGATCGCGGCCTGTTGGTAAGTAACCTCACCACGGTTGCCCCTATGCCCGGAGCCCCGAGTACCCCAGATGTGACAGTCGGATCAGCCCCTGATTGGAGGACGCCTTTGGTTGAGTACCTCCAACATGGCATTCTTCCATCGGATCGGGCCGAGCGCGAGCGAGTTCGACGCCGCGCATCGCAGTTCGTCCTCCAGAGCAGTCCCGGCCTGGAGCAGATCCTCTACAAACGCGGATTTGATGGTGTTCTCCTCCGTTGCCTTCAGGGAGTTGAGATCCCACGAGTCATGCAAGAGGTTCATGCTGGTTCATGTGGCGCCCACCAGACTGGGCCGAAGCTGTCCCACCAGATTCGGAGGTTGGGATACTTCTGGCCCTCTATGATCCATGACTGCATCGAGTATGCCAGGAAGTTCCATGCGTTCCAGGTTCATGCGAACTTTGTGCATCGGCCGCCGGAGCCTCTCAATACCACAAGGTATTCCTGGCCCTTTGCAGTCTGGGGACTGGACGTTGTGGGACCTTACCCGCCGGCGACAGCTCGCCAGTGCCGGTTCATTCTGACCGCCACAGACTTCTTCTCCAAATGGGCAGAAGCGATTCCGCTCAGAGAGGTCAAATCCTGTTCGATCGCTGACTTCGTGACCTCCAACATCATCTATCGATTTGGAGTGCCTCACGCTATCCTCACGGATAACGGAACCAATTTCCGAGCATCCGAGTTGAAGAAGTTGTACGCCAAGTATAACATTCGCTCGAACCATACATCTCGCTATCATGCACAGGCGAATGGACAGATCGAGGCGTTCAACAAAACCCTCTCTAACATTCTGCAAAAGATGGTTGGTCAGAACAAGAAGAGTTGGCCGGACAAGCTCCCCAACGCCCTCTGGGCTTATCGGACGACGACTCGCAATTCCACCCAGATGACCCCTTATTCCCTGGTGTATGGAGCTGAGGCCGTCCTGCCCATCGAGATCCAGTTGCCGTCCTTGCGCACTGCGGTCTACGACCAGCAAGCACCGGACAGAGTTGCTGAAGCCCGTCTAGTCGAGTTGGAAGCACTGGATGAGAATAGACTTCGCGCTTTGCACAACTTGGAGAGGCATCAAAGCAGAATGGCTCGAGCTTTCAATAAGAAGGTTCGCCTCCGCTCCTTCTTGCAGGGTGATCTAGTGCTAGCCCTAAGAGCGCCGATGATCCCCGGCAGGAAGCCGCCCAAGTTGGAGCCCAAGTGGGAGGGACCTTTTGTTGTCCACAGGGTCTATCCCAATGGCGTGTACTCCCTAGAGACTATGGATGGTGAGCGTGTCACTCATCCCACCAACGCTAGGTTCCTCAAGCAGTACTTTGTCTGAGTGTGCCCACGTCCTGCATGACGTTAAACTGCATTCGTCCAGGCTACAAGACGTTAAACTGTTCAGCATTCGTCCGTGCTGCAAGACGTTAAACTGCCAAGTGCTTCGTCCTGCATGACGCTAAACTGCACTACGTCCGAGCTACAAGACGTTAAACTGTTCAGCATTCGTCCTGCATGACGTAAAACTGCCCCTCAAGAACTACGTGCGGCTTGATTCCCATCCTTATGGGATACGTAGGACCGCCTGAACATTCATGTTTCAGGCCCAGCCCCATCCTTCGGGAATTTCCATCCCATCTCGGGCCCTTGGTCCAGTTGCCTCTGGGTATGTGGCGTATCGCGTGCGCGGGAGATTATGTCCTCATTTACGTCGGTCTTCTCGCCACGCTGTACGCCCCCCACGTTTGGGGATGCCTTCTGCTCCCCCCTTCTTTTTCCCTCATCGTCCTGCATGACGTTAAACTGCCTCTCAAAGAACTACGTATGGCTTGATTACCATCCTCATGGGATACGTAGGACCGCCTGGACATTCATGTTTCAGGCCCAGCCCCATTCCCCGGGAATCTCTATCCCGCGTTGGGCCTCTGGCCCCAGTTCCCCTCCTTTTTGTGCGAGGCGTATCGCGTGAGCGGGGGATTATGTCCTCATTCATGTCGGTCTACTGGCCGCGCCGTACGCCTCCCCCGTGTGTGGGACTACCTCACACCCCTCATCGTCCTACATGACGTTAAACTGCCTCTCCAGAACTACGTATGGCTTGATTCCCATCCTTATGGGATACGTAGGACCGCCTGGACGCTTGTGTCTCAGGTCCAGCCCTGTCTCTTGGTTGATTACGGGGATCTGCCCTCTTTTGGTTTCTCTCAGGGTGAGTCCTCCGACCATTTCCGGTGATCTGTTAACATGTTTTGGGTACTTCGGTCTATGACTCGTAGTGTCAGATTCAATCCCGACAAGTCCTGTGTTGCTTGTCAGGCCTCGCGCTCCCTCTTGTTCGAGCCTTCACTCAAAGGGATCCTCGTTAGCGGTTTGGGTATGATGCCTCAGTGCTCTCCTACCGCTCCGGGTCGATTTACCGGCGAGTCCTGGGCCGCAAATCGATATGAATCCTGCGATTGAGCGGTCGATGCTCGTTTGCTTGCCCCGTCTTAGGCTGACGCGATCAGATGTTGTGTTGCGAATGCGTCAGCAACATCCTTGATCGCCATGTCAGCTCTTTCAGGCTCTAAGCATTGGATTGGGCAGTCCTCATCACACTCCGCCTTTATGCGTTGTAGTGGAATCTCGACACTCTCTTCATACTGACCTCCAGTACACCTCTACACGTTAGGCAGACCAACCAGGGTAATGATGTCGTTCGAGGCTCCCATGATCTGAGCACCAGGGATATATGCGGATATCCTCCGTAAGGGCCATGCGTAGCTGGACCCTCGTCCCCATAAGGAGGAGGGAGTCGCCCGAACAATCGCGTTCTGGGCCCAGTATATCTGGAGGCTAGCATCTCTGCCCCTCGGGTGATGGACACATGCAGACCCCTATCCCAAGACTCTTTTCCGGGAATCGTGCGTGACCGCAGGGCTGGGTATGTTCCCACCTCCGCCGTGTCCGTCGTACCGCAATAAGCGGATTCCTCCATGGTCCGAACCACACGACCATAAACTGTGTTGTCTGGTCCTACCACACGACCGTAAACTGTGATCGTCTTGGCCGCCCGACGAGAAACAGCACTGCATCGTGATGTTCTCCTCAGGGGACACTCATGTTGGGCGCTGGTTAATAACCACGCCATTCATCAATGCCTTCCATGGCTTGATTATTGTGGCGACGCCAGAGATTTCTCAATCACAGGCGTGTCGCCGCACAAAGAAAAACCATTCATCTTTAAGGACAAACAAGAAATATCAAATGCCGCTCCTTCTGTGTGCGAGGGTCAGACCCGCACTCTTCCCCGCGCTGGTGCCCGATTGTGTTGCGCCGCGCTTCAAGAACTACGTGCGGCTTGATTCCCATCCTTATGGGATACGTAGGAACGCCCGGATGTTTGAAACTTCGGGTCCAGCCCCCCACCTCTTAGAGATTCCCCCTTCTCTGGGGAATCCGCCGCCTTCAGGTCACCCTCAAGGCGTGTTCCCCGACCCCTTGCAGTGGTCCACCAGTGTCAAGAGTACTCTGGTTTATTGCCAGGAGGGTCAGGATCCGCTTGGTCAGGTTTCCTCCGCTTTTCAGGCTTCGTGCTCCCTTTCATTCGGACCCATCGTCTACGCCCTGGGTGGAGCCCCCGTGAACGGTTCGGACACAATGCATCAGTGCTCTCCCACCGACTCGGGCCGGTACCCCCAATGGCCTCGGGCAGCAAATCGATATGAATCATGCGATTGAGTGGTCGATGATCATTTGCTGCCTCATTCCACCAACGGTTAGTGCGATATTGATGCTGCTTTTCCGCCACGGTCGGCAGTACTCCCATGTCGTTACGCCGGTGCCCCCAGTCCTTGAATGAATGGCCGCATGATTCACATTTTCCACCTTCCATTCCGGCCAGGCGAAACCTCGACACTCTTGACACTATCCCTCAGTGCATCTTCGCATATCTAGGGGATATGACCACGATGTGGCGTGCTTTGAGGTCCTTATGGTCCGAGCTCTAAGACCTTAAACTAAGATCTCTCCTTATGGTCCGAGCTCTAAGACCTTAAACTAAGATCTCTCCTTATGGTCTGAGCTCTAAGACCTTAAACTAAGATCTCTCCTTATGGTCCGAGCTCTAAGACCTTAAACTAAGATCTCTCCTTATGGTCTGAGCTCTAAGACCTTAAACAAAGATCTCTCCTTATGGTCCGAGCTCTAAGACCTTAAACTAAGATCTCTCCTTATGGTCCGAGCTCTAAGACCTTAAACTAAGATCTCTCCTTATGGTCCGAGCTCTAAGACTTTAAACTAAGATCTAGCCCTTATGGTCCGAGCTCTAAGACCTTAAACTAAGATCTACCCCTATGGTCCGAGCTCTACGACCCTAAACTAAGATCTCCCCAAATGGGGTCCTACGTCCTGCATGACGCTAAACTGCACTCTCAGAACTACGTGTGGCTTGATCTCCAGCCTGATGGAGTACGTAGGAACGCCCGGGCATTCCGACTCGGGTCCAGCCTCAGGGATCGTTAAGTCCCGCCCCTCCTCGTCGCCGGCCGTCTGGCCTGACTTCGGGTAGAGTGGTGCAGTTGTGATATTCTCCCCGATTCAGCTCGGGATGCCCCATCGCAAGGATGGGAAGCGACGGTTTCCTCGTCAGAGAGGTGCTGTCTGAGAATTGAGGTGACTCACGGCCAGATTAGTGCATCCGCCTAATACGATCTCCCCACGGTGGCACAATGTTGAGAGCGTTGGATTATGTCCGAACAAATCGTCACTTCGCCCCACGCTTCGCATGCCCTGTTGATCTGGATTTCCACCCTTGTGTCTGAAGGAACCCCAAAGCGGTATTCATGATGACATGTGGTCCGCCTCCTGCAATATGAATGATGGACTTTTTCGGTCCGTCTATTGCAGTTTTTATGGTCGATCCACTGTCCGCCTACCGTCTTGGGCATTTCCTGGAAGGCCGACCGTTGAGGATGTCTGGATTCGGGACGCGCGATTCACCCTTTCTCATTTCCCTATGTTCGGATAAAATCTCAACGCCCCTAGCATTGTCCCGCTCGTGTGTTGGAACAGGTTGGGGGGATGGTACATTGATTAGGTCTGAGGTCTCCTTTCCTAGGAATGACCTCCCTCTTTTCTTCAGAAATCCAGGCCCAATGATGGACGCCTGATGCTTGGTTAACACTCCCGCAAGACAACGAATTGTGGTTGAGCATGTTAAACCAAAAGATGCAGATAAATATATTGATTCATACAGATGGATCAAAGTAGCGGAAGCAAATGTTTTGGGAATGGCAAAACAAATCCCTTAGGGATTAGCGTGCTGAATGAGTCTTTCTAATGCCGCTACCCTTTGGCTGGTGGCCTCCAGAGCTGCTTCTCGCTCTCTGCGTGCCCTCTCTTCGTCGGCGGTCGCAGCGCGCAGTTCGTCGATTCTGGCCTGTGCACGCTCCCGCTCGACCTGAATTGTGACCATATGTTGGCCCGCCTCCGTCAGCTGTACCTGGGCGTCAACCAGCTGGGCTGCTAGTTGCTCCACAAGCTCGGTACACGTTGCGACGAAGGCCTCCTTCTCTGCCGCCTGCCCTTCGAGGCGCCGGACTTCCTGCTCCGCCGCGAGGAGTGCCCGCGTGCTCTCCGACATGTCCCGACTTTGTGTGACGTCGGCACGCCGGCAGCTCTCGCGCATCTTTTCGGCCATGAAATCACGGACCGTTAGATGGAGGCGTTGAGCATCAGCTCCCCCGGCACACAGAAAGCGTAGCCAGGTTTGAAGTGATCCCATGCGCCCCAGCCACTCCGACGGGTCTCGCTTGAGGAAGCGCTGGATGCACTTCCACCCCCTACGGCACGTTATCCGGCTCTCCTCGGCCGCCTCCGTGTCTGAGTCGTCCATCTCCTCGGGATCGGCAGGCCGGTAGGCAGGGAAGGCAGCCAGCAGGTCTGCTGCAGGGTCCGCCCCTGGGAGGTCCTCACGAGGGATAGGTTCCCCAACATCCGGGAGACCTTCTTCTCTCTCCCCAGCGGCGCTGACACCCTCGTCAGCCCCCAACCTCTCTCTGATGGTAGCACCGTTGACGTCCGCAGCCCCTTGATCAGCAGTTGGTGGGGCCGGCTCGGTTTGGGAAGTCTGTTCCGGAGCAGGCGGCATGTCTGCCACCGGTCCACTCGTGGAGGGCCCGGGTTCGACAACCCGATGAGCCTCCAGTGTTGAGATCACTGCGCAGGGCATGCCATGTTTAGTCACGGATCGTCAACGGCAAGCACCAGCAGTAAACTAGGGAGACTTACGGGAGTTCGGAGCGTCATCTTCCGCTATCCCGGTCGCCGCAGGAACAGTTGCAGCAGGGGACCCCTTAGCGCTTGTCAGTTCGATAATGGGTGCCTGGCCCCCGCCTTGTCCTGCTGGCGCCTCTCCTACTCCCACTGAGGACGCCTGACCGACATCCGTGTGCTCCTGAGAAAGATGGAGAAATGGGTTAGAAGCTGCATAAGAGAGTGGATGAAGCAGATTGAGTAGGGATAGAAGCGGACCTCGAGGAGCTCAGTGACATCAACGTTTTCAGAGCCGGCCACCTCGCCACTCTCCCGTGGGCTCCCTGATGTGATCTTCCCTCGGAGCCTTCATCCTCCCCCATTTCCTCCTCTTCTTCGGAGTCGCTGCTACTGTCATCTTCTTCCGGCGGCATCTGTTCCGGAGCGGGCTCGAGACCGAGCATCACCTTCACCAGAAGGGATGGCTCCGCGCGCTGACCACGTTGGCGCGCGTACTCGTCCATGGCCGTCAGATACGCATACTGCCGGTTGAAGTCCACTCTGTCGGCAATCTGGAGGCGCCCGACCTCTGGAAGATAGATTCCTTCTCTGAGTATCTTTCGCCAGATGGCGTCGGTCCCCAGTGACTGCCGCAGAGTCATCCAGGCCGACCACAGCGCCGGGAAGACCGCATCATGGGAAGGTTCGAGCAGACGTCTCACCTGCTTCCCGGGCCGCTCGTCGACCACCGCACGTGCCCCCTCTCTGGGCGCTGAGGTTGTGGCGGCAGCTCGCGATGTGCCCGCCGCCGAAGTCCCTGCCCGCGCCGGCTCCGCTGTTTGGCGCGCCTCCGTTCTCCCCCGTGTGGCGGCGCCTCGCCTCCTACCTTGACGCCCGGTCTCCACACGGGTAACCTCGAGCCGTCGAACTAGCTTCCGCAAAAGCCCCTCGGGGTACGCGATGGCCCAGTGTTCGGCGTACTCGGTTGCCAAGCCTGCGTCAACTCCGGTAGGAGGGAGAGTGATGACGTCGCCAGAGCCGAAAGCGGCAAACATCAGCCACATCTGGCGAAGGACGCCAGGGTTCGTCTCCTCCCGGACAGCAGTGAATACCCTCTTCGGCATCCGTTGAAGGCACCCGAACTGCCTGGCGAACCGGGTCGGCACGTAAGGCTCGCAGATCACCTTCCCGTCGATCCGAGCCACGAGCACCCCGCCCCGCATGTTCAGGAAGTATTCATGCTGCTCCAGCGGACCCTGCCCATTGTCGATCATCTGGCCGACGGGAGTGGGGAATGGACTGAAGTTGAAGTTGGCATGATTTCCAATCCGGATCCGCACGCCCTCCTCACTTAGGGTCATCGGAGCGACCCCCGCGATGTTCAGCAGGGAGGGTCGCAGGCCGTTGCCCGGAGGAATGATGGCGTTCGGAAACGTGTACCCACCGAGGTGAGCAGCCACCCAGCCGTGGAAGAACTGAAAGGGCCCACAGATCCTTCGTGGCGACCCCCCTCGTGAGATGCGTCCCAGGATGGCATACAGCCTCGCCAACACTAGGACCCCGAGGTTGTATCTCTTGTTGGCGGCCATAGCGCCCGCCATCGCCAGTGTCGTCGGGCGAACTCCCATTCTCGCGTCCCGCACTGGCAGGAGCCACCCACTCAGAAAGGCGGCCAGGAACGCCACGTACCGGACATTTGGGTCCCGGGCCTCGATGACGCGGTACCCCCATGAGCGGTAGTCGCCCGTCTCCAGGACCCACCAGTACGACCCGTTCCGGCTCCTCTGAGCTGCGGTCGGGCACCGCTTCCCCCCACCTGGCATCTTGACCGCTGGGTCATGCTCCAAGAACTGGCCGAACCACTCCTTGTAGGCTATGTCCTTCTGGATGTCCTTGATCCCAAGCCGCTGCGTAGCCAGGTCAAGGAGATGCCTTGTCAGGATGGGAGTCCGTGACCTGTCTTCCCAGATGTTCTTCGGGGGCAGGAAGTCATCGTATTGGTAGCCCTCCAGCGGGACACCTCCGATGCAGTGGATGTCCCATAGACCGATGCCGACCTCCCCATGGTGAAGATGGAAGGTGTTGGTATCCGGAGACCATCGGGTGAACAGCTCCGGCCCGAGCTCGGACTGCTGGTAGAAGTGGAACTGCGACGTCCACACCGCCTCGAACAGGCCGATGTACCGCAGCTCATCTGCGAAGTGATCGCAAGTGTGGCGTACCCAGAACGCCCAGGCCCACTCACTGGTGAAATTGCCCCCAGACCGCAAGTCCCAGTCCTTCAGCCAGCCCTTGGTGTCGTCAGTGACACTCTGGCGATATGTGCTCGAGTAGAGGGCTGGAGAATTCTCCGCAGTAGGCTCACCCCCGTCAATGGTCCGCATCCTCGGGTTCAGGACGTAGACATCCAAGTGCCTGGTTTCCCTGGCAGGATGCCCATTGTTGGTGATGTTATAGCGGTGAAGCTCGTCCTCCCGATTCACCCAGGTCCGTGGCGCATCGACCTCGAACCCTGGCACCGGAACCTCATCGAGGATGCCGAATTTCCAGAGCGGCAGGTTGTCCGACAGTGGATATGTCTTCTGGGCCGGCGTTAGTAAGTCGAACAAGGATTGATTGTTGGAAACAATCTCCTTGGCTCCGTAAACCTCCTCGTTCGTCGCCATCTCAGCCCTGTGAGTGGCGGCATCCCCCTCATTTCCTCTGTACGCGGCCATCTCAGAAGTTTCGGGAGTCGTGCGGGTTAAGGGATGAAGCGTGCGGGATCGGACGAGGCTGGTAGAGAAGTTTGAAGGATGGCGCGCAATCCAAGTGGACGGCGCGCAATTGGGAAGAATGTCGCGCAAAGTTCCGGGTTTTCGCGCAAAGACAGGCGAATTCCGGACGGTTTTGCGTGCCGATCGGGCAAATTTCGCGCCGGAAAAGGCAATTTCGCGCACGAGAGCGTTGGAGCCTATCGCGCGGAAGGCCTGAGTACGGAACGCGGGACCCAGGGCCCCTATTTATAGGCGAGGCCGGGGTCCGCGCTGCGCGGAAAGCGCTTTGCGCGACCGCAGCGACGACTTTCGCGCCCGGCGCCCCTTTTAGCGCGCCTAAGTCCCGCGCCGCCCAGGACTTCGGCATTCCGGCGTCTCCCTCGGAACCCGATCGTTGCGACCTCTCGCCGACCAGATTCCGAGGGGGGGCTTTTGTAGACGCCGGAAAAGTCCGTTGTTCCCAAACGAAGCTCCGGATGAGGAAAGCGAAGTGATATTTGGAGTCAGAGGCACGTTCCAGAGGGCCCGGAGGACTTGCGCGAAATTTCAGAGGATCGCGCGCAAAGTTGAGTCGCGGCGCGCAATCCTCCCGGGATGCGCGCAATGCGCTGGGCCGGCGCGCTATTTTGCGCGCCCGCGGCCTGCACGGCGCCTTTGCGCGCTGGGTCCTGATTCCGCGCCCGCGAAGCGAATTGCGCGCCCGAGACCGGATTCCGCGCCCGGGGTTGCCTATAAATATAAGGCGATCCCCGACGTTTTGAAGGTTGCCGGAATCCGAAGCGTCGCTCGTTCGCGCAATCCAACCCCTTCCACGCGCAATGCCGATCTTCAGGTAACCTCCTTTCTTTCGCGCAATAGAGCCTTGGGGTCCGCCTTCGCGCGCAATCCCCTTGGCTCATTTCCTTTGAATAAATTTCAACCCGAAGGCCTTTGCGCGCAAAAGAAGCCTCTTGCGCGCAATTGCCCCCGGGTGCGCGCAATCCAGCCCGATTGCGCGCACCCCCCCCCCCATTTTCAAAGTGGCCATTCGTTAGAGAATGAGCCGTTGCCCCCGCGCGCTACCTGAAGCCCGGTGCGCACAATCCCGATCATCCGCGCACGAAGCGCTGGCCCAATTGCGCGCCAGCCCGCCATTTTGCGCGCCGACCCGCGGTTTTGCGCGCAAAGCTCCTCTTTTGCACGCAATCCGCCAGGGTCGCCTCCCTTGACCCCCTGAGGGTACCCCGCCTGCGTGGTGCCCGATGATCCTCATCTTGGGTGCCCGAACCGTGCGTTGTCCTCCCGTGCAGCCTTCCAGGCTCGTGCGAAGTGACACGGACCCATCGGCGGCAATCATTCGTCCAGCATGACGCTAAACTGCATATTCGTCCCGCATGACGTTAAACTGCCCATACGTCCAGCATGACGTTAAACTGCACATCCGTCCAAGCTGCATGACGCTAAACTGCCTAGCCCCCATCGTCCGCGCTGCAAGACGTTAAACTGCCAAGTGTTTCATCCTCAACACACGACGTTAAACTGTGCTTCGTCCGGCAAGACGTTAAACCGTCCGCTTCGTCCTCAACACATGACGTTAAACTGTACTTCGTCTGGAAAGACGCTAAATCGTTCGCATCATCCGATCCCGTGCTCTGCACGCAGGGTCTCCCCCGGTTTGGATGTGGCCCCCACCCGCTCGTCTCTGCAGGGATGTCGGGATTGTCCCGCTTTTGGGACGATTTAATGGGAGTGGCTTTTCCCTACGGGGGCAGGGTATTACAAACCCCTAGTTTCTCATGGGAGGCTGCACATGTGTATCTCCATTGCGCCTCCCCACTGCCGAAGCCAGTAGAGGGTGTGACTGGGATCGAGGTGTCTTCTTCTTTCGGTCCAAGTCCCTTCCAACTGAGTTTTGCCGCATCCGGGCTGCCTCAAGTGCGTAAGTCCTGAAAGAATGAACTACGTGGACTTTGATCCCTGTCTTCTAAACAGGGTACGTAGGAAGCCTTCTTGAGGTCCAAGCCTGCCACCTGGTCGTCCCGGTCGTATTTACATCGGTTCGTCCATCAGTGGACCCCTCCAGGGTTCACGCTTGCGTCGATTCACCTATGAATCCGCCCCTGTGGGAGACTGCCCGTGTGTATCTCCACGGTGCCTCCCCACAGCCCCCCTTTTCCATTTCTCCTTTTATCGTCCAGCATGACGTGAAACTATGATCCACCCGGCCGTTCCATCCCCCTCTGTGCGAGGTGGTTCGGTTCAATCCTCCGCCCGACGGCCTCGACCTCTTCGTGAGTCGGCTTGCCGACGTCCAGCATGACGTTAAACTGTATACCCGAACTACGTTGACTTTGATCCGTTCTAACGCTCGGTACGTAGGAAGCCCCTATGGGGTCCAAGCTCTTCACTCCATCATCCATCCTGATCCTTACCCGGGCCGCCACATCCCGGTGGGGTCATGCCACTTCACTCCACTCCACGTTACTTGGGAAGCCACCCATGTGCTGGCCCCAGCGTCGGAGGTTCCCCGCAAGGGGGTCTGTCATCTGATCCACTTTTCGTGTTGATCGGTCCGATGCCGTCCCCGCTGGACGTTAAACTCGCGGCATACCCCATGTTAAACATGGGAAGCTGAGGAAAACCTCAGGTGACACAGTTCCCCGCACCCAGTACGGGATGCCTCAGGCCATCATGCCTTCGAGAAGCCCTATTAGGGACGGAAGACAGACGTGCAGAGCCGCAGTGTTACGACACGCCCCCAGCACCCAGAGCCACCCGGCCATCTCACTGCAGGTTGCTGCCCCGACCAAACTCCTTGGAGCGTCTGGGCGGAAGCAGCGTAATTAACCGGTGTCCATGAAGATATGGCACCGGGAACGAGATTCACGAGCATGTCTTAAATCTATGAGGGAGACCCGCATTTGGCGACGAGTTCCGAGGAGACGTCCAAGGAAGGAGGAGCCGACATCCCATCATCCCGGTTTCGATCAAGGAGCAGACGCCCCTGAATAAGGGACGGATGCCGCCCGCCCTTGGAAAGCGGGACTGCGGGACCACAAGCCGCACGCCCATCCTCTCGGGTTGACGGGTGCACGCGCGAACGCGTCCTGGCGGAACAGTGTAACCCGACGCACATCCGCACCGAAACATGCCTGAAGGAGACTCGTGGCAAGGATCACCATGATGTATGCTAGTGTCCCTACTAGCCTGAAGACTCTCACCACAACCCCCATCCAATCCTCAGCCACCTGTGGGTCTGCCTCTCCCCTGAACCTGGGTGGCCTCTAGCATTGGAACTCATGCAACACACTCAAGTGGTGTGCATCATCTGCTGCTGGGGAGGGCGGCATCAGTGTCCCAATGAGAAGTAGTATCAATGGCGCCTCCGCTGGTAAAAGTCCATACACCGAGGCCTCGTCACTCGGTGGGTTGTACGTATGTACAACTCACGGGGATCTAACTGTTCATCCACGGGGAGGCATTCTAAAAGAAAGAGATGAGACACTCTAAGAATATTATACTTGGTGAGCTGACCTGGTTGACCTGAAATAATGAAAACGTTTTGAAACACACACGTAATCCGCGTTTTCATGCACTGAGTTGGAAATCAAAAGTCAGGGTCCTGGTGTATGGATACTTCGGCCACCCAAAACAACACTAGACTCCCTAGACTGAAATCCATTTTTAGTACCCTTAACACTGTTACTTCACAGAAAAGAAAGATCAGAGTTATATGTTCTCTGCTAGAACCTACTCCTCTGATACCAATTTTTCAAGACCTATCCCCCAGGTCTCGTATCGTGACTACCCCAAACCAGCCTTCCATAGGCCAGGGGCTTGCAACTAGAACCAAAGGCATAAATTCCTAAACTGGGAAGACATTTCCTTTATAATAGTAAAAAATCACATCAGAGTACACAACTGGAAGCAAAACACTACGTAAAAAAGAAGTGCTTGAAAGTAAAAGGGGTCAGAAATACAAGCCCAACAAAATGTTACAATTACAAATGAAAGAAAGTACAACTAAAGAAAAGTAAAGCAGCTGCTAGGTCGTCCTCTGAGGTTCCTACCTGAAGGGTAGGTAGAGATAGTCTCCTCAACACTCCCTTCTATTCTTCTCCTCCAGGTAATGTGACACTGAGTGTTACACCTCCGGGTATTGTCCAGTCCTGCTACTCTCTGCCTCAGTCAGCGTTGTCCGTCTTCTGCAACCAACATACCAAGGTACATGTATTTCCCATGAAGGGGTGAGTATAACGATACTCTGTAGGGACCCCAAGACCCTCAAGGTCTCAAAAAATCCAACAAGGATAAACCACAAAGTATGAAATTTATGGTTAACCATTACATAGGTATTTAACCATTCATATACCTAAGTTATCTAGTAACCCATCTCAAACAAGAGGAAAACACAAAAGCCATTGACTCAGCTCAAACCCGAATTTTTATTATCGAACCCATGGCTGGTGGCGTACTCCTCAATCGAATACAGTGGGCCTACCGGGTCACAGAGAGACGATTCCCAATATCCTTGGACTGCTGAGGTACTCCACTTGTCGAGTACCGTGGGTATGCTATGCTCGCATAGAGGCGCTCCCCATCACGGGTCTTCTGCGCTCACACAGAGGCACTCCCCCTCATAGCCTGCAGAGGTACTCCTCCTGTTGAGTACTGTTGGTCTGTTGCGCTTACATAGAGGTGCTCCCCATTGTGGGTCTACCCTGTCACATATAGGTGCTCCCCACTAGGCTAGTCTAGACACTCCGAGTCGAATCAGTCAAGCAGTCGTCAGGTCTCAGCCAGCTAATGGGTCTCTGTACTCTATACAGTCACCTCTTGATGGATCCGCTCCACGAGCTACTAGTCAATATTCCAAATATCATGAAATTCCACGAATAAGTAACTCAATGGTTTTCCACGTCATAGGGGTCTCAACGCAACAGACTGTGCGTTGATTGAACACCCGATCTATGAATTATTAACCTTTTATTCACGGGGGCTCAAATGGATTGGTGTGCGATCCAACCTAACCTTAACTCAAATATACCCAGAACTCCAGTGGGGCATTCTCAATGGGACGTTTTCTCTCCAAGAATATCGTCACCGCTGATGGTTCGTCAAATGGACGCCCGGTGCCCAAGATCTGGCCCAAGAAGTTAATGTGGTTGGTAATTGGCATGTGCCCGATCTGACAAGGTCGGACCGTCTCGGCGCAACCCAGACTGGGCCGACCGGGTCATGGTCGACCAGGTCCACCTTCTATGTTTGGCCTAGTCCACTGGGCCCTGCCCAGTAGACTACGAGGGAGGTTCAGCCCGGAGGTCACCGCGTAGGCGACTTGACCGGAAGTCCGGGGCCTGTTTGGCTAGTGCCACGTGGGGCGTGGCTCGAGCGACTCTTCTAGGGAATTCAAGTCAGTCGGGTGGCCAGCGGGCATGCCACGCGGAGTGCGGGAAGGCTGCGGGCAGAGTATGCGGAGCGCGGGTAGGCCGGCTGGACGCTGAGTAGGCCGCGGGTGCGCCGAGTAGGGAGTGGCAGGGGCCGACCAGGCGATGGAGGCACCGGTAGGGCGCTAGGCTGGTCCCTGGGGCGCCTGCAGGGAGTCGGGCTGGCCGCTGGGGCACGGGTAGGGCACCGTGCAGGGTGCGGGGTCACAGGACTGGGTGCGGTGGCAGCCGGGGAGGCCGCGGGGGCACCGCCAGGGCGCCGGGTATAAAGTGGGGGCACTGTTTAGGGCGGGGCAGTTGGAGAGCAGGCCACGGGGCACCAGACGGGAACTGTTTAGGGCGAGGTGGTGCTAGGGCGGGAGCCGGGAGGCCACGGGTAGGCGAGCCGTGTGTCGGGCAGGGTTCCTGGAGGGCGTGGGTAGGCGGGTCGGGCATTGATCGGGCCAGTGGTGGTCGGCCGGAAGCATCGGTGCACTGCAGGGATGGCGTGATTCGCGGATGCTGCGGGTAGTGTGGCCTTCATCTTTACGGCCTTCGTCGTATTCGCCTTATCGCCATTCCATAAAACCCCACAAGAAGAGAGAAAACAACGGAGGCTTTCGGGCGATGTTAGGTTGGCCCGCACCATCTGCGTTTAAGAACATATCATTTGGCTCTTCATTAGTAGTAGATGATCAAAAATACGTCTGCCACAATCCCTTATTATCCCTTGAAGGAGATAAGAAAATGGTTCAACTTCAATAAGAAATAAACCACTACCTCTTATTCGTCGCCCGTTGGCTGAGTCAGAGAAGAAAGATGATGAAGACCATCATTCGTCATGTCCGCCGCACATCCCCAATTCCATGCTACGTTGGTTCGTTGACGACGTTGCGCAGGGTAGGATTTGAGGAAGGAAGTCAAAGAAGAAATTGTTGTCGCCATTCTTCACTTTCTTCATTGGAATAATGATTCTTCATTGGGATATTTTCTCCCTTCTCCCAAAATTACACCAAAATAGAATTCCAACCCAACTAATAATAATAGATTGTCTATTATTTTAATGTTGGCACATAATTCAAAAAGGAGAATTAAATTACATAGGCTCCCCTTCATTAAACTACTAGTGTTGGAACAATTAATTAAAAGGGGACGATGGAAAAAATTAATGGTAGAGGAGGTCATGGGAATCCCCTCTCATCAATGAGGGGAGTTGGGAGATTTTCCACCCTCCAATTAATTTGAAGGTTGTAGTCTCGTGTGGACCCCACGTCATAACCTCTCGTGAGAGGTTAAATTCGGGTGGGCACCACCACCATAATCTATTATAGGAGGTTAGGGTGTGGCGGTCCCACCTACAACTCCCATATGGAGGTCCAAACAAACAATCACACCCATGGCAGCAGAAAATAAAATAAAGTTTTGTACACTTTATTTTATTTTTTTTCATAAAAATCCAAAAAATAACCTTTATTCTCGACCATCTTCTATCAAGGTGAAAGTCTTCTTAAGAGAAAATCGGCACTGCGAGTTCAACGATGCCCTCAGATTTCAGTTCCAAGCACCAGTTCGAAATTTATAAAAATCCAGCTCATTCCTTTAGTGAACATACCCGAACAAATCTTTAGAAATTGATTCCGGGCAAACTGGGCCTCAGAATCAAGCACCTTAAATTTTCTTGGACTCGTAATAAATCCCATAAATTTATGAAAACAATATCCTCAGAATTTATGGGTCATTAAAAAAAACATGATTAAAAATTATACCTCGTTTTCATTTATTCTCCTTTAATTAACATCATAACACATCTAGGGTGAGTATTCATCTTAAAATTATGAATATATAATAGGGATAGGTATTATACAATGGTATTTTGATATATGTTATAAGGAAAATTTTATATAAGTTGTGAAGAAAATATAAGTGGAGGCCTACTTTTATAAGAGAGGGGATGAGAACTCTTGGAATTTCTCAAATATAAAATCAATATATATTATTTTTAAATTATAAATAGATTTAAAGTTTGATGTTTATAATACAATATTTTTATGGGTATAAATTATTTCATTAAATAACTACACATGGTTAGGTCACTAAATTTCCCTCATCAATTAGTTTAAACACTAATTTAACTCTTGTAATTCTTACCATGACAACATAGTAATTTACAATTTTAGGGCCAATATAATTATTTAAAATTAAAGAAGAACATTTAATATATAATGGATGAATTTTTTAACCAAATAATAATTATTTTTTCAATTTTATTATTTTTATGTATTTCCTATCATTTAAAAAGATATTATTTATTTTAAAATTACATTTATGTTTATTTTGAGAGTATTTAGTATATTGACAATTAAAAATATCAATTTTATAATATATCATCAATAAGTATATTAATACAAATGTAATAAGAAAATCCAGTCGATAATTTTTTTTATGACATCAATTATATGAAATTATATTTTTTTATAATTTCAAAAAAAAATTATTTTATACTTACATTATTAAAGTAATTATTTCATAACTATTGTGAGATCATTTGAGGTAATTACATCTAAAATAAAAAATTAAAATTTTTTACAGGATTAAGATATATCATTTATATTTAAAACAAAATTTTTACATTATATGCCTTTGGATAACTCTTTATTATAAATATTTAATTTATTATGAATATTATTGTCACTTCATTGACTTTCCATTTATTAAAAAATTATAAATTTTATAATCATATATAAGTGGAATCCAACTCTAGTTTGTTCGATAGTGGATTAATTTTGGTTGAAATTTATGAAAAAAATGGATCCAGTTTGAGGATAATTTTATAATGCTATTCAGAATATTTTAAATATTATTACTAAATTTTTACTTGATTTATTCTATAGTATGGAAACAAAAGTTTACCAATGTTTTTGTACATTTTATTGAAAAACAAAAGAGAACTATTTTATAAATCTGAAATATTTATTGAAAATATTGAATTCATTTTTCAAAATTCAATATATATATGTTTTAGAAATTAATTTAAAAATCAACCCATAGATTGGAAGAAATGATATTCTTTTTAAAAGAATTGTTCAAAATATTGATATGTTTTTATTTCAAATTTAATGTGAAATTTATACCAATAATATAATTCGGATTTATTTATTTATAAGTTATCCATTTTTACATAAAAAAGATTAATCTATAATTTTAAATTATAAATTATTGTCAAATAATCTTAATATTTAATTAAAATACAATATTTTTAAAAATTAATTAAAACAATATCCTAAAACACCAATAATTATAAAAAGATAATTTTAACATTCATATTTATAAAATTATTTTAATTTTGTTAAATAAAATATTGAAAATGGTCTAAATGTAGTTTTAAATCACATTGTTTATTAGAAGGAAGGAAACCATATTTAGTGAAATATATATTTTTATATGATAAAATATATTTTACGTTATATCATTTTTAATAAAGACATTTGATTAATGTTAAACATTAGATTTGATTTAATATATCATTAATTATTTATTATAAAACCACATGGATTTTTTTTATGAATCAAAATTATGAAATGTTCAATAATAATAATTAGTTAATTTTTTATGCTCGATGTGGCATACCATGCATAAAATCTAACTTTAATTTCCTTAAAAAAATATAATGATTTCAAATTTTACACTTAATGTTATAAATTTCATCTTGAAATGTTTTTAATTTAGTCTTAGTAACTCTATTTTTACTTTTTTATATACCTTTGTTGAAATATGACATCCAAAAGGGCCAATAAAACATTCACATAATAAGAGAAAAATCAAATTATTATGGTTACCTGAGATAAAATTTAATAAGATTAAATATAGAAAAAAATTAAATGGATGAGAAAACTAAATTTCAATGTCTAATAGAATGTGATATAAATCATGATCGTGGTAATTCCAACTATCATAGAACAATAAATATGTGATGGGTTAAAATGCTACTCATCAAAGTAAATGAATAATGTTTTTTATTTTAAAATTAATTTCCATAAAATAATGAATTTATTTTATTTTAGACTATAAAAATAGTGAAACATTATTACTTTATGTTGTATTTATAAATTTACCAAAACCAAAGCATGTAGGATAAACTTAGACAATTCTAAAAAAATAATTATATAATGAAAATATTCATTAATCTCCAAAATTTAATATTAATACTAACTGTTATAATAATATCATTAGAAACAATAATAACCGTAAATTCATGAAATATACTAGAATAATATTTAGATAGAAAAATTTAGATGTTTTTGATTACATAATCATACAACATAAATTTTATAATGTATCTCCAAATAACATCAACTACAATTAAAGACTTATACCGAAATCTAATTTTTTAAATAACATAATCTCCATGATTAAATAAAAAATTATATAAATCCCCATTAATTCATAATGAAATAATATATTATTCCAAAATACAACTAAATATTTATTCCTCAAATAAAATCATAGAGTATTCTATTAACCATAATCATATGGGGTTCTCAAAATGGAAAACAACTTATGAAATAACATTAATCACTTAATCACCACAATATTTTAAATTCTCATGGTTATTTATATGATAATCAAAATTTTACCAAATTCATATTATTATTCATCAACCAAATTGGGGAACTAAAAATAAAAAAATCATAATAATTAAGAATTCACATTGGCGTATGACATACAATACAACCTTGTCACGATTCGGTAGTGGGTTGAATTTCTATGTCAATGATGGATGTGATTGGTAGTCACCCATCCTATGAGTTGTACTTATTATAAATTAAAATTAATATAATACTTATAAAATTCTTGATATTTCCAAAAAATCATCAAAATATACATTAATATGATTTAATCTCAAAGGATATATAATACCATTTATTTTTCATTCCAAATGCAGTAACCCATAATTACCTCAAAAATAAATATCTCATAAAACAGCATTTTTCACCTTAACATTTTATAACTTAATTACACAAATGGTTATACTAGATATAGAATTATTTGTCAACATTATAATTATAAACATATTTTTATAAAAGAAAACATCAAAATATCCATCATTATCAAAACCATGATATGATACCATCTATAAGGACCTGAACATTATCATTTCATAATATTTATTTTTTTGTAATGAAATTAAAATCATTCAAATTAATTATATTTTTTTGTTATTGTTTTAAATAATTACAATAACGGGAATCATGCTACCCTATTTAATGTTCTTTGATATAAACACAAAAAATAGGTAAATATGAAAATCACATAACTGATTTTCCAAAGGAAACCCATTAAAAGACATAAAATTAAATTAAAATAACTTTTGGTGACTTAGATAATCATATATATAATACACTATCAATACAATTTCAATTTTAATAACCATATCTTTGACTTCAAATATTATTAAGATCAAAAGAATTTCATATCTATAAGGGTGATCAACCTTCACATATGCTATTTAAGGATCATCCCTCTACTACTATGGGCCCCAACTATTAATATAATCTACATCAAGGTAATATATTTACTATAATTTTAAAGTACCATTTCATAAATAAACTACATTAATCCTAAAAAATTTGATTAATTATTTCATTCCCATATGAAAAACACTTTCATATAAAATTCCATTTTTTCCTTAAAAACAAAATTTCAATACAATAAAAACAATTTTAATTGATAAATCATTTTATATTAAAGAATTCCAAAAAACTCAATGAATTTGTTTCATTTATGAGAAAATGAATCATTTCATATGAGGTTATAAATTTAATTATCTTCATGAAAGTGGAAAATTAGTTTTTTCCATGTAAATTATGACTTGAACATTCATTTTTTTCTTTTTCAAAATGTTTTGTATAAAAAATGTAAAATACTTTTTTTGAAAACCTGCTAACACATTTAAAAAATATATTTTGATAAATTAATTTCTATATAAATAATTTTTAAAAATAAATTTAAAATTCTAGTCATGTAGGAGAATATTTTTGGAAATTACTCTTTATCAATTTAAAAAATTATATTCTTTAGTTAAATAGACCAAAACCCTAAGTTTTACTCATTAAATACATTTTTATATTTCTAAATAATAAATGTGGTTTAATTTATAAATTCATTAAAACTTTTTCATGTTTATTATTCCATTTATATCACTAATATATATTTACCATAAAATTTCATTATCATTTATATTCATGTTGGATGTTTTCATGTTATTCTATACCATATTCAAAAATTATGTTGGTATGGTTTTTATACTCCAAATAGTTATTAGTACATCATCTATATAATAATAATAATGAAATAATAATAATCTTTATATTTAAATTATCCTATTAAATCCATATATGTGACATGGATATGAAAAATAACTACATTACATTCATTGAGATTGTAAGTCGTATATACGCATGAATAATGTTCCCATCTTTTAATGATCATTATGGAAAAAATTTAATTATAATATTACCAGTACATAATATTGAACAACCAATATTATATTATTAATAATTTAAATAATGTTATATATATATTATCAATGTGATATGGAAATGAAAAACTAATCACTTCTCTTTATGGAGATGATAATACACATGTGTGCACAAATGATGTAATCATTTTTCTATTCGTGGAAGGGTAAGGACATAAATGATATACTATATTTTAATAATGATAAATAATTAATTGTTACCATTTATAATATTTAATTCCATAATCATATCATGTCTTGAGATACCTTGATAGAATACGAATTACATTGGTTCACAAGGTAGTAGTTTGTCGTACAGAGGAATGATAAGTCTTTTCCAATTTCATATATGTGGATATGGATATGGGTCAAGACACAAGCATCATAAAATTTTAATTTTCTAGGATAATTTTGTTATTATTTTCTACGAATTAATTATATTTTATGGAAATGGAAGAAAAAATAAAACGAATATAGTTGATTAAAAATGATACCTCTTCTTCGGACTTAATCATTTGATAAACACATTAATAACACTATGGTGAGTGTTACACATAAAATAATGAGTCTATAATATGTATAGGAATTCTAGGAAGGTATTGTTTTTATATTTTACCAACCAAATATGTTTTTATATTTTAGAAAAAGAGAATAATTTATTCCATTTTTTACGAGAGGGGAGGTGTACTCGGGGATTTCTCAAAATTTTAAAATAATATAAATTAATATTCTATTAAAAATATAACCAATGTGATTTATTTATAATATTATACAATTATGTGTATAAATCCTATCATAAAATAAATACAATTCATTTTATGTTCATTATATTTTCTATGTAATTTAGTTTTAAAGATTTTTTCTCAATTAATTATTACATTGACATCATAAATTTTTAATGGTTTAGGGTTAATATAGATACAATAACATGTAAAATAATAAATAAAAGATTTATGGATGAAAATTTTAACAGTAACCATTAATTTTTCCTAATTTTATATTTTTAGAAATTTTAAATCATTTAATAAAATAATATTTATTTTTAAATATCTTTAAGGTCTCTTTTGAATCAATACAATACATTCACTTTAAAAAATATCAAAATAACAACATATATTAAAAATTAATCCTTTCAAGAACACTTAAAATGAAAAAGAATCCTTAAAATTATTTTATAATATTAATTATATCAAATTATATTTATTCAAATATTATTAATTACTTTAATTTGAAATATTAATTAATAAAATAATTACTGCATCATTATTGTGCATGAATTTAAGATAATTATCTATTCATTAAAAATTAAAAAATATTATTATGGTGAATTATATAATATTATATTTTAATTTAATATTTTTAGAAAAACACATCCTCTATATATCCCGTAATTAGGATTTTTTAATTATGTAGAGTATGATTGTGACATTTGTGTATTGTTTTAAATAAAATAGTATAAAGTTCATAATCACTTATATATAAATACCAAATTATATATATTAAATCCATTATTTATTTTGAATTAAATTAATTTTTTCAATAAAACTCGGTATAATTTATTGGTCACTTTATAATTCTTATCATAATATATTTCTCCTTTATTGCCCTATTTTTAACTGATTAATGCTTTACCAAGGTAAAAAATATTTACCAATGTTACTAATCATATTGTCAAAAAATTTAACATACATATTAACAATATGAGGATCTCATTATTAAAAATATTTAAAAACATTTCAAAATTATGTTTTTAGAATTTTCATATATTATTTAAAAAATAACCCTATAGATGGGACAAAACAACATTTGTATAAAGTAAAAATGTTCAAAAGTTTTAAATGGTTTTATATCAAAATACAATGTAAACATAATTTAAATTGACCTAAAATAGATTAATTTGTGTATAATTTATTTTTTAAAAAAAATTAAAATATATTTTATCACGATAATTTTTTTAGATGAAAAGTTTGCATTCAATTAAATTGCTATATTTTCACTATTCATTAAAAAAGAAAAAATACCACAAAAATATAAAAAAATACATTATATTATTTTTTAAATTAATATATCAAAATATACCATTATATTTAAGAATAAATATTATAAAATGGGAAGTGTTTATTTTTAAATCAACAACAGCCTCAAAATGTGAAAACTACTATTTGCAAAATACAACATTGTATACAAAATATCAAAATGATTTTTCTTTCATGTCAATAAAACACTATGATTAATTTAAAAAATTATATTTAATAATATATATATATATATATATTAGATTAATAATATAAAATAACAATAATTTGTTTATTTTTTGTTAAAAGGCACACTTAAGCAGGTTTAAATAATAATATCTATTTATGATTTTAATCTCGATGTGGTGTACCATGTACACTATCAAGTATAGTGTTTCCTTATTAAAATAATAATTATAATACATGAATAAACATGGAAATTTATTTTATTATTTTTTTATCCATTTTATAATTTTTTTGGCCACCCCAAAATATCAACCATGTGGTCCATGTACGGAGTCTCAGTGGTGTTTTTCTATGAAGAAGAGGTAATGGAATTAACATATCACATTTCTTGTACTTATTATTTTACTATAGTAAAATAAATATTATTTACCAAAATTATAAATAAAATTTTTGAAAATAAAATTTAATTTATTATGATTACAAAACATCCATTATTGAGCCTCCATTTTATAAAATGGGACACGAAACTTTCCCCCATGCATATATATGACTTATCATCTTCACATAGAGATATGAATTATTTTCTATCACCATATTCATAATGGGAGTAATGTATAATTTTATTTTTTATGAAATAATTATCTATAAAGAATTATTATATCACATATACCTTCTTACAATCTTTCAGTTTTTAAATTGATAACATCGCTTGTGCAAACATATGGACTACAAACTCCACAAAGCAATGTTATTTATTCTTCATTAATATTTTTTATTGGTGGAAATAAGGATGAATTTGATATATATATATATATTATTTATATACTATTATATTTTTGGAATGGTGATTTATTATTTTTCATTCATTATATTTGTCTATAAAAATAAGGGAGTATTATTATTTCATACGTACGGCCTACCATCACCATTAAGGATGTAATTTTTTTTCTATTAATATAATTAATGGATGAATATAAATATATATTTATATAATGTATGTCAGCTTTTATCCTGAATAGTAAATATTAAATAATGGAACTATGATCAATGTACAAGGACTTTGAGTCATGACCCCCTCCCTCTAGACATACCCATTCTGAGTAGACAAAGACAGATGACAGATAATGACCCTAAGCTACATCTCTAGTAGGCCCTGTGGTGGTGACCAACTGAAATGTTATATAAATATCACAACAATGGGAGGTGTAACCCTATTAATATAGTGACCATGATTGGTATATAAGATGTATCTACCGCAAACAACTCCAAGATAGGTATATACAAAATAAACCCCAAAAACCATACCATATGGATGATTCAAATGTAACTGATTCAAAATAAATATTCTCCAAAGTAAATATCGAAAAAAAAGAAGTGACACAACAACTATCCCCAATATATGACATAGTACGAACCTTAATGGTCCTTGTAGTATCATTGGAATCCTAAAATATGTTTTACAATGTAGGGTGATAATACATGTATACTCATTTGGAAAACCAATGTCCATTTTTCACAAGTGGGAGAATCATTCTAATTCCCCCATGAGAAATCCAATGAAACCAGCATCATCTAACAAGGTATACCAGCCAACCCAACGTTACAAAAATTATTCTCATGAAATAACACAAGTCACGTAAAGTAATATAGATCACATTGATGATAGGGTACCCCACAACACTTTCCCACTAATTATCCGCTACCATTCCCTAATAGAAAACATCATGGAACTCCCTCATTTTTTGAATCCTCCACGTCACATCTGACCCACACATATCTGGGAATCATATAATGTTTTGTAACTTAAGAAATCAATTCTCATCATATCCCACCAACAAAAACATTGTCCTCACATCGATGTAAAATCCTAAAGACACATTGATAATTTCAACGCATCTCATCCTGAAGACACGTAGAAAACCAAAACTCACCTCCTACTGAAGATAACTGAGAAGCAAAAACTCGCTCATACACACTTGGGCCTCACAAACTATTACCTACCTGAAGAATCATGGGCATGAAATGATGACGTGAAAAATTTATTATGATGTTATACAAAAATGTGCTTGAATTTAATTATTTTATGGGTGGAATCAGAAGTATATTTTCATCAAATTCATTTGTTAATTTTTCATATCTAAATAGATAAAAATTGGAATCAAGTTGATGTTCTTGATCTACATTGAGTCAATGGGTTTCATCAACTATGTGTAACATGCATGGTTTCATGATAAATTATGATATGGTGAACATATTTTGATATCATACACTTTTTAAATATCGATGATATATTTTTTATATATATTTTAAAATATATTTATGATATCATACAAATTTTATTATAATTTGAATTAATATGATTGTTTGTTGATATATCTAATGAATTCCATTACTGAGAAGAAAAACTGACTCTTTATTATGTTTACTTTCCCAATGTATTGAAAAAATTTATTACATAACGTATTTGTATGATTATATCTAATAGTAATGATCATTTTGTAAAATTGTTGTATTTATTACTCTATAAAAATAAATATTGTGTCTATAGTCTCCAAGGAAAATAAATATTTAGTTCCTTATTGAATGAATTTGTGAATTGAATTAAATATTAAACTGAAAAAATTATATATTAAGGTATAAAATTTATGGGGGAATGTTATTTTTCATTATATGGGATTATTCAATCACTGGATGTTAGGATTAGAAATATTTAGTGAAAACCGAGTGGAAAAATATAATTATAGAAAAATCTTATAATGTTTTTCCAAAATTTATAATATATGGATTTCCTAGAAATACATTCCTATTTGGATACAAACTGTGGATATTTTTTTGAACAATATGTATCTAGAGGTTATAACAATAGAAAGGGTTATCCATGATTATATCATTCATCAATTCTATGCAAGGAGAGTATGTACTTAATATTAACCTAGTTTGATACTCTTGATGAACATTATTGGGTTAATTAATATTTTCAAAAAATAAAAATTATGATGGAAATAAATAAATGACAGGCATTGATAACTTCGATTAAACCTAAAATTCAATTGGATTAAAATAGGATTTCTGGATTTGGACATCAAATTAATAAAATTTTCATGATTATTGAATTTTCCAAAAAATAATTTTCTGTATTTGAAAATAGTTTAAACAATAATACATCATTATTTCAATGAATGTTATAAAATATTAAATTATTTTATTCTTAAGAAAATATTGTTTGAACAATATTTTAGATTCATTTTTGTAGAAGTATTAAACATTGTCAGAAGATGAATCATGTTTAGAATCCTAACTATAAAATAAAGGAACAAAAAATAATTATGTCATAGCATTTAAAAATATATATTTTTTATTTGTGGGACATTTTATCTACTACTTATTGAGTTATAGACCATCACCACTGTCAACATATTTTCTGGCATCCAGTACTCAAAAGATAGAGTAGTTACCCTAGTTGTTTTTGATTTGGAATTTGAAGTATATCATTGTTGGAACATTAATATGAATATGAGGGAAGAGGATAAAAATGATTTCATGGTTTTTTGGAGTATATTTGGATATTTTTTAATAAAAACTTTTTCATATTCCACATTAAAATATAGAGATTTAATTCCTTGAGAATAAGAAAACAATGTAATGAATCCATCTATATTTGTGATGGAAATTTTACAAGATCTGAATGGTGTTATTTCAGATAAACCATTTTCCATAAAATTAAAATTTATTGATTTTTTTTGTGTAAAAAAGGCTCCAAAACATGAATATTATATGAGATGTTAGTCTCAATATAGAAATAAATATTTCCCATCAATAGAGAAATGAATATTTTAGATTCCCCCCACTCACATGGTTTTGATTAGAAAATGAATATAGAGTTTCATGAATACATAAATGTAACATGTGGTTGAAATAAATTTGTAAAATAAACACTAACTCAATGTGGACAAATCATTAAGGGTAATTATTTTGGGTAACTGATAGGTCATTTAAATGTGAAATGGTGTGTTATAAATCCCTTAAATGTATAAAGGTGATGAATGGAACATTTAATGAAATATTGGAGAATTTGATTCTAACCAATAAAAATCTCATTATCCAATTACTAAAATGTAAGGAATTTGGGAATTATGATGACCATTTCACAAATATAATGTTTTTTATAACAAACAACATTAGAAACGTTGTAATAATAATGAAAAGGGGAGATATCATTGGAACATAATTTTTATATAATAATAATGATTTTTATAGGAACACTTATTATAAAATATATTACAATAAATGTCTTACTTTTTCATACTCCACCAACACTTTTTTATCAAATTAGTTTTGAATGTGTATAGAATTACCAACTTAGAAACTATATATTTAGATAAAAGATACAAATTATTGGATATGATTGAATTTATTTTTATGAACCCCAAATTAATTTCAATGGAAGAGAAGAAATATTAATATTCTAAATTATCATATGATCTCATGTAATTATAATAAATAATTTTAAATTAAAATTAAATTTATATATAACATATGTTTTTTAATTCTCATACAAGATGTATAATTATCTCAAAAGGTTTGGGGAAACTCATCATTGATTATATGCCTATAATTTATGTGTTTTTTTTTCCTTTTGTAGATAATTTACAAGTCTTCCTCTAAGTTGTGAAGTTATTTTTTATAGTAACTCATACCTGGTTCAATAAATTTTCTAAAGACTCCTTTTAAAATTGTAACATTTTCTTTTCAGGAATTTAAGAATAATCTCCAAAGAAGTTTGATAAGGGATTTATATGACCATGTATGTAACATTGGGGTGTAGTGGTTCATTTTTTTAACAATAAGGACTGATCAATGAACTTATTAAATGATTATCAACATCATTTCAAGATCACTATCAAGAATATGTATATTATACCACATATGAATGATTTTTTTGATCAACCAACAGGATCTAAATAGTTGCCAAAAAATAAAATTTTATTTGGGATCAATAATTTGAGGGAAACATTGAATACATACCAAAGGTAACCTTCTCTATGAGTTATGTCCCATATTTATTTATAGTGATTTAATTAATCATTTATAATAAACATGTCATATTCATGGATTTATTCAATAATCTCATTAGATAATTCATTGATCAATTTTTATCATCGTTATATTTCATACTTTTACATTTTGAAATATCACTGAAGAGCATGAATATCACTTAAGAGTTGTATTGAATGACTTATGTAATGAGAAGTTCTATGTAATATTTATTTACAATCAATTTTTCCATCAAGATATTTCATTCACGGGACATATAATTTCTTGTGAGGGTATTTCATTAGATATATTTTGGGTTGATGTTTTAATGAAATGAACTACTACAATGATGATTACTAAGATCTTTAGTTTTTTTCTCTTTAGATGTTATTTATGGTTTATGGATAATTTCTAATGAATATGAAATAAAATCACCATTATAACTCAAAATGTATATATGTTCCTTTAAATAGATGAATGTAAAGATAATTTCCACATACTGATAGGAATAAAATTCTATGAAAATATGCCGACATTTATTTATAGTAGAAAATAGTTCTTAGTCTACAATAATGAATTCATGAAGGGTATAGGATGTGTTATCATGTAAAATGGTATGGTTGTTTCTTATGACTCAAGAAAATTTGTTGTTAATGATAATAATTACCCCACACATGATTTAGTGCTTTTTATTACAATTTTTGCATTAAAAATGTATTATCTTTATGAGGGATATTGGGATATATATACTATTCATAAAATAATAAATTTTATATTCTATCAAAAGGATATGAATATGTTCTTGAAATATTGCTTGTAACTATTTAATTATTATTAGTACTATAAATATTATCACCCGAGGAAGAAAGAAAAGTTGTATATGCCCTTAGTTAAAAGAATAATTGTAGATTATCCATGATAAGGATCTGAAATGATCTAAAATTTGGATATGTAAATAATGGATATTAATATATTGAATAAACGGTATGAATTACATATTTATAAAATAAATTTTCAACCATATATTCATGTAATTATTAATGTTCCATAGAAGGAAAATGTAAAACAATAGAAAAGTGTAAAAATATCACTAATATAAACAATAATGGTTTTAAAATGATAATGTTAAAAAAAATTAGTTTTTCCATATATTATAGAAATAAGAATGGATTTTTTTTTGATGACTGTAATTAAAAATTCAAAATACCTCCTAGAAGTACTAAAATGAATATATATCTGAAATAGAATATTAGAACAAAAACTATGAAAATCAATATTTCAGAATATGTATTTTTGTTATTTTTAAGCTAATAAGTTAATTCTAGGATAAAAAACACTAATGGGATATAGCAAACACTTCCCTTACCTAAACATAAATAGATAATATCAGTATGTATGTTTTTATCAAAATCTCTAAAAACACTTAAAAGAAAAAATGATTTGGGTGTTACATTTTATTTCCATAAAATGTAAGAACACAAAATTATTTTCTAGTATATTTTATATATAGATAATTATTCTATAATATTGTTTATGTTATTTTTAGTACTATATATATTGAAAAATTCTATTATATCTAATTGGAATTCATTGTTTACAATACTGTTATGGTGATGAATTCATCAGTCTATGGATAGTGAGATATGTTTTTTTACCTTATTTTCATCAATAATTGGATTTTTATTCATTGAAAAAGATTAAATCCTTATAGGTTATGTGCATATCTTGTTTTCTTGAATTTAAATGTGTATTGGATCAACACCTTCCTATACATAATTTTTCCCAAAAAATAAGTTTTCACTAGAGAATTCAAATAGTATCTTATGAATCCCTCTATAGATTGATGTGTAGAACTAAAATGTGTTGTGATTATGTTTATGAAAGTATCCTATTGGGATGTGAGCGATTTTTATAATGTAATAGAATATAAGGTCCATTCCACAACATATCAAGGAAGCTCATGGTTGAAAGAATTTTTTTCCTAAATTATTAGCATTTTCTAGAATTTGATTTTGTTCAGAAATTATTTCTATACATTTATTCATGGAAGAATTATTCAAAATTCATAAGAATGGGAATTATGATCCCATATATATTTTCCCATTAGTGATTCTTGATCAGGTATTAGTGGTTTCTTATCATTGGATACTTCCTATAAACCACACGCAGCTTCTTGATGTGTTCCATATATCTCTTTTGAGAATGTACATACCTGATATTTCAGTTGTAGTAAATGTAGAGGTCATAAAACATGAGAATGGTAATTATTTTGAAGAATAAATAATAAAAATACTAGATAATAGAGATATTTTAATATTTAATAACACTACTCTATTAGTTAAACTACTCTAGAGCAATCAACAACTTGAATAAGTTACATGGGAAGAGGGGGAATTAATGAAATAGATATTTAATTTTTTTTAATAATAGTAATGAATTTTTAATGGAAATTTTAATTTTACAGTGGTATAATGTAACCCCAAATATATTATGATATTTGTTTTCAAATAAATCAATTTATTTCGATATCTTGAATTAAACATACAAACAAATTTAAAAGAATTGTCATATAATTTTAAACAATTATAATCTCAAAGAAATTTGATTTGGGAATAAGGAATGGACTATATATTTTATGTAAATGTAATGTTTTTAAATGTATAAAGCAAAATCATTTGTTATCAAATAATTATACATGATTATAATATTCAATTGAAAATAAATAAGTGGTTTTTTTCAAAAAAATAGGTTGGTGTTTGTATTGTGTGTTTTTCATAACAAATATAATTAATAACTAATGGTGAATTATTTTATTTAAAATAATTTATTTCATATTAATAAAATAACATTTAACTTTCATCCAATATTTTTAACAGCACGGTATAAAGGCAACATCTACTAGGATACTTAAAAAATATCCCAACAATAGTTTTCTTCTTAATTTTCAAATTTTTTTTAAAATGGCTTCCTACCACTCATTCAAATTTAAAATTTTAAATTGGATTCCATATTTTAAATTAATAAACCAAAATTTGGTAAATATTACTCATTATTTATTGTCAAAAAAAATATAATCAAATTTATTTTTGGTCTTCTCAATAAGGGTAAAATTGGTAAAATATGAATAAAAAATTGGTTAAGGGTGTAAAATTTTTCCAAACACATTCATATAGTTATTTTAATTGTGAATAAAATTCATATAAATACACTATAATAATATATGGAAATTTAGTGCTTTATTTTTTTAATTTGAATTTTTTATTAATTTAGTAAAAATAAAAATACCATCCATCACAATATAAATTCATAATATATCTTATCTGATTAAATATTTTAAAAGTAATAATGTCAAGAAATATTAATGGATTATTTATAATAATTTCATTATTTTTAGAAAGGTACATTTATGTAATTATATAATTTCGTTAAATGATTACATAATGCTGAAAAAATATTTCTTAAAATAAGATGAAATTAAAATAAATGATATTAATAAAATAAAAGTAATATTAAATAAATATATTATAGAAATCCAAAAAATTTGAAGATTAATATGACAAATTAGGTTTCTATGAAATTATTATATTCCAATTCTATGATTTCATCAAGGAATTTTATATCAAAATAAATGAATTCTTCCAAAATAAAAGATAATGATAGTATATAATAATTAATTGTTTATTTTAGTATTTCAAATTAATAAAAAAAATTCAACAAAATTAATATAATATGGTTTAAAATATCAGTCATGTTCTATTTATTAGTCACATTTCTAGTGATGGATACATTCCAACCACCATATAATTAAAATATTTTTTATCATGGTTGAGTAAAGAAATGATTATGGAGTGAGTTAATGAAAAATATATGGTTAAAAATGACATGGAAAAAATTTATATATTTCGTGATGATGTTATTTAAAATCATAAGCGTTTTTATATTATAATTAAATCCTCTTTGTGAATCATTTTTATTTATAATTACATTATTATATTTTAATGTATGATGAAATTCTTAATACATCCTCTCACCCTTATAAAAGGACACATCATCTTTCCCTTCTTTATACCACGTTTAACCATACATATCACCCAAATCCATGATAATTATCTGAAAAACATAACTATAAATGTACAATAGGTTACTATCTTTTGAAAATACCAACCATAAGATCCTTAATATGATATCCAGATGGTTTATTTCAGAGATTAGTTAATTTCTATAAAAAATTAAATCTCTAATTTCTTCTGAAATAATGTATAATTATATGGAATTTCTAAAAAAATACTATTACCCTCTATATTTTTATAATATATATTTATTATTAAAAACATTATTGACCTTTATTTCCATCAAATGGTTATTTAATGTATCACTTGTGCTTATATACGATATAACGTCTCCAAGTAGTGATATAATTCATTTTCTATCCTCATCCACCATGGATTTTCGTTAAGATTTGAATAATGTTTATATTTTACTTTTCTATATGTATTTATAATTATATAATTATAGTAATATGTATACATTATTACATTAAAATCTATTTGAAGATGGCACTGTCACTCTTACGTACTTGTGTATTTCTATATCCATGATGAGATATGATTTATTCATCATTTCAATTTTAAAAGGATGTTAATAAGAATTAATGTAATTAATATATATGATTTTTATAATTAAATAATTATTCTATAATGGTTATATTTAATTTTAATTTCATTCATTACATCTATCTAAAAGTGAATGAAGCGTTCATATGCCCACAATCTCTGTGAACATTGAAATTCATTTTTTATGAACTTTTAATGGATGAATATAAATATATATAAATACTGAATATATATAAAATTTATATAATGATTTATATTAATGAGAACATTGAATAATGTAATATCTATGGGGCTGATATTTTATAACTAAAAAAAGAATAGAAAATGAAGTATTTATCACCATGAAAAATGATTTTAATGAAAATATATTAATAAATCGGTTATTAAATTTTATAAGTAGATAATTAATTATATGATATATACGTGTTTGATTTTGGAATACATGAATAATAAGTCTATATTGATTAAACATTTGGTTTGTACAAGTATGATGAATGAAAAGACATGGGTTAAGGGATTTAAATTTAAATCCAATTTTAATATATACTTTTTATATCTGAATCCCTGTTGATGAATTTATATGATCATTATTTGATAAATCCACATATGGTTTCTCTTATTTTTATTTCATAATAATAACCAATTTTCTTTTATTTTTTTATCATTATGTTCCCATGAAATCAAATTAATATTTAATTAAAAACTGAATATCACTACTGGAAATTCGAGCTATAGCCACGGTTCTAAACCGTGGCTATAGGCCCTCAAACCGTGGCTATAGGTAATAGCCACGGTTTGAGGAACCGTGGCCAAGTTTGGCGTGGCTATAGGCCTAGACCTATAGCCACGGTTCCAAACCGTGGCTTTAACTCTATAGCCACGGTTCCAACCGTGGCTATAGGTTTATAGCCACGGTTAAAACCGTGGCTGTATACCTAATGCCACGGTTTCAACCGTGGCTATACCAAAGGCCGGACAAAATCTATAGCCACGGTTTAAAACCGTGGCATTATGTCTATAGCCACGGTTTAAAACCGCGGCAATACATCAATAGCCACGGTTTTGAACTGTGGCTATAGGGTGTCCAAATTCATAAAAAAAAAATACCCCCTGGACACACCCTGGACACCCCCATGCCACCCCCGGCCAGTCCCCCCTGCCAGTACCCCCGGACAGCCCCCCGTGCACCCCCGGACAGCCCCCCGTGCACCCCCGGACAGCCCCCCGTGCACCCCTGGACAGCCCCCCCGTGCACCCCCCGGACAGCCCCCCGTGCACAATGTAAATAAAGTGGCACGCAAGTTAAATATTGGCGTGCAAGTCAAGTAGTGGTGTTCAAGTATTGGCGTGCAAGAATTGGCACGCAAGTGTAAGTGGTGCGAAAGTCATATTTCAACATCATCATATCAAAATATGAAAAAGGAATGAAAGCGGCGTACATGTGATGGAACAACATGCAAGTGCTGGAGATATACGCAAGTGTGGAGCGCAAGTGCTGGAGTGGCGTGCAAGTGTATGTGGAGCGCAAGTCACCAAAATTCCTATAAATAGATGAATAACCTCCTTAGTTTTCTATGCTCAACACTTAAGAGAAAATTAGTGCTCTGATCGCGCATGTAGTGGAGGATTCTTTGATCATGGAAGTAGAAGAGGGCAGTGCACAAGATGAAGTGGTGCACAAGATGAGGGTTATTTGTAAGGAACCAAGTAGGGTGTCTTTCATTTTTTTCCGTGCATGTTTTTCTGCGAGAGTATTGCTACCCAAGTTTTGTCACGCAAGTAGTGACGCCCAGGTTGTGTCGCGCTAGTTTTGACATGCAATTTTTCAAAGGTGTGCAGGCACAGAGTGCTGATAAGCCAAAGGTGGTGCGCAAGTTGTGAGTTGTGAACAGTTGTGGCATGAAAGTATTTTATGGTGCACAAGTAGGGTGGCGCACCAGCTGGATGGCATGTATGCATGGTGGCGCGCAAGTAAGGATTGGCGCGCAAGCAGTGTATTGTTTTAGAAGTTCATACCAGCTTCTATTCAACTTCGATGATGCTAAGATGATCTATAATTCATTTTTTTACAATCACAAATATAAATTGTGATTCTATAAATAAGAAGAAGAATAAGAGATCGAGGCAGATGGTTTTTCACTAAAAGAGAACATGTGAATAAGAGTATGTTTCAGTGCAGTTTTTTTGCATTAAATAAGAAGAAGAAGAAGAGTGTGTATCATACATGTTTGCTTCATAGAAAGAAGGGAATAATAATAATAATAATAATAATAACATAGTATGCCCAATTGAAGCCTACAATTATTTCAGGAAATTTAAGTCAGATGATACTATCTGAGCTGATACTCAGTTCCTGAATAATAACATTGATATATGTGATTCTAACCAAGAAGAGAGAAAAAGATTTAGTGCAGTTGATTATTGAAATAATAAGAAGAGAGAAGAATATTTATTACAGTTGGTTAATTCACTAAGAAAAATTAATAAGAAGTCTAGTGCAGTTGGTGTTGCACTAGAGAAGAAGAGAAATAATGAATGAAGAAATTCTTGCCTACTTCTTTGCAAGTATTCAAGTGAATAGAACTAATGAAGACCAAGAGTAGAACCTTCCTTGTCAAGAAGGAAAAATACCATCTCTATAGGCAGTATAAAGATCTAGCTAGAGGATACAAGTTAGAAAAGACTATCACCAGTCTAGGGAAGAGGATTTTTTCTTACCCCCTCCAAAGTGTAGGGACATACAATGCCTAGAGGATTGTTTTTCTAGCCACTCCATTGTAACATCGTATTAAATTATAGTGGAGAATCCATGCACTAGTCATTCCCAAGCATGGCAAGGACGTAGTTACTATTATTGAGTGGTGAACCATGTAAAAATATCGTGTGCATATTTTTAATAATTTCTATTATTTCATGCGATGTGGAAAAAATAATTAGAGAATAAAGATCCTAACAGGTCAATAGGTACATGGATAAATGTTGGAATTGGTTTGAAAAGTCATCAACACTGATTCACCCCCCTCTCAAGGTTAGGTATATCCGAAACTGGTCCTCTCAATTGTTATCAATGCCATGTTATCCTCTATTGTATTCTCTACAATGAAGTTATTCTCTTTTGAATATTTGAGTTTCTTTCATGAATTATCAAGGAAGCGCACTTTCAGTTAAGAGTTAGTTATCTCTGAATAGAAGGATATATCAATGAAGACCATTATGAATAGGAAAAAGAAGAAGAATATAAAGTTGAAGAAGATGTCCCTCCTATCTACAGAAGAGTATGTATATGGTTCTCTATATCTAGAAGACAATGAAGACACACCAGACATGGAATGTTATGAGAAGGTGTCACAAGTTTCCACTAAGAATATGGATAACCTTCCTACCTCAAAAGATAATGAGTTATGTGTTAGTAAATATGGAAATTATTCTCCTGATGAAAATTTTGACACAAGTGATGATGATCAATCTACCACATCTTAAGAAATATCAGTTGAAAGATTAAGAATGACTCTGTATGGTATTCCTAAAGAGTTTGCATCTCTTGTTTGTGGAGTATTTCAATGAATTCAGGAAAATATCACTCAACTCGAAGAAGAAACTGATTATTTGGAGAAAGTTTTACAAGAAAAAATTGTCGAATTTTTAATTATTTCCAGACAGGTTGAAGCCATTGAAGCAATAAATGGGGGATTTGAAGTAAGTATTTAAAAGTAGTTCAAAGATGTTAAAGAGAAAGCGGTAGTCCAAAAGACTCTATAAGAGAAGATCCATGCACTTGAAGATGAGCTAAAAAAGGGAAATGATGTCAAGGAGATATATTTAGAAGAAAACTCCAAGAAGATCAATGACTGTGATTCTTTGTTACAAAAAAAATTAAAGATGCATGAAGATGAAGTTGAAATATTAAATTAGGCTTGTGAAGAGAAGATGACTATGTTTTAAGACCAGGAAGTAATTCTCAATATGATATTTCTTGAACTGGAAGCTGAGTTTACCAATCTTGAGAAGACACATATTGATTATCCTCAAAAGAAGAAAACAGTTGTTGTCAATACTCAATGGTACTAGAGGATTATACAGTCAAATGACCTCCAATATGTGATAATAATATTATGGCTTCACTCATTGATCTATCACATGTAACTGAGAAAGTATAGGTACCATCCATACCAACTTGTACTCATGGTTCTAAAATTGTTTCTACAAAAATTTCTGGTTGGAAGGAAAATTATAAACAAGTATGGATGAAGAAAAGTGAGGATATAACTATCACCATGGCTATGGTGAATAGGAAAAATAGTGTGGAATATATATCCTCATAGAAATCACAACATATCAAGAAGAATCATTAGCAAATTTATAAAGAAGATGTCATGAAGTCAAGGTTTTTTGTCAATGCTGGTGTTGTAATAGATTTGGGAATTGTGCACTAGATTGTTAGTACAATCCCTTAAATGTAAAAACATAGATAAATCCCATCTCAAGGGGGAGAATGTCAGATAATAAGAAACTACATCCATAGATCAAGAAGCATCTATATACTGAAAACAGATTTGATATTCTAGAAAACATGTTTGATGTATGCAATGGGAGTGGTCATGAGAATTATGCATGATTATCAAAGAATGTATTCAAATATAATAAGAATTTAAGACCAAAAAATCTAGAGAAGAATGAAGAATCTATCTTGGGATATAATCATAAGTTTATTGCAAAATCAAATTCTCCAAAGAAGATTACAATGAGGAAAATTAAGAAGTCCATGGATTCCATGTCCAAGAAGGTGAAGTGTGGTGCAGCCAAAAGAACTACTATGAAGGATCCCACTCTGAAAAAGCTATGTAGAAGATCCAATCATGATTCCTCAGTCCCTAATGATATTTTGGTGGTTTGGCCAGAAGATTTGGAAAGAATGATAAAGATGGAAGATGCACTAGGAGATTCTAGTGCTTTGAATGCCCTTGAAGAACGGGGGAGTAACTAGCGCTTCTATGTGTGAGGTACAACAAGGATTGCCATAATATTAAAAGATTCATTGAATTTATTCCATCCCAATAAGAATTCCTCAAAAAGATGAAAGTTAAACTAGGAGATTCTAGCACTTTGAAAGCCCTTGAAGAAAGAATATTCACACACAAAGAGATGGAAGAAATTGTGAGGTGCACACAATCACAGTCACCATTGAAGATCAATTATTAAAGTTTGAAGAATGGAGCATCTGGGTTGATAAGATCATCTCAACCTTGTTTTTCACATTGATGGAGAAAAGAGGATCCACCTTATTCCATTAAATATCTATGTAATGTATTTGTTATTATCATACAAGTAATTGAAGGTGAAGTAAGATCTTAGGGGGGGAACCCTTGGATTTAGTGAGGAGAAGTGTTCCCTTGAGGGGGAGACACATGAAGAAGCTGTCATAGTCATTATCTCAATCAGTATCAACATCAGTTGGTATAAAATTCAATTACTCTGAAGATTGTCTGAAGATCATGTCATTGGAAAAGGTATGTCGTTTCTTAATCTCTCATACATGGTTACTCAAAATAAATATATTTTTACAAAGGGTGAGTAACTAGGTCAATATGTGCCAAAGAATAGTGAAAGTGCCCCAAGGACACTTATTCTACTAATTTCACTTGAATGTTTTTGATAATTTTTTGAAATGAGTGTAGGAATTTAAAGATTGTTTATTTTTTTATCAAATTCAGTATCTTTTTTCTTGGAATGACAGTGGAAAATCCTTGAATACAAGTGTTGGAGATCTCATCTCATGAGTTATCACGATTAGTGGATAATGGAAAACTTTTTTGTCTAAATTAAATTCCCTCTTTTTCTACATAGATCTTTTCTTAAATAGACTTAGAGTGAAATGATTAATGGCACACTGCTTAAGTAAAGACCGATCGCCTCTCTACCATGAACTTTGTATTTCTTGTCAATAATAGAGAGGGAAAGTGAAATTAATGTTTGAAAAGAAAGGGGGAGAGCAACAAGTAAATGTGAAAGAGAGGATTCTTATTTTTACATTGACATATTCAGTTGGGGAGACTTCTTGGTATTTACAATAACATACAAATAGTGAGATTGTTGGGACCAATTTGTGTTTGAATATTGTATTTGTTGTCAATAGAAGTCAATACTGTTCAAAATTAAGAAATTGATAATGAAGGACTAAAATTTTAGTAGAGATTTGATGAAGTGAGGTTTCCCGGAGAATTGTTATGGAGTCATAGCATTGGATTTCATACTTGGGAAATTCTCTAAGATGATCAATTCAGACGATTATTGAACTGATACTAAGTTCAAATAACTTATATCAAAGGTGAAACATTGTTTACAAAAATAAAGAATGGTGAAGTATCATCTATCTAAGTATTATTGAAGAATAATGAGGATTTAAAGAAGACCATGCAATGCTTCACAATTAAATGAGAACCATGCAAGAGCTTACTTGAAGAAAACAATCATAGGATTTGAATAAAGTAGAGAATGATGGATAAAGAGGAAGAGAGAGTGTGTAAGGGCTTGGAATTCTAAAAAGGTCATGAATTACACATTTCCTTGAAATAAAATGATTTTTTACTACTCTTAATGTTCTAAATACATGTATTAAAGGTGATACATTGTCAGAAACATTGAAGGTATTTGAAGAAGCTTCAAGCCTCCACTTTTTGATGAATAGAGATGATTGGAGTCCTTTGGAGTTAACACACTAAAAGGAATTGAGGATTTTAAGTGTGGATAAAGAATTAATTTGGAATTTATATTCCAAAAAGGAATGGGAAAAACTGTGACGATTCTTTGATGATTTGTATTTCACAAATATCATTAGTTTAGAGAACTTGTGATACAAGCCTTATGAAGAGTAGAGAGAGTAAAGAAGTGATTTTGGAAATGGTAAGAAAGTGGTGTGCAAGTAATGGAGGGAAAGTATTGGCACACAAGTATTGGCGTGCATGTATTGGCGCACAAGTATTGGCACTCAATTGTAAGTGGAGTGCAAGTCATATTTCAAGATCATCCCATCAAAATATGACAAAGGAAATAAATTGGCGCACAAGGTAATGATTGGTGCACAAGTCAAGTAGTGGCATGTAAGTATTGGCGTGCATGTATTGGCACCCAAGTATTGGCGTGCAAGTGTAAGTGGTGTGAAAATCATATTTCAACAACATCATATCAAAATATAAAAAAGGAAAGAAAGCGGCATGCAAGTGATGGAACATCGTACAAGTGCTGGAGCGGTGCGCAAGTGTGGCGTGGAAGTGCTAGAACGGCGTGCAAGTTTATATGGTGTGGAATTCACCAAAATGCCTTTAAATAGACGACTAGCCTCCTAATTTTTCTATGATCAACACTTAAGAGAAAATTGGAGCTCTGATCGTGCAAGTAGTGGAGTGTTCTCTGATCATGCAAGTAGTAGAGCGCTGCGCAAAAGCTGAAGTGGCATGCAAGCTGGGGGTTATTTGTAAGGCGCACAAGTAGGGTGTCATGCAAGTATTACCACACATGTTTTGTCATGCATGTTTTTTCATTCAAGTTGTGATAGACAAGTTGTGTCGCGCATGTTTCGGTATACAAGTTGTCAGAGGTGTACAAACATGGAGTGTGGATAAGCCAAAGGTGGCGCGCAAGTTGTGAGTTGTGAACAAATGTGGTGCGCAAGTATTTGATGGCGCATAAGTAGGGAGGCATGCTAGTAGGGAGGCACGCAAGCAGGGTGGCACACATTTAAGGATTGGAGCGCAAGCTGTTTGTTGTTTTAGAAGTTCTTACTAGCTTCTGTTCAACATTGATGATGCTAAGATGTTCTATAATTCATTGTTTTTACAATCACAAAGAGAACTTGTGATTCTAAAAAGAAGAAGAAGAAAAAGAGCTCAGTGTAGATGGTTTTTCACTGAAAGAGAATGTGTGGAGAAGAGTAGGTTTCAGTGGAGCTGGTTTTTCATTGAAGAAGCAGAAGAAGAATAATAAGAGTGTGAACCATACAGGTTTGCAGCATATAAAGAAGAGAAGAAGAAGAAGAATAATAATAGAGTATGCCCAATTGAAGCCTACAATTATTTAGGGCAATTTAATTAAAATGCTTCTATGTGATCTGATCCTTAGTTCATGAATAATCACATTGATATATGTGATTCTGGCCGAGAAGAGAGATGAAGATTTAATGTAGTTGGTTATTAAACTAAGAAGAAGAGAGAAGAAGATTTAGTGCAGTTGGTTATTGCACTAAGAAGAATAAAGAAGGATTCTAGTGCAGTTGGTGTTGCACTAGAGACTAAGAGAATGAATGAATGAAGAAATTCTTGCCAACATCTTTGCAAGTAATCAAGTGAAGATCACAAAAGAAGACCAAGAGAAGAACCTACCTTATCAAGAAAGAATAATAATGTCTCTATATGTAGTATAATGAACCAGCTAGAGGCGGTAAGTTGGAATAGACTATCACCAGTCCAGGGAAGAGGATTGTTTTCCACCCCCCTCCAAAGTGTAGGGACTTACACTGGCTAGTGGATTGCGTTCCTAGACACTCCTTTGTAAGAGCATATTACATTATATTGGAGAATCTATACTCTGGTCATTCCCATGCATGGAAAGGACGTAGCAACTCTTATTGAGTGGTGAACCTTGAAAAAATATCGTGTGCATATTTTTAATGCTTTCTATTTTTTCATGCGATAGGGAAAAGAGAATAAGAGAATCAAGATCCTAATAGGTCAAAAGGTGCAGGGATAAAATTTTGAATTGGTATGAAAAGTCCCCAACCCTGATTCTCCCCCCTCATAGTGTTACCTATATCCCAAATTGGTCCTCCCACTATAGAACCAAATGGAAACTGAATGTCAATGGATCTACTTTTATAACCTTATATAAGGTGTCAGCCTTGGGTGAAATGGTCTAGGATCAATAATTTTTTGGGTTTATCATATTCAATGTGACACAAAACATTATATGCATATTAGTGAGGGATATTGTGATCAGTATTACGCTGTGTAGACTTTTCAAATTTAGAATTTTATTTAAGAACCCTGTTTTCACTGGGAAAGACTTTGGAATATTCTTGATGATATTCTAGAGCAGCGCCTTCAGACGGCGTGCGATTCCGAGCCCCAGAGTGGCCAGAATTAAATTTTCAGTGTGTTCACACTGGAAACGCTAAATAAATGAAATAACTCATAAAAGGTGATATCCGAGTGTACGGATGGTTCCAGAATTGGGTTTTTACCCTAGGAACAACATAAAAACTGTCGGTGTGGGATGTTTGGACACCTCGCCCGCTTCAGGAATGTAAAACGGATTAAATAATTTAATTATTTAGTTTAATGTTGAAACTCATGTATCTCTTAAACGGTAGCTCGGATTGGAAAACCGAGGGAATTGTTGAGTTCATATCGTACCCTTTACCCTAGGAGGGGTATAAGTTTTGCAGGTGCGGGCCGTTTGTGAAAAAGGGCCCCAGGGGCGTTTTCGTAATTTAGCGGCTTCGGACATTAAATTTTATAACTTTTGAACGGGGTCTCAGATTAAAATTCCAAGACCGCCGTTGTGCTCAGGAGGTGGTGTTTGGCCTAGGGGATGCTTAACCTCGTCTCCGCCGGAGGTTCGGGTTCGGGCTGGCGGGCGGGTGGTTAAGTGTGTTTCTATTTAAACACTTAACCCCCCTCTCTTCCCGACTTCTTCATCTCCCGGTAGGAGCTTCCCCTCCCTCCTTTTCTCCTCCACTCCAGAAAGGCGTCTCCGGAGAGGCAGCTCTAGCAAGGTAGCGGATCGCGGCGAAGCTTCGGGCAACACCCACGAGGTAGGGTCTTATTGCATTTTTTTCTTCCCGCACCTACTTTGAGCCTGTGTATTACTATCTAAGTGCCGTTGAATTTTCGAACAAAGCCCTTGAAAGCGTAGTATAAATTATTTCCTTTCTAACGCATCTTTCGGATTCGAATTCCGAGCCCCATGGCGTCCGCAATCATCCGCCGAAGTTGGCAGGTTTTCGGTTTCCGGTGGTTTTGGGGCGGCCCGACTCGGCGGGGGCGGCAGCATGGCTCGGTCGAGGTGCTTCAGGCGGGTATCGGCCGATAGGAGCGAGCAGCTGGGGATCACCTGCGGGGGAGTGACCGGGGCAGGAGCTGAGGCCGGGTGGGTGTCCAGCAGGCGCTGGCGAAGGGCTGCGCGCGAGCGACGAGGCCCTGGCCCTCCTGGCCGGGTTGACGTGGCGACAACGGGGGCGGGGTCCTCGGGACCCTGCGGTAGACAAGACCCACAATCAGCGGGTCTTTGTGGGAGAAAGGAAAGCTGGATCGACTTGCTACCGTTCCGGGCATGGAAGGCCGGCCCGCGCCGTCAGCGGCGTTGGAACCCTGGCGTCAAGGAGGAGGTTTCCAGGGTGGTTCCGGGCGTTGAAGCCGGAGTTGAGGCATGGGCCCCACGGCCCGTCTTTTGAGCTGCGTGCAGCTTTTAGCGACTTTTTCACCAGAAGTCCGTTCGGGGTGTGAGAGCAGTCGATGTTGGATGTTTTTCCGAGGGGATTACAATGGTGCAATCCGCCCGCCCTAATTCGGCACGAGGGTGCGGGGCCGCGAGGGCCATTTCGGGATTTGACGGTGATTTCCAGCTTTATCACTGGGTGTCCGTTTTGGACAAGTGAATATTCCATTTTGTGTGATTTTTTCGAGAGGATCGCAACAGTGCGATATGACCGTTGAGTTTCGGGACCGGGATGCGGGTCCCACGTAGCACCGCTCATGTGCGGTGCACCAGAACGTATCTTCTTCTCCGGATATCCGTTTCACTCAAGTGAGTAGTGCTTTTGATGTGTTTCCCTGAGGGGATCACAATGGTGTGATGCGCTCGACTATTTTCGGGGCCGAGGCTCGGGATCACGGGACATCGTTCGGCTGTGAGGCGGTGCTGGTGACTTTTCCGTCGGATATCCGTTGGAGGCGAGTAAGTAGTCGATCTCACGTGTTTTTCTGCAAGGATTAAAATGTTGTGATCCATTTGGTTGTGCGGAGCCTCTTGCGCGATCTTGTGAAAGGTGGAAATGTGAAGGTTCCTCGGGGGTAGTTCTTCTTCTATGGTTGTAGCGGACCCTTGGTGTGTGATCGCGCGCACTCCCATCTGAGTGGAGTAATGATAGAATAGATGTGGTTGTCCATTTCCTAGTCGTTGAGGTGGAAAGTTGGAAATGTTACGTCATGCCTTCGCGTTGATGTTGGGTGTCATGTGCACGATAGCCCTTGGGCTGGAGATGAGGAATACTTGGGGAGTATACGGGAGCGCATGGACATACGTGTGGTTGTTTGTACCTGAGGATGTTTGTGCTCTCATTTGGGGATGACTTGGGTCCACACGTCATGTGGTCCCCACGTGCGTGCGGTGATATTCTTTACGTACTTTGACCTCTCGCGACGTAGAGGGTCCCTATGTGCTCGTTTGTTTGACCAGTAGGGTCGAGTTTTCCCCTGGCTCTTTTCTCGTTTGTTTGACCAGCAGGGTTGAGTGGTCTCCCTCTTGTTTCGTTCTCGATAGATTGGCCGGTAGCGGTGCTAGTATCACCCCATGATGGAGCAGGCGTTGAATCCCTTTGGGGTGAGTTTTTCTGGAGTTGGGTTGTTGCGTGATACCCACTCCGTGTTTGTTTGGCCAGTGTTGCACCCTCCAGTAGAGATGGCCAGAGCAGTTCTGAGTTTTACCCTCCAGCGGGGCTGGGCAGTTGGTTAATCATCGACTTCTAGGGTTTTACCATCCAGCAGAGACGGGGTAGTGGGTCACCCGACATTCTTAGGGTCTACCCTCCAGCAGAGATTGGGCAGTGGGTCTCCTGACGCACTTAGGGTCTACCCTCCATCAGAGACTGGGCAGTGGGTCACCTAACGACCTCTTAGGGTCTACCCTCCAGCAGGGTTGGGCAGTGGGTCGCCCGTCGTCTAGTTCCAGTTCTACCCTCCAGTGGGGCTGGGCAGTGGGTCGCCTATCGACTTATTCCAGGTCTACCATCCAGCAAGGCTGGGCAGTGGGTCGCCGGAGAATGTATTAAGGTCTACCCTTCAGCGGGGCTGGGCAGTGGGTCTCCTGATGATGTATTAAGGTCTACACTCTAGTGGTGCTGGGCAGTGGGTTGCCGGATGATGTATTATGGTTTACCCTCCAGCAGGGCTGGGTAGTGGGACACCTGTTGGCATTCCAGACTCAGTCCTTTCTACTAGGCTAGTCTGTGGCTTTCCTCCGTGACCACCGGAGTGGGAACCTTGGTTGTACGGGTCGGTGATGGAACGACTTTGACTTTGAGAATACCTCTTAATTGAAAGGTAGTGACGAGTTGTGGTTGACGTTCCCTAGAACTCTCAAGTACGAGGAGCTTTTTCCCCACCGAGACGCATTCTTGTGACGTGATCTAAAACCGTGCGGGTGAGTCAGTGCCGCCCAAAGTGGATAGTGTCAAGGTACGGTGATTGAGCCCTTGTCTTGCGCTTCAGGGAAGACGTGTGGGATGCTGGGCATCGATGATGGAGTTTACTCCTGGGATTGTTGGATACTTTTTCTTTGGCTGAGCTACGGGACGGAGATCCCCTTACGAGCTTGTTCGGGCTTCTTGGAAGAGAATATATATGTATATACCTCATACGAGTACCCACTCCTTGTGTTTCAGCTACTCTCCTTCTAGGAGAGGCAAAGATACGCGGGGTATTCCATGTGGTTTCCGTGTCTAGATTCTCATGGTTGGATGAGTCTACTCTCCTAGTATAGGTAGCGAAGACTCGACAAGAAGTTCATCTTCTCACCATTTCCATCTCCTTGTGTTTGGACGATTCTACCTTCTTTCCTTTTTTTGGGTTGAGCTGGACTCTCTGTTGTGTTGTTACTCATTACTGCACCCTCAGTAGGACTCATTTACTTTCCATGTTCGCTCTACTTCTCACCCTTCGGTACCTCCTTTGTTGCTCCCTCGAGCCTTCGGGGTATCCTACTGAGTATTTTTATACTCACCCCTTCTTGGGCTTTGTCCGAACTTGGTGTGCCCTTGCAGACGACGGACAAGTTGGTTGTGACTTCAGTGGAGCATAGGAGTTCGGGAGCTTTGACCGTGTGCAGTGGTCGTAGCCAGGTTCAAGGTGGGAGACCCGTCAGCTATCTTTTTGTCTACCTGTTTCCAGGTTGTGGCACTTTTCTGGTTGGGCGCGTGTTTTTCCCCTTTCTGCTTTTTAGCACTATACTTGTACTGTATAGAGGTCGATGCACATTTGTGGTATTTATATAGCAGTTACCCTTTTCTTTACTTGTCATTTCTTTTACTCTTTACTATTATATTGAGTGTGTTGCGTGTGTGTGTGTGTGTACAGGTACTTAGGCAAAGGCCTCCCCGAGTTATTGTACCTTCGGTGCTGGTCGCCAGCCCCTGGCCTATGGAGGTGGGCATGGGGTTGTTGTGGCTCGAGCCCAGGTAGGGTCGGATCATGAAAAAGTGGTATCAAAGGTGGTTCATTCCTTGGGATGCTGTTAGGATGTCCCTAAAATAAAAGTAACTGGTTGGGATTTAGGGGAACAGTGTTAACGTGTCTTGAGAGAGGATCTCAAGCCAGGGAGTCCAGTGATGGTGCGGTGGCTGACGTATCCATTCCCCAGAACCTTGATAACCTGCTTGTCGACTCGGTATGATGAGACACTTGTTGTAGGGAAAATTGGTTTGTGCATTATAAAGGACTAAGTCTTGACTTTTCTTCTTGAGTCAGCTCCCCATCCATCGTTGTTGTTACTGGTATATACATATATGCTCATCTGACCGCGGTACTCTTTGATAATATTCAGGATGTCTCCGCGAGGACAGCCAGAGAGGATACCAGCTTTGGTTCGTGACGACGACCCTGTGAGCTATGAGGCCATAGTACAGGACCCATCATTCAAGCCCCTTTTTACAAGTGGTCTTGTAGCAACACCCCCACTTGTTGAGCATCAGACAGTTTCAGCAGAGCAGGCTAAGATTGAGCGCAGGTTAAACACGCTCCGTGAGTTCCAACGGTAGAGACCGCTGAGGTTCACTGGTGAACCAGACCCTCAGGAAGCAGAGTTTTGGCTCGAGGTAGTGGTTTGCCTTTTCAGTCTTGTGTTGACACCAACAGATCAGAGAGTGGCTTTGGCAGCCATCCTTTTTCATGGATCAGTTTGGCGTTGGTGGAGTTTGGTGACTCTCCTTCTTGATGAGTCATCTCTTTCGTGGGGCGATGTTCGGTTGTTGTTTCATGAGGAGTTTTTCCCCTCCTGCTTGTGCACCATTCAGATTTAGGAGCTCCTGCAGTTTCAACAGGGAGGGATGACGGTGGCCGAGTATGCGGCTAGTTTTTCAGACCGTGCACGCTTTTACCCGGACTTGGTCTATAACCACAACATCCAAGCACAGAAGTTTGAGTAGGGACTCCTACGAGATATTTGTGCTGTCATAGTACCCTAGGGCATTTCCATATATGTCAGGGTGCTAGAGAAGGCGCTGGTGACAGAGTTCTTCCTATCACGTTTTAGTGTTGGTTGTGGCAGCAGGCACGTTGGAGCCGAGACGTCGGTCGCAGATAGCGGGCGTCGGCAAGCAGGGCCTCGATGCAGGTGGATTTCTGACAACCGGACTTAGGGTCATGGTCGTACACCACAAGTGCACCGGAGGGCACCAGTGCAGCCCAGAGAGAGTTGGTGCTATGCTTGAGATGGGTGAGGTCACTTGGAACGATACTGCCTGACCCGAGTTGCAGAGAGCTTCGAGCAGGCAGCAGGTGTGCCACCACGACAGAGGCAGTGTTTTGATCAGTGTAGCGCCCATAGAGGTGGTGATAGCAGAGGAGCAGGAGGAGCTGGTTGTGGGGGATGACTTTACGAGATCTTCCCACCACCACTAGGCGGTCCACATCAGGCTCTGGGAGCTGACATTTGGGACCACAGACAGCTGTGAGACTGGATGTCTATGATCCTGCAGAGCATGGGATGGTCAGAGGTACCCCTTGCGACTCTTCTACTTTTTGCAGTAGAATTGTTAGAATCTGTGTGTGAAATGATTTTCTCCCGGATCCTTGTTTGAGGTGTTACCAGGGTGACACAGGGCGTCGGGTGTAACCCTGTGTTGGTAAGGAAAAGGCATGAGACCTTTTCCTTTAGTTGATGGTGTTGACTCCTTCGCTTCCGAGTGTGTAAGAGAGTCTTTGTTGAGAGACATCGACTGTGAAATATTGCGTGACCAGATATCCTTGGGTGCTTCACCATATGGATATTCTGAAAGAGTGAATCACCAGGCCTTTTCCCATGCCCAATCAGTGATTCCTATCGTGGCGTGCGACGTAGAGGTTTGACCGGGGAGGTGAGCTACCCCCAAGAGCCTTCAGGCCATTTGAAGTCGTGCAAAGGGATGGCAAGGTGTTCTACCGCCTCTCCCTAACCCAAAGTCTGGAGTGCGTGCACGAAATCGGCAAGGGCCGACCTCGCATGAATAGATCAATCCTTTGGTCTGTGTGTGGTGACGCAGAGTTGGGCGTGGGTTCTCTTGGGTATGGGAAATCCAGGAGTGGGCTTAGTACCATGTGTTTCTCCCTAGTTTTGCTTTTCGGGGAGGAAAATCTTGAAGGAGGGAATGATTTAAGAACCCTGTTTTCGCTGTGAAAGACTTTGGAATATTCTTGATGATATTCCAAAGCAGTGCCTTCAGACGGCATGCGATTCCGAGCCCCGGAGTGACCGGAAGTAAATTCCCAGTGCGTTCACACTGGAAACGCTAAATAAATGCGATAACTCCAAAATGATAATCCAGATCAGAGATCCGAGTGTACGGATGGGTCCGGAATATTGTTTTTTTCCTAGGAACGACATAAAACTTGTTGGCGTGGTCTGTTTGGACCCCTCGCCCGCTTCTAGAACGTTAAACGGATTAAATTAATTAATTCATTCATTTAATGTTGAAACTCAATTATCTATTAAATGGTGGCTCAAATTTGAAAACGGAGGGCGTCGTTGAGTTCAGAGCATGTCGTTTACCCTAGGAGGGGTATAAGTTTCGCAGGCGCGGGCCGTTTGTGAAAAATGGCCCCATGGGCGTTTTCGTAATTTAGCGGCTTCAGACGTTAAATTTTATAACTTTTGAACGGGGTCTCGGATTAAAATTCCAAAACTTCCGTTCTGCTCGGGAGGTGGTGTTTGGCCTAGGGAATTCTCAACCTCGTCTCCGCCAGAGGTTCGGGTTCGGGCCGGTGGGCGGGTGGTTAAGTGTGTTTCTATTTAAACACTTAACCCCCCCTCTCTTCCCCCCCCCTCTTCATCTCCCAGTAGGAACTTCCCCTCCCTCCTCTTCTCCTCCACTCCAGCGAGGCTTCTCCGGCGAGGCAGCTCCGGCAAGGCGGTGGATCGCGGCGAAGCTCCGGGCAACGCCCACGAGGTAGGGTCTTATTTCGTTTTTTTCTTCCCTCACCTACTTTCAGCATGTGTAATACTGTCGAAGTTCCGTAGAATTTTCAAAAACAATTCATGAATGCGTAGTAGAAATTATTCCCTTTCCAACGCATCTTTCATATTTGAATTCTGAGCCCCGTGGAATCCGCAATCATCCACCGAAGTTGGCGGGTTTTCGGTTTCCAGCGGTTTTGGGGCGGCCCGGTTCGGCGGGGGCGGCAGTGCGGCTCAGTTGAGGTGATTCAGGCGGGTGTCGGCCGGTGGGATGGAGCAGCAGGGGAGCAACCGCGGGGGTGCGGCCGGGGCAGGAGCTGAGGTTGGGTGGGTGTCCAGCGGGTGCCGGCGAAGCGCGGCGCGCGAGCGACGAGGCGCCGACCCTCCTAGCCGGGTTGACACGGCGACAACGGGGGAGCGGTCCTCGGGACCCCGCGGCAGACAAGACCTCCACACAGCGGGTATTTTTGGGAGAAATGCAAGCCAGACCGGCTTGCTTCTCCTCCGGGCGTGGAGGGCCGGCCCGCGACCGCGGGCCGGTTCAGGAGAGCGGGCCGGCCGAACCGGCCTGGCCCACTAATGTCAGTTTTTTAACGACTGTAAATGTCAGCCCGGGTGTCGGATTTGAGCGCCGTCAGCGGAGATGCGTTCCTTGGGACGAAGAGAATTTTTTGATATGGTTTCAGTAATTTTTAATTCCCGAAACGATAGGCCTCGGTGGCACGACACGTACGTCGAGGGGATTGACGTCATTCCGGGAATCTTGTTTTGAGCGGCGCAGACACATCCGACTTCCGTTTTGAGTGCCATCAGCGGCGTTGGAACCCTTGCGTCAAGGCAGAGGTTTCCAGGGTGGTTCCGGGCATTGAATCCGGAGTTGAGGCATGGGCCCCACGGCCCGTCTTTTGAGTTGCGTGCAACTTTTAGCGACTTTTTCACCGGACGTTCGTTTGGGGCGTGCGAGCAGTCACTGTTGGATGTTTTTCCGAGGGGATTGCAATGGTGCAATCTGCCCGCCCTAATTCGGCACGAGGGTGCGGGGCCCGTGAGGGCCGTTTTGGGATTTGACGGTGATTTCCATCTTTATCACCGGGTGTCCTTTTTGGACAAGTGAATTGTCCGTCTTGTGTGATTTTTTCGAGAGGATCGCAACAGTGCGATACGTCCCTTGAGTTTCGGGACCGGGATGCGGGTCCCATGTAGCACCGCTCGTGTGCAGTGCGCCAGAACGTATCTTTTTCTCTGGATATCTGTTGCACTCAAGTGAGTAGTGCTTTTGATGTGTTTTCCTGAGGGCAACGCAGTGGTGCGATGCGCCCGACTATTTTCTGGGCTAAGGCTCGGGATCACGGGACGTCGTTCGGGCATGAGGCGGTGCTGGTGACATTTCCGTCGGATATCTATTGGAGGCGAGTAAGTAGTTGATCTCGTGTGTTTTTTCGTGAGGATTACAACGGTGTGATCTTTTTGGTTGTGCGGAGCCTGTTGCACGATCTTGTGAAGGGTGGAAATGTGAAGGTGCCCAGGGGGCGGTTCTTCTTCTGTGGTTGTAGCGGACCCTTGGCATGTGATCGCGCGCACTCCCGTGTGAGTGAAGTAATGATGGAATAGATGGGGTTGTCTGTTCCCCAGTCGTTGAGGCGGAAAGTTGGAAATATTATGTCACGCCTTCGCATTGATGTTGGGTGTCGTGCGCACGATAGCCCTTGGGCTGGAGATGAGGTATACTCAAGGAGTATACGCGAGCACATGGAGGTACGTGTGGTTGGTTGTACCTAGGGATGTTTGTGTGCTCAGTTGGGTTTGACTTGGGGTTACGCATCGTGTGGGCCCCACGTGCATTCCGTGATCTGCTTTATGTACTTTGACCTCTCAGGATGTAGAGGGTCCCTCTGCGCTCGTTTGTTTGACCAGCAGGGTGGAGTTTCCCCTGGCTCTATGCTCTTTTGTAGTTGACCAGCAGGGTTGAGTGGTCTCCCCCTGGTTTCGTTCTCAACAGATTGGCTGGTAGCGATGCTAGTGGCACCCTGTGGTGGAACAGGCGTTGAACCCCTTTGGGGTGAGTTGTTCTGGAGTTGGGTGGTTGTGCGATACCCACTCCGTGTTTGGTTGGCCAGTGTTGCACCCTCCAGTAGAGATGGCCAGATCAGTTCTGAGATTTACCCTCCAGTGGGGCTGGGAAGTGGGTTACTCATCGACTTATAGGGTTTTACCCTCCACCAGAGATGGGGCAGTAGGTCACCCGACGCTCTTAGGGTCTACCCTCCAGCAGAGACTGTGCAGTGGGTCGCCCGACGCACTTAGGGTCTACCCTCCAGCAGAGACTGGGCAGTGGGTTACCCGACGACCTCTTAGGGTCTACCCTCTAGCAGGGATGGGCAGTGGGTCGCCCGTTATCTAGTTCCACGTCTACCCTCCATCGGGGCTAGGTAGTGGGTCGCCTGTCGACTTATTCCAGGTCTACCCTCCAGAAAGGTTGGGCAGTGGGTCGCCAGATGATGTATTAAGGTATACCCTCCATCGGGGCTGGGCAGTGGGTCGCCTAATGATGTATTAAGGTCTACCCTCCAGCGGGGCTGGGCAGTGGGTCACTGGATGATGTATTATCGTTTACCCTCCAGCAGGGCTGGGCAGTGGGTCACCCGATATCATATTATGAGTTACCCTCCAGCAGGGCTGGGTAGTGGGACACCTGTTGGCATTCCAGACTCAGTCCTTTCTACTAGGCTACTCTATGGCTTTCCTCCATGACCACCGGAGCGGGACCCTTGGTTGTACGGGTCGGTGATGGAACAACTTTGACTTTGAGAATACCCCTCGATATCTAGGCAGTGACGAGTTTTGGTTGATGTTCCCCAGAACTCTCAAGTATGAGGATCTTTTTCCCCACAGAGACGCGTTCTTGTGACACGATCTAAAACCGTGCGGGCGAGTCAGTGCCGCCCAAAGCGGATAGTGTCAAGGTACGGTGATTGAGCCCTTGGCTTGAGGTTCGGGGCAGACATGCGGGATGTTGGGCATCGATGATAGAGTTTACTCCTCGGACTGTTGGCTACTTTTTCTTGGGCTGAGCTACGGGATGGAGATACCTTTATGAGATTGTTCGGGCTTCTTGGTAGAGCATATATATATATATACCTCGTACGAGTACCCACTCCTTGGGTTTGGGCTACTCTCCTTCCAGGAGAGGCGAAGACCTGCGGGGTATGCCACGTGCTTTCCGTGTCTAGCTTCTCGTGGTTGGATGAGTCTACTCTCCTGCTATAGGTAGCGAAGACTCGACGAGAATTTCATATTCTCACCATTTCAAGCTCCTTGTGTCTGGATGTGTCTACCTTCTTTCCTTTTGTTGGGTTGAGCTGGACTCTCTGCTGTGTTGTTACTCTTTACTGCACCCTCGGTTGGACTTCTTTACTTTCCCTGTTCTCTCTACTGCTCACCCTTCGGCACCTCCTTTGTTTCTCCCTCAAGCCTTCGGGGTATCCTACTGAGTATTTTTATACTCACCCCGGCTTGGGATTTGCCCACACTTGGTGTGCCCTTGCAGACGACGGACAGGTTGGTCGTGACTTCAGTGGAGCATAGGAGTTCGGGAGCTTGGACCTCGTGCGGTGGTCGTAGTCGGGTTCCAAGTGGGAGACCCGTCAACTGTCATTTTGTCTACCTGTTTCCAGGTTGTGGCACTTTTCTGGTTGGGCGCGTGTTTTTCCCCTTTCTCCTTTTTAGAACTTTACTTATACTGTTTAGAGGTTGATGCACATTTGTGGTATTTATATAATAGTTTCCCTTTTCTTTACTTGTCATTTCTTTTACTCTACACGGTTGCATTGAGTGTGCTTTGTGTGTGTACAGGTACTTAGGCAAAGTCCTCCCCGAGTTGTTGTGCCTTCGGCGCTGGTCGCTATCCCCTGGCCTATGGAGGCGGGCTTGGGCTAGTTGCAGCTCGAGCCCGGGTAGGGTCGGGTCGTGACATTGTAGAGGTGGAATCAAATTCTAATGACCTAGTTGAATTTATTTTTGGAAAATCAATCACTCATTGGGAGTTTTCATACATAATTAAGAATCCCTTGAGGATAATTGGTCAGGAAATTGAGTTTTAATAAAAATTGAGAGAAGGAAACAATGTAGTGGATTCTTTGGAAATCACGAATGATGAAATATATTATAAAAATTGTAAGAGTTAAATTTCTATGGATATTCTACAAATCATTTATTTATGAGAATTTAATCCATTACTGAAATGATATTTTTCAAAAACATTTAGTTTTTACAGATAGTATATGTGAATCTAAATAAGTTATATTGAAAAAAATACATTCAATGATGTTCACAAAAAATTCAGGATTATAGGATATGTAATTATTCTCTTCTATACAAGTCTTGTGGGATCCATAAACAAATAACTGATTATTCTGTAATTGAATGTGTCCTAATTTCTTTCATAAAACATAAATATAGACAATATATCCTACTATATATTTAGGAATGATATGAAGAATATACAATGTAAAAATTATGTTAAGAAATAAAAATTAGTTTTAACCATCACAAATCTATATAATATTTACTTATTTTATATATGAGTAGCCAATGTGGTCTCCTATGTATTGAAGTATTTCAAAAATTACAAATAGTTTTACATAAATACAGTACATATTTATACATCGAAAATAATGTTAATACTATCCAATGTAATGAATGATTAAAAAATTTCATGATCAATGTATATTTAAATATTACAAGCATTATTCCCATAAATTTCCATTCCTTTATCCAAAAATTGGAATTTTTTGTTAGGAAAACAAATAGATATATTTAACTTTATTTCTATTTATTTCTAAATCACCCTTATGCTTATTTTTCTGAAATTATTATACCATATAAACCAAAAATTAAAAAAAAAATATAAATTAATATTAATATAAATGATATTATTATATATCACCATTTAGAAAATCAATGAATTATTAGACCAATTGAGATGTGAATGTATTAAGAATTTCCAAAATACCAACAAAATGTAATTTCAAAATCTTCCTTTTTCCTAACTATCAATTAACAGAACCCAATCCAATGATTAATAATTTAAATGATTAATAAATATTTTATATGATTATATAGTCAATCAAATAGAGTAAAGGTATACATACTATCAAATATCACATATTTGAGTTTCACATAATCTAGAAGAAGAACAAACTCTCATAAAATTACATTTTATGACTGAAGATAGTGTCTTGTAGAAAAATGAATAAATAAATGAATTATTTACTCAAAAATGTTCTAAATAAACCATCGATACCTTCAATTAAACGTGAATCATATGATTTGAGTGTATAGATATATTAATCATAGATTTAATAATTAAAATAAATTATTTTACGTCTAATTCTTTTTGAAATATATGAAAATAATTAAGAGTGAAATAAATAAATTATTTTATGATTTTTTAGGTTCCTTCTATATATACCCATCATTGGTAATTTCAAAATGGGATTACAATTGATAGTAAAAATATTGGATCAAGGAATGAGCTACTCCATCCAAAAAAATATTATGGATCCCATGACCATTATACATGTTAGGTTAAAATGGTGAAATATTGAGGGTTACCCTAATGAGGGGTTTCTCATGGAACGAAACTCATTCATAATTGGACAACATAATAATAAACTTTAATGGTTCATTATATAATAATCAGTTGAACATTAAGATTTAAAGGTGAATTGTTTATTAAAACCATCAAAATGGTTACCAACATTAATATTATATAGTGATGTTCAAATAACTGAAAGTATTCACACCCACTAAATTCTCAATATTATCACACCATAAGAAAATAAACTCTTTGACATCAAATCATGGATGATAAAATCATTACTGATGTTTTTGATGAAGTGTTCCAATAATGGTTTTTATCAATAAATCATTCAAACATTATTTTATATAATAATTTTGAGGGTCACAAGAAAAAAACATTATTTTACTTGAAAATATCTTCAAAATATCCAAATAAAATAACTCCTTAATTTAAAAATATCTTCAACATGTTCTAGTTCCCTCTTATAATTTCCTTTTTTATTATTTATATTTACTTCTAAATTTTGTGACCAATTTTTTGATAAAATATTATTCCCTTTCACTCAGAAAATATACATTTTCTATTTTAATTGTTATCACCATAATTCCCTATATAAAATATAATTTTTTTTCTATTTCAATATAAATTCTCCATATTTACCCCATTTTTTATTTTCACATTTCCATATGTCTGAATAGATAATTAATACATCTATATTCATCATTTTTGATTAAAATGTATTTATTTAAATACCATATTTCCATTCGTAATGAAAGTAATATTATAATTATAAAATATATATAGTTTTTTATATGTTAATACATGATTTCAATAATCATAATTTAACCCATGAATGCTATGAAATTACAAAATTAATGATATTGTTCAACAATTTGAAGAATTGTTCCTCATCTATTAGAACGTTTATTCATCAAATCATGGGGAAATCCTTCCTTCATGGTGAATTATTATATTAATACAAAAATCATTCAATTAGGGTTTCTCTAAATTTTTACTCCATCATAGTGATATTTTATTCTGCTACAGGAATCACACATTAAATGTATGAATAATTTAATATTATATAAATTTTACATAATATGAATTATTTAATTAGTTAAAAACCATGAGAAAAACTCTTCTTATATTTAAAATATATAAACGATACATCAATAAATACAATGAATAAATAATTTCATACATAAATACTAAATCATTGTATTTAAATACTATGTACATCGTAAAATGATCCATTCCATAAAAAAATAGTTTTCTGTTTGTGAAAATATGGATATATAAATAGATTGGTCATAAAATATTAAATTCATTTCACATTAAAAAAATCAAAACAAGAACCCTTCATAAAAATATAATACATTAAACTATTATTTATAACATAAAAAAATAATACATATTAAAGGGAGAGTAAGGATTCTCAGAAGGGGTAAGCATAATAGAATGAAAACCAATGTTCATAAGTGAAAATAAAAACTGATTAAGTTTATGTCAACAAAATCATGAAATAAAATAATCATACCCACTTATGAAAAGATACATACTTATGAATCGAGTACTAACATTTTGTTAATAAAATTAAATAATACATAAAAGTATTGAATCGTGATCAACCAATCATATGACATGAGAAAACATCAAAATAATTACACAGATGTCTCTAAAAGTAACATAATTATAGAAAATAATTTCACCTACCACGGATCAATGCCAAGAATGTTATAGTGGTTTGTGTTCACTCTACATTATATCATTTCATTAATCATGGGTTACTTATAATAATACATTACAAGATAAAGTACCTTCACTACTATGTTCACCCGCTATTGTATTCCCCTTTATCTCATGCGATATCCTTATTGTCCATATAAATTGGAGAAATATATAATTTTGGAACAACAAATATCAAAATGAAAATCATATATAAGGGTCCCACCAGATTATAAAACAATAATCATATAATGAAATCATAACTCTTGTAAATGATATTGTATTCATTTCCACAAACCATTATATGAAAGAATAAAGATCGTAAATTTTGATCACATCCCCTTTAAATCATATAAAAATTAAATTATACTGTTTTATATAAAAGTATAGTTAAAATATCACTAAAAATATCTTTATTATGATTACATTTTCATTTTGAATAAAACAAATTGAAAAAAAATAAAAATAAAATATTTATGAAATAAACTTATTTCAAAATAAAAATATATAATTATATATAAAACCTAAAAAATTATTATTCATGATGGTAGTAAAAATAACTTATGATTATAATATAAATAAAATATTATTATGAAAATAAATGTGTCATATCCAAGAAATTTTTTAAAGTAATTTTTCATTTAATTTCCATGCATTCTTTGTTTTGTGGGATTCCCATGAATTTTGGTGGAAATTGTGGGTTTTCAACATTTGGGCCCAAACGTGAGCCCATTTCCAAATTTGAAAATAAATTCTGATTCATGTATAACTCCTCAAATTTTTAACATTTTACACCCATTCCAGTTTCCAATTGAAATACCCTAGTATATTAAAACAACCATATCAGTTGGGACCCCCATATGAATCTATAATAAGGGTGGATTTTTGTTTTTTATTTAGGTGTTGGGCCAGAGAGAAAGCCCATTTCCTACCTTAAAGGTTTATTATTATTAATTTATAAAACCTTCAATTATTATGGGTTCCCGTGATTACAACTCTCACCTGGGACCACACACCAAATAAACACTCCCATACTCTACTCCACCTCTTCAAAGCTAATATTCCTTAAGAATTTGGGATAATCTTCTCTGGATTTATCTAATCGGACATATTTGAAGAGGTAAACTGTTTCATTTCTAACTCCTTCAATTTTTACACTATTACCTCCATTTCAGATCTAACATGACCAAATCCGCCTTTTATAGCCTCAATTTCATTTTTTCACTATTTGGATCATCATCTACTATTGTATTTGTGGCATTTTATTCTAGATCGCTCAATTAAGGGTGTTTCCTCTCAGGTTCCTCCAATTTTCATAGGGTTTCTTCCACTTTTTCGAGGTTCTAAAATGTCCAACAGCTAGGGTTCATACATTGTGTTTTATTTTTTGTAATGTTTCTGAAATCATGTGTATTTGGTCTTTATTGAACTTCCTTATGTTGTGGCGGTGGTGTTATTGATGATTAACACAACTATTTGGAGTTTTTCACACAAATGGTGGGTGGTTCCATGTGTAAGTATACTCTGATGAGTTTGATTTTCTTCATTTATATTTTTATCATGTTCTCTTACATTATGTTTTGTGATGGACCCATTTTTGGTAATATTTATTTATCATTTTGTTTCAAAGATTCATATATTTTTTTTAAATTTTGTTTTTCATGTGTAACTTTTGTTGTATTATTTTAGGTAATTTTATAACATTCGAGAGTGATTTAATAATTGTTTCTAGGGATGAAAACTCTATTTTTGAATGGTAATGTGGTGATTTTGGACTTGAAATAGGGTTTTAAATTGGGTTTTGTTTGGTAAACATGGTTATACCCCTTGGGATTGTTTTATGTAAATTGTAAATGATTTATTAAGTTAAACAAACTTGGAAAAGGTTGTTTTTGTACTGTTTTGGATTGTGTGTTCATTTTTGATTTGTTTTTAAAATGTTCAGAGGAGATTTAATATTTCAAACATTTTTATAATTTTTTCTAATTTTTTTAAAATGTTTAATAAAACTAAAAGAAAGGATGAAACACGTTTATGGGTTGTTTTATGTCTGTATTATGTGAAAAATGAATTTAGTTTTTTAATGGTGAATTATGTGAAATTGTTTTGGGCGATTTGAATGTCTTTGTGTCTTGGAAGTGTTATTTTCTGGTGAAAATCATATTTTATATCTTGGGTAACTTTATTGATCACAATAGGGAAATCTTGGGTATCTAGATTGGTGGATTTGTACTATTATACTAGTGATCCCGTGGGGCATGGCATCAGTTTCACGTAGCAAGTTTGATGATGAAAAAATATCTAAACTATTATGATGATGATGATGATGCTGATGATGGGTAACCACATAGTTATGGGTATGATCTATACTAGTGGATTTTGTGCATGATAAATAATATTTATATGGTTACAATTACCGAGATACGATGTAATTGGGACACAAAACTAGCTAGTCCCTAGGGGTTATTTTCCATTTTCTTGTGCTCATTAGATAATTATGCTTATTTAAGGCATACGGTATGTTTGGTTAAAAAATTCGGGTGGCTTGGAATTCTATTAAAAAGTGTTGATTCTTTAAATTATCCCACTGGATAACTATTTTTATTTAATGTTGCATATTTTTTAAATTCATATTAACATTTTATGATAATAGAAACATTCATGCTTTTCTTATTGGAATTTTTATCACATGGATTCTTTTAGTGGTGAAATCCTACTAGAGATTTTCTCACACCTTACCTACAAATTTCTTCATAAGTAGACTTAGATATTTATAAACATGTTCATGTAAATATTTTAGTTACAATGGTTCGAGTTTCTATCGGTCCTTCTTGGTGTAGTTTCATGGAGATGGCTTGTGGGCAGTTCCTCTTTCCATGGAGAGTTTCATGGGTTTTCCATTTTTGGGTTCTTATTTATTTAGTCATTGAGATTTATTTTAAATTATGTATTTCAATTTTGAATGTTTTTAAAATAACATTTTTTATCCAGATTTTTATGGTTGATTTGTTTGTTGTTTTGTGTTTATATGCTTGGAAAAATCATCCCATATTCCATTTTTTGATACCTTGGAACATGTTTCAGTGTGTGGGGATTATGAACTCCATATAGTCATTGACATGGGCTGCGTTGAGTGCCAGTCTTGATAGAGACCAGATTTGGTTTGTGGAAAAATTGCATCAGAGGAGGTTCATTCTCTTAGGTCATGTTATTTGGGGAAGAGTAGGGATATTTTGGAGTTAGGATTTTTGGGACTTTACATTTAGATTACGAGTAGTGTTCCTAGAATGTACACCACATGAGGTGATTCACGTTTCCAGGGGAAGTTGGGATTTATCTGAGTCATTTGTTTTCTTGGTTTGATGATTTTTAGTGGAAATGAAAAGGGAGTTGGGATAATGGTCTCAGTGAGCTCGCAGGGCCTCAAAAGACATGTGGTGCCGAGGATATTTCTATAGAACACACATTCTAAAGTTGAAGTGATTGGAATCTGGCTACCAACCATATGTCAATATCACCTAATGAAACTCGTATCATCTCGCATTGTCTTGTGTCTATTTATGTTGAAATCCAGGGACATGGATTTAAAGAAAAAATGATTTTATTTAACAAATGTTAACTTTTGAGTAATTTTTTCAGTAAAGATGAACTGGCTAGATATTTTAAATGGTATAACTGAATTTCTAGAATTGTTTTGAAATGGAAATTTCCTATTTACACATCTTTTGAAAGCAAGAATAATGTTGAAGTTGGTTTGGAAAATGTGTTTCCAATAGATATTTCTAAACTATTGAATGGTGGTTTAATATGATGTAATGTTTTGGAGGTATTGTGTGGAATTTGGAAATGGATTTTGATTTGGTACACAGTGATATTTGGAAAAAATTTATGAAAATTTGGAATCTAGTTATAAATTTAGAAAATTTGACTTCCCAATTTAATAGGGACTATGAAATTGAGTTTTTCATGAAATTAGAAGTTTTTTGAAATGGGTTGAAATGTTTTAAAATTAATTGTCATGAATTTAAATTGAGTATTTAATGAATAATTGGTGATATTATGAAATGCTTTTTAAGAAGTAAATTTTGTTTTGATTTTATGGATAGCTGTCTAGAGAAAAAGGATGTATTAGTTGGATGCTTTGGTTTTGAAAAGTTGAAGGAATTTGTGTTTGATCCTTTGATATTTCCAGAAGTGACCACATGCATGGGGTTATATGGGTTGATGGATGGTTAAATTAATGATTGGATAAGTGCCGAGATGGATATGATGATGGGGCCTAGTGTGGTATGGAAACAATCATGTGTGAGGCTTGGGTGTTACCATTGGTGGATGCACCAATTGTCGAACTGTATGTTTTCAATGAGGTGGTTTGAGAGTAAAACATGATGTCTTCATGACTGGTTTGGGATGTTGTGTCTTCTGTGCTTTTGGAAAGGTTGTTCTTTTGGGTTTTTTGAGTACAATAACACCTCTTGTTTGAACAGTTTTTTGGGTTTTTGTTTGATCAGTATGCTGGGTTAAAGGGCTGGTTAGTTGTATTCTTATGAAAAATGTTTTTGGATTCTTTTATGGTGGTTTCCCTCATGTGTTTGGTTCTGTTTTGTGTTATGTATTGACCAGTGGACTATCTTGGTTGGGTCCTTGGGTTCCCTTGTAGGATAAGGCATCCCTCATTAATTAATAGTGCACAACTGGAGTGCAACCTGTATTGTTTTACTATTGGAAGAACCTCCAATTGATAAATATATGGAATATTATTCTCAAGGTATAGAGATTGAGTCTTCACCATTTCCTCTCTTGGTTTTTTGGATCTTCTGGAATTGGTAGCATGCCGCAGGAGGTTAAAATTAATCTTAGTTTCATAGGTTACCTATGTCATCAAAGGTGGTCGTAGTCTAGGTTTGCTACTGTGGATGGTGTCTAAGAGGGCCTCTGGGACCTTAATAGTCTCTTCAAAGGAGGGGTTCATGTTAAAGAACCAATGTGTGAAATCTGGCCATGAGAGGTTGTAATGGTCACTTTTGGAAATCATGTGTCATTTGGGACTCGACATAAGGTCCCACTGCTTGTGTTTTTCTAGTAGTCGCAATGGTCATTTTTGGTTTTGCCTTATAATGTCAGGTGTTCGTTTTACTATATGGGTGAAGGTTGTGCAATGATTTCAGTGTCTCTGGTTTGTCGGATTCGTGTCTTCCTTCAAAGAATTATCAAATACTTTGTTTAAAATTAGGTGGTTCCATATATCCTTCCCTATTTCTGTTTCACATTTGAAGAAACAAGGGGTGATGTTTTCGCGTCTCTTAATCATTTGTTTCAGTAAAATTTCATGTTAGGGTAAAGTGATTTTGGAATGTTTTATGTCTCGGAAATCCCATCTGGGATCATGGTAAAAAATTCATGGCACTGAAAGGAGAATTTATTCTTGGGAGGTTTCCAAAGCCAAACTATGTGTCCAAAGAATCTTAAATCATTTGAGATCAATCCATAGGTACCAGAGTGTTGCTAGCACATATCTAGGGGAAATCCCTAGGTAGTTAAATCCTCTGGTCAGAGTTCTATCCTCATCATGATATAAGAGAGTAGATTAAACATAAAATGTTTTATTATTATTCTAGCTGTTCTCGTTCAGTTTTAGAGGTGGGAGGACATAGTTTCATATGTATAGCCTTATTTCATGTTATTCCCATGGTATAGCTTTGAATTTTTAGATAAAGGGATGAAATTTTGTCTAGGATGATTGAATAGAACGATTTTCGAATGGTTAGTAGTAATTCTGTGCCAACCTAGGAAAATGGGTGATAAAAGGTAGTAACTACTTCACTTTATCCACATGACCATTCACCTCAGCCCATGTAACCACATTGAGATTCACCTTTGGAAAAAATACCCAACATGGTTAGTGCATGTTTTCCCAAACCGTGTGGACTAACTATGTTGTCATGCAAACTCTTTAAATACTGGTGTCTTTTCGTGCCAACCCATGCTGGTCGGTTAAGATGGGTTGTTCTTATAGTGGGGAGACCCACTATGAGTCTCATGTATTTTATTTTGGAAAATTATAAGGAAGTTATACCCCTAATTTTATGAGTTTGTTTGGGTGTCCCCCTATTATTGTCCCAATTCTATCTAGGAAAAAAATTGAGTTTCCCCTTATGATGATGATTTTGTTTGTGTCCCCCCGTATCTGAAACATGGTTTTGTCCCTAGTGTTTGAATGGAAATAGTTATTCTTTATTGGATGTCTTTAACCTATAAATTCCTCCTTTAGTAAATTTCAGGATTGGAGGGTGTCCAATAGTTTTGTTGAGGTAAGTCTGCGATGACCTCGTTTGTTTCATTATTCATTCCATGTAAGTTGTTTGAAATTTGTTCGAGATTTGTTTGAGGTGTTTTATTTCTAGATGTAGTTTGAATATGCTTCATTGTTTTAGGAAGTGGTGTATGTTTTGGTTTATGAGACTATTCCTTACTTTATTGGTCAATTTGAGGTGTTTTGGCCTTTTGGGTGTCGATGAAACATGGAAATGGAGTCAATTTAAGCCTTTTAGTTGGGTTTGGTTTTTTTTTGCCATGTTCTGGATTTCTGTAGACATAATGTTTTATGGTGTGGATAATTTTCACATCCATGAATTTTTATAAGGTGTTTTTCATTTAATTTCCATTATTTCATTGTTTTTCTGGTTGCCCATGCATTTCGGTGGAAAATGGGGGTTTTACAAATTTTCCCCAAACCGGGAGCCCAAATCCAAAATTAAAAAAAAAAATTGTCTCTTTTGTAACTCCTAAATTTTTCAACATTTTACACCCATTTCATTTCCCAATTTCCATCCGTTGTTATATTAAAACCAACATATCAATTTGGGCCCCATTAGAATCCATTAAAATGATGGATTTGAAATTTTTATTAAGGTGTTGGGCCAGACCTAGAACCCATTTCTTGCTTTAAATATTTTATTAATTAATTTATATCTCATTCAATTTTTATGGATTTAGGTGATTCAAACTCTCACCTGATCCCACTTACCGAAGGCACGCTTTTATGCTCTCATACCCATCTTTGGGGCTTATATTCATCTTGAATTAGGGCAAAACCTATCTGTATTTCTCAAATCATTTTGATTTGAAGAGGTAAATTGTTTCTATCCTAACTCTTTCAATGTTTACATTTTTCTATCTATTTCAATTCTCACATAACCTAATCAGCCTTATTGGAACATGAATTTAATTTTTTGATGACTCAAAATTCTTCCACTAGTGTATTTCGAGTGTTTTATTAAAGATCTCTCAATTATGTGAGTTTCCTCTCATGTTCCTCTCATTTTCATAAGATTTCTCCCACTCTTCTTGAGGTTCTAAAATGGCCAAAATCTAGGCTTCATACCTATGGTTTTATTTTGTGTCATATTTCTTAAATATTGTGGATTATGTATTGATTTCACTTCCTTGTGGTGCGTCGATGGTGCGATTGATGTTTCGCACAATAGTTTATATTTTTTGTAACAAATGGTAGGTGGTTCTTTATGTAAAAATCCTAATATGTGTTTGATTTTAGTAATTTATATTTTTATCATATTCTTCTTAAATTATGTTTTTGTGTGGGAAGCATTATTGGTAATATTGATGGATAATTTAGTTTCAAAGTTTCATATTTAATATAAATTGTGTGTTTTTCATGTTGTCTTTTGTGGTATTATTTTAGGAAAATTTAAAACATTTGAGAGTCATTTAATAAATATTTCTAGGGCTGAAAACTATGTTTTTTATTTGTATTGGTGTGATTTTGAACATAAAATAGTGTTCTAAAATGGGTTTTGTGTGAAAAACATAATTATACCCCTTGGGATTGTTTTATGGAAATTTTAAATGATTTATTGAGTGAAACAATACGGGAAAAGGAAGTATATGTACTGTTTTCGTGAGTGTCTTCACATAATATGGGTTTTTGAAAGTTAAATAGGTTATTTCAGACTTCAAACACATTTATAATGTTCTATAAATAACTGAATTCTTTTATCAAACTTCAAGAAAGGTACAAAATACATTTTTGGGTTGTTTTGTCTGAGTATGATTTGAAAAATTAATTTTGTTTGTGAAATTAGTGTTATGTAACATGGGTGTGGGTTGTTAAAATCTGTGAGTGTCTTCAAAGTGGTATTTTCAAGTGAAAATTGTATTTTTTTTGGAACATGTTTGATCATAAGAAGAAATACCTATTTATCTAGGTTAGTGGATGTGTTGTAGTATACTAGTGACCTCGTGGTGTTTGGCCCCTATTTCACGTATCAATATTGACAATGAAAACAATAACTAAACTATGATGATGATGATGATGATGACGATGATGGGGAACCACTATATTATGGGTATGATATCTACTAGTGTCTCATGTTCACGATAATTGATATTTATATGGTTACATTCACATAGATATGAGGTACGTGGGACTCATAGTGAGCTAGTACCTAGGGGTTATTTTCCCATTTCTTTTTCTCAATAGATACATTATGCTTAACGTTGACCTACATTGTGATTGTATATAAAATTCAGTAGATTTGGAATTCTATTTAGATTTTTTGACTCTTTAATGTAGACCACTTAATTTTTATTATTATTTAAAGTTGCATCTCATTAAAATTATTATTAGCATTTCATGTTTTTTAATACATTCATGAATTCCATCTTTTAATGTTTATCACATGGAATGGTTTAGTGGGGGCATCATACTAGGATTTGGTTCACACCCTAAGGTTCCCGCACACAACACGCTCGATTCTGGGAGGGTCCTCTCCTCGATCCAAGGGGGATCGATACATTAATTATCATATAGTCTGGAGTTGATGTATCCCAAATTTCTGTCTAATCAAAAGGAACCCAACGTGGCAGACGACGCATCAATCGGACGCCCGGTCTGAGAGATATTGGTTTTTACATTTCAGGGGCCCAATTTAAAATACACTCGTTTCTAACCCAGTAATTCCCCAAAGTTATCCAAAACTCACTTATAGTAACGCAAAAGTATAGCCTCATCGTGAGGGTCCCATTTCCAAAGACGGCGCATTGATCAGATGTGTGGTCTTTAAGTTATTCACGTTTATGTGAAAACAGGCCTGACCCGTTAAGCCCAGTGGGCTGATGGGTCGGGTTAACCCAGTTTTTGCGGGTCAGACCTGGCAGGGGTGTCGAAACGGCCCAATGAAATGTGTGACTTGGCCCGACTCGGCAGGGCACAGCCCAGCCCGGTGTGGCCCTGCCCAGCACAGCGCGGCCCGGCACAACACGGCCCGACTGCGGCTCGGCCAGAGGGGGCATAGCGGTCTGAGGCAGGGGTGCGGCTCCCTAGCTGCCCTCACCGGTGTCACAAAGTGGCGCTGCCCTCTATAAACGTCCGGCCGACCTTCTTGGCACAAGCGGCCCCCACGGCGGGCTGGAGTTGGTCCGGCGTGGCGCCCTCCCTGTGTCATGACTATCCTCCACCCGGCCGGCCGACGGGCCTATCGATTCATCCATCACAGCAGCCTGCGGAACGAGGGCTTCGGTCTTCCGCAGCGTGGCTCTGTGGGGCGTCGCGATTCCTCCCTTTGGCCAGGCTGGCTATGGTCGGTCGGTTATTCCTCGGTCGAGCGGCCTACGGTTGTGGGCCACGGTTCTTCTGCAGGCAGCCGGCACACGTCCGCTACTTCTCCCATCATCGCCTCTTCCAACATGCCTAAATCACAAACCAGGGGACTACGGAGGGTCTTCGGGCAATGTGCGTTCGGCCCGCATCATCTGCGTTAAGCGGTAGTAATTAGCCAAGGATAAACAAGGTTTCACGAAGAACGAAGAACAAATTTATTGAAACAAAATTGAAGCAATCCTCCATACCTTGGAAAATCTTCGTGGTAGTCAAGAACCGTGGATGACGGTATCGATTCCATCTTCTTCGAATTGTACCTAAAGAAGAATTGGTGTCTCCTACCTTGTCATAGAGAATAAAAAGAAGGTGCGTCGTCATTTTTCGTGGAATTAGCGTTCTTCGTCGAAGAGAGTGTCGTTCTCTGTCGAAGGCGTTCTTCGTCGAAGAAGGTGGTGTTCTTTCTTTGAGAGGAGAATACCCTTCTCTATTTCTACAGAGCTCCCTCAAAATTCAAACACAAAAATTGCCACCATAAAAAATTAGCTAAGCTATTATTTTATTCATTCAAGTAATTCAAAATTCAAAAAACTTAATTTAATTAATTGAAGAGTTATAATTCATTGATTATCATGTGTTGGAAAACATTAAAGTGGAGAGAGGGAGAGGAAGAGTTCTCATAATTCTGGGGGGTTATCACATTAAAGGAATATAAATTAATTGGGGAGTTTGAAGAGAGTTTTGTGAGATGAAAGGTTGGGACTCATGTGGGCCCCACCTCTCAAATATCTACACATGGGAAGTTAGGTGGGTGTTGGCCCTACCAATAACTTCCCATGGGAATAAATAATATCAATAGATATAAAAAATGGTTCTAAACAATTTTATTTATCTTCTTAATTAATCCCCAATTTCTAACATTCATCCTGCATAAAACACAACTGCAGAAAAGGTCCCCTTAAGAAATTACAGGTGGTGTGAGTTCATAAGTGTCCTCCGATTTCAATTCTGAGCACCGGTTCAAAAGATAGAAAAACATGCACGTATGTTTACTGAATGTAACCGAACAAAACATCAAAATTTGATTCCGAGCACACCGGGCCTCAGAATCAAGTGCCTTCAGAAACCACAGACTTTCAAAATTTTGAAGTATTTAAGAAAAAAATTTCCTTGAAATTTTTGGGTCTTTACATTACTCCCACCTTAGGGATTTACGTCCCTATAAGGATAAAACATAAACTTGTGGAAAAAATAAGGGTACTGAGCACACATTTGATCCTCCCACTCTTAGGTGCTCTCCTAGAGGTTCTTGTGCTTCCAGAAAATGCGCAACAGAGGAATCGACCACCCACATAGTACCTGCTCCTGCCGATCCTTGATCTCCATCGGGTTCTCCATGAATGTCGTCCCATCATCAATGTCCAGCTCCCCATGATTGATGATGTGTGACGGTTCATTAACGTATCTCCCAAACTGAGATGCGTGGAAGATGTCGTGAACCCGGTTTAATTGAGGTGGAAGGGCCAGGCGGTAAGCCACCTCGCCTACTCTGCTGAGGACCTGGAATGACCCGATGAAGAGTGGAGATAACTTGCCGCCCCGACCAAATCTCCAAAAACCACGTTGACGTGAGACCCATAAGAAAACGTGGTCTCCATCCTTGATCTCCAGTGGTGTCCGCCTCCTATCAGCATAGGACTTATTTCTTCTCTACGTAGTCTTCATCTGCTCCTGGATGATCTGCACCATCTCCATCATAGCCTAAACCATCTCTGGTCCTACAAGTGCTAACTCCCCAGGGTTAGTCCATCACAGAGGTGATCTGAAAGGTCGGCCGTATAGTGCCTCGTAAAGTGCCATCCCGATGGTGGAGTGGTAGGTGTTGTTGTACGGAAACTCCACCAAGAGTAGGTGATCCTCCCAGCTGTAACCAGAGTCAATGACACATGCACGGAGCTTGTCCTCGAGATTATGAATGGTCCTCTCCATTTTTTCATCCGTCTGATGATGGAAGGCGGTGCTCAGACGTAGCTGCATTCCAAAAGCCTCATGTATCCCCTTCCAAAGATGGGAAGTAAAGAGATCGTCTTGATCGAAGATGATATATTATGGCACACCATGAAGCCATACGATCTCTTGAACATAGAGGCGTCCCAAGATCTCTACTGATCCATGCTCTCTGATTGGTAGGAATTGGGCCGACATGTTGAGTGAGTCAACGATCACCCAGATAGAGTTGTGTATTCTGGATGTACGAGGAAGCCCCATCACGAAATCAATAGATATCCCATCCCACTTCCACTCTGGGACCACTAAGGGTTGTACCAAGCCTGCTGGTACCTGGTGCTCTGCCTTCACGTACTGGTAAGCAAGGCATCGTGAAATAAACTCTTCTACATACTTCTTCATGCCCGTCCACTAGTGCTGTCGTATGAGATCTTGGTACATCTTCACCACTCTTGGATGTACTGCTAGAGGGGAAGTGTGAAACTCTCTCATCACTTCTTCTTCTATGCAACTGGTACCATAGTACGTCCCCTAAAGAAGATGACGTGCTCCCCTCCTTCAAAAACCCCATCACGCGCCTGCCTTGTGGGTATTTGAGCATGTCGCGTCTCACAGTGAACATCCCTACACTATGCCTCTCTGACTCACAGAAGGAGTTGAGGAGTGACTGTGAGAGACTGTAGAAAGGATGCTCCATCTCTATCCACAAAGGATATCTTCAACGTGGCTAGATGCTCCATCGCCTCTCCTAGTAGCTGAATGCCCGATCTCTTACTGAGAGAATCAGCCACAATGTTCCCCTTCCCAGGAGTATTGAATATCTCAATGTCATAGTCCTGGAGGAACTCGATCCATCGCCGCTGCCTCAGGTTCTGGTCTTTCTGTGAGAAGATGTACCTAAGACACTGGTGGTCAGAGTAGACTCTAAAGCGCTATCCCATCAGATAGTGTCGCCACATCTTCAAGGCAAAGACCACTACTGCTAACTCCAGGACATAGGTAGAATAGTTCTTCTCGTGCAGTCTCAACTTCTGTGATCCATATGTGATCACTGCTTACTCCTGCATCATGAAACTCCTGAGTTCGGTCCCTGATGCGTCGCAGAAAACTATGTACCATACACCCTTCACTGGTCAATCTCTGTCTCAGCTCTTGAAAGCTCTGTTGACATCTATCTGACCACACGAAGGGTTTCCCCTTCATCATCAATGCTGAAAGTGGTGTTGCAACTTTTGAGAACTCTTCCACAAATCTCCGAAAATACCTAGCCAGACCTAGGAAACTCCGTACCTCCATCACGCTCCTGGGTGGCTTCCAAGAAAGTACCACCTCATTCTTCGCTGGGTCCACTACAACCCCAGCCTCCAATATTACGTGTCTCAAGAAATTAATATCTCAAATTTAGAACTAGAACTTCAAGAGCTTACCATAAATTTGGTCCTCTTAGAGTGTGTCCAGTACAACCTGCAAGTGGTAGGTGTGCTCTTCCTCAGTAGTCATGTAAATCAGTATGTCGTCGATGAAGACTAAGACAAATCGATCGACGTAAAGCTGAAAGATCCGGTTCATGAGACCCATGAACATTAATGGAGTGTTGGTTACACCGAAGGGAATTACCAAGAACTCATAGTGGCCATACCGACACTAGAAGGACGTCTTCTGCACATCCTCATCTTGAACTCGGAGCTGGTGATAGCCTGACCTGAGGTCTATCTTCGAGAACCATCATGCTCCCTTGAGCTGATCAAAGAGTTCATAAATGCTAAAGAGTGGGTTCTTGTTCTTTATGGTCACCTGATTTAGGCGACGATAGTCGACACATAGTCATAATATCTCATTCACCTTCTTGGCGAATAAAATCGGAGAAGCCCAGGGTGGAACAGAGGGCGAATGAATCCATTTCCGTGCAAGTCCTCCAGCTGTACCCGCAACTCACGAAGCTCAGCAGGATCCATCCGATATCCTAGAGTAGATATCCATATTTTCTTAGGGTATAGGTCTATGTATAATTATACCTCTCGGTGAGGAGGTATTCCTGGAACGTCTTAAGGAAAAATGTCCGCATACTGATCCACCACAATAGGAAAACTCGGACTCCGCACATCAACCGCTCCTAGGATGATACTAGCCAACTGATTTGTGATCGGATGCCCTCTCCTCTGCATAAGTCCATCCTATTCTGCAAAGGATTCCTTCTCTCCAGTGAAGGTGAACCTGGTCCCATCCATGTGAACACAAAACACTTTCCACCTAATACAGTCGATCTGGGCATAGACTATAGATAATCAGTCCATACCCAATATAATGTCGTAAGGCCTCGATGCCGCTACAAGAAGATCTTAGAGGAAGCTCTTGCCTCCTAGAGTAATCTCACACAGTCGACCCCAGTGCGTAATCATCAATTATGCTACCGTAGGAGTCTCTAGCCTTAAGGATCGAGCCAACAGCTCTATCAGAATCTCCGAGCTCCGAACATGTGTAGTGGCAAAAAAATAATGACTCACTCCTGTGTCTATAAGTCTGCATGAAGGGTGGATTATACATAGATATTACCTCAAATCATCTCAATTTTGTCGTGGTCGTATGACTAAATTGCCTAGAGCTGAGCCTGCCCCTGTCTGCTAGTTTCCTGTGGTTGGGGTGGTCATCTTGGTGGTGGTGGTGGTAGAGCCTCAAAGCATCGTCCACTACCTGCTTCTCGGCTAGCTCCTCTGCCTCGTCCGGCTGCTCCCTACAGACCGCCCCAGTCAGACCTGTACCTATATTAGGGAGGTCCCTCTACTGCATGTTGCTCGTCTGCATGGCAGTTCGAGCAGTCTCGAGCCATGTGACCCTGCCCGCCACAAGCATTGCATTGCCTACCCCTCAAATGGATGGTTCTGTTTCATGTGCCCCGCACCTCCGAACCAGTATCTTGGGGTCACCATCCTGATGGTCTGGTCCACTTGGACCTCTCCGACATTTGTCTATTGTCGGCTGTAGAAGACTCTGGTACGTGTCTCCCTATGGTGGGTCTCGCTGTTGGCATCGGGTTAGCAAGAAATCTCTCCACAAGAAGGGCTTTGTCCAACACACCTTCTTGCGTCAGAATGTTGAAGGAGATCATCAAAGCCCTGATCTAATACCTCAGTCCCTACTCGAATGTGTGGGCCTAGAAGAATGGGTCCCATACCATGTCCACGGAGTAGCGTGAGAGGTTAGTAAATATCTCCAAGTACTGAGCTACTGTCATGTTGCCCTGCCATAGATGAAGTAACTCCTAAATCCACACCGCACATAGGGTGGATGGAACAAACTCCGAGCAGAAGAGACTATCGAAGTCCATCCAAAGTAGAGATGCATCTTCATGCACCTAAAGAATCAATCTCCACCATCTACCTACTGCTACGTGCAGTAGACTAGCGACAAGGATCACCATAAGGTCAGCTGGTGTTCCTACCAATCTGAAGACTCTTACGATACCCTCCAGCCAATCCTCGGCTGCCTGAGGGTCTGTCAGTCCACAGAACCTGGGCATCCACTATCTAAAAAACTCATGCAACATGCTCAGTCAGCATGCACCCTCTACTTCTGGGGCTAGTAGTATCAGTGGCTCAGCGGGTAGTGGTACCGCTGGTGCCTCCGCTGTGATTGGGCCCTGTACCGAGGCCTCGTCGCTCAGTGGGCTGCCATCTCATACAAGACTCGGAACCCTTGCTGGCAGCCCTCGTGGGGCCATCCTAAAAATAAATAGCTGTGACATGGTCAAACAGTATACCTGGTTATCAGACACAAATTAATCAAAAAGAAAAATCTTGAAACACACATGCAATAAATGTTTTCGTTCACTTTGTCGGAAATCAGACGTCAGGGTCCTGGTGTATGGATACATCGGTCGTCGCACCAACATTGGACTCTCGGGACTGATAACCACTCTCAATACTCTTAACACTATTGCTTCATAGAAAATAATGATCTGAGTCCTGAGTTCTGTGGTAGAACCAACTCCTCTAATACCAATTTGTCATAACCCATCCTCGGCGCCCGTGTCATTACTACAACAAGACCGCCTTCCATAGACCAAGGGCTGGCGACTAGAATCAAAGGCATAAATCTGGGTAAAAGGGAAGGAATTGCCTTTATAAATGTAAAAAACACAACAAAGTATGCAAGTGGAGTAAGAACTATGTTAAATTTAGTACAAAAGTAAGTGTTGAAAAGTAAATGAGCCAGCATACAGACCAAACTGAAAATATAGTACAACTGAAAAAAAGTACAACATCATTAATGTAAAGTAGCAACCACTGAGTCGTCCCCCAGATATCCCACCTGAAGGGTGGGTATAGATGGTCTCCTCATCTCATATGGTCCGGTCGTCCGCCCCGTGTACGTCTCGTCAAGTGGTCCACCTTCAGGTACCGTCAAGCTCCACAAACCTCCACCTCGATTAGTGTTGTCTGTCGTCTGCATCCAACACAAAGTAGAACGGGTATAGCCCTTGCAGGGGTAAGTATATGATGCTCAGTAGAGACCCTGAGACCCTCGATGGTCTACCAGAATCCAAAAAGGATAAACTACTAAGGAACGATACAATCACAAAGTATCAACAGACTCTAATTTAGTATATTTCCATACATATACCTATGTCATCATTTCCAGTTCGGCTCTAAATCTAGAGCCCAAGCACAACCCAGTCCACACGGGAAAAAAGTCAATCACACCTTTGGTATTGTTTCCAAGACAAGACATAGCTCACATAGGTATACTATTCACAACGAAGGGTGGACATGATTAGATGTAGCCTCTAAATCATCTCCTCTATCGAACCCACGTAGGATCCTAGTACAGAAGTCGTTGTTGTCGAACCCACGGAGGATCCAAGTACAGTCGTCACTGCTATAGAACCCACATAGGATACATGTACAGTTGTTGTCACTGCCGAACCCATGGAGGAACCATCTACAGTCATCATCATCGTCGAACCCATGGAGGATCTGGGCACGGTAGTCGTCATAGTCGCAGCCAGCTCTACGGTTCCCGCACACAGCATGCCCGATTCCGGGAGGGTCCGCTACTAGAACCAAGTGGGGTCGATACATAAAAAATCACATAGTCTGAAGTTGATGTATCCTAATGTTCTATCTCGTAAAAAGAAACTCAATGCGGCAGACGGCGTGTCAATCGGACGCCCGGTCTGAGGGATATTGGCTTTTCCATTCAAGGGACCTTGTTTAAAATACACTCGTTTCTAACCCAGCCATTCCCCAAGCACATCCAAAACATACTTAGAGTATTGAAAAAGGACCGCCTCATCGCGAGGGTCCTAGTGCCGTAGATGGCGCATTGATCGGACAAACGGTCTTTATTTTATTCACATTTATGTGAAAATGAGCCCAGCTCGTTAAGCCCAGTGGGCCGACGTGTCGGGTTAACCCAGTTTTGGCAGGTCCAACCCGGCAGAGGTGTCGAACTGGCCCAATGAAATGTGCGACTCGGCCCAAGGGGCGCGGCCCGCCCTGAGGGAGTGAGGCCCATCCCGGCACGGCGTGGCCCGGCCGTGGCTTGGCCTATGGGGGCCGAGCGGTCCGAGGCGGGGGGCACGGCCCCCCCAACTGCCCGAACCGGCAGCGGAAAGCGGCATCGCCCTCCCTAACAGGCTGGTCGAAGCTGGCCGGTCTTCTTGGCGCAAGCGGTCCGCACGGCAGGCCGCAGTTCGTCCGGTGCGGCCCCCTCCCAGCACTGCGGCTCTCTTCCACCCAACCGGCCAATGGTCGGCCGGTTCTTCTATCGTAGCAGCCCGCGGAACGTGGGGCATGGTCTTCCGCAGCGCGACACCATGGGGTGACGCAATTCCTCCTTTTGGCCCGACCAGCTATGGCGGGTCGGTAGTTCCTCGGTCAAGCAGCCCGTGGTTTCGGGTTGTGGTTCTTCTACATGAGCCCGATGCACGAACACTACTTCTCTCGTCCTCACCTCTTCCAACGTGCCTCAATAACAAACAAGGGGTCTGCGGTGGGTCGTTGGGCCATGTCTGTTAGTCTCGCACCCTCCGCGTTAAGCGGTAGCAATTGGCCAAGTATAAACAAGTTTTCACGAAGAAAGAAGAACAATTTTATTCAAATAAAAATGATGAAATCCTCCCTACCTTGGAGAAGCTTCATAGTAGACGAGCGTCGTGGATGACGGTATCGATTATGTCGTCGTTGAAGTGTACCGTAAGATAAAATGGCATCTCATCTCTTGTCATAGAGAAAATAAAAGAAGGCGTGTCATCGTTCTTCTTGGAATTCACATTCATCGTCAAATAGGGTTTCGTTCTCCATCAAAGGCATTCTTCGTCGATGAAGGTGGTGTTGTTTCTATGAGAGGAGAACACCCTTCTCTATTTCTCCAGTGCTCCTACAAAATTCCAACACAACAAGTGCCACCATAAAATAAAAGCTAAGCTATTATCTTATTCACACAAGTAATTGGAAATTCAAACAACTTAATTTAATTAATTAAAGAGTTATAATTCATTGATTAACATGTGTTGGAAAACATTAAAGAAGGATAGGGGGAGAGGAAGAGTTCTCATAATTAAGGGGGATTATTGCATTAATGGAAGGAAAATTAATTGGGTTGTTTGAAGATAGTTATGGGAGATGAAAGGATGGGGCTCGTGTGGTTCCCACCTCTAAAATATCCACACATGGGAAGTTAGATGGGGGTGTTCCCCACAAATAACATCCCATGGGAGGAAATAACATCTATATATATATATATAAATTTTCTAAACAATTTTATCTATCTTCTTAATTAAACCCCAATTTTTAACTTTCAGCCCGCATAAAATGCAAATGAGGTAAAGGTCCTGTTAAGCAATTATCGGCCCTGCGAGTTCATTAGTGTCCTCAAATTTCAATTTCGAGCAATAATTAAAAAGATAAGAAAACCCACACGTACGTATACTGAACGTACCCAAAAAAATTTTGGAAATTCATTATGGTCACAGCAGGCCTCAAAATCAAGTTTTCTCAGAAACCACAGACTCACAAAATTCCAAAGTATTTAAGAAAAACATTTCCTTGAAATTTCCAGATCTTTACAATTTTGATGTAGGTAAAGGAAATCGTTTAGTTCCACTGTTTCGGGTTTCAATCGGTCCTTTTTGGTGCAGTGTTGGGGAGTTTTATTGAGGCTTTTTCATCTTTCCGTGAGGAGGTTTTTGGGATGTCCATTTTAGGTTTCATGATTTTTTATAGTTCTTGAGAATTGTTTCAAATTATATAATTTATTCACTAGTTCTTAAAAGATACTTTTTAAAAAAATGAGATTTTTTGTAGGATTTAATTATTGTTTTATGTTTACAAACACTGGTAAATTTTTCCCAAACTCCATTTTGTGATTCCTGAGAACTTGTTCCATCCCATAGGGATCAGGAACGCCCTTCGGGTGTTTCCACGAGCTACGTCAGGTGAGTGTTTCGATGGAGAATATATTCGGTTCATGACAAAATGATTTTCAATTGGGGATAGAAAATATGATGGATTTAGATAAATAAAATCATTCAATTATCATCAGAACTTTTATTGTCAAAAAATGAATGGAAAACATGTTATATTCAGAAAAATTGAGATAATTTTGAAATAAAAAATCTGTTTAGTAGATGGTTTATTTAATCACATCATAATAAAAATTAATCATAAATATTATCAATAAAAATGAGATTCAAACTAAAACAATTATCATGGTGGTAAATTTAGTTCAAGGCTCCCATTAATGAAATAACATTAGATTATTCATTAAATACCAAGAACATATTTATATTCATGAAATAATATTTAAATAGGTATGTATTTACCCCTCAGAAAATATAATAGGTGCATAATATCCAACATGTCTCAATGAAATGAATTGCAACCCAGAACTTTATGAATTTACATATATTTAATTAAAAGTAATATAAATATTTACTATCATATTTTAATATAAATAAGTTTTATTGGAACTTGTATCATTAAAAAATAGAATCATAGTCAATATATAACCCATATAAGTTAGAAATTAGTACATAACAATATTAAATGTCTAAATAAATAGAATTTGATACGAAGCCATTACCTTTAATGAAAATAAATTCATAAGTACTATAAATTATGTTATAATGATGTTTTAATTATTATAATTCATTTAAATAACAGTATTAATAAAAATAATATCATATATGATACACATATTCTTTTTTATCATAATTTTTAATAAATTCTCTATTAAATTATTCATTCCACGTGTTAACTACTTCGTTTATCATAGTTTTTTAGTTCAATTGTTATTGACATTTCACATTAACCAATACCCCTACTTCTACTAGATTATTATGAATATATAAATGAAAACGACATATATATATTATAGATATTAATTATCATTATTATTTATTAGTTATAAAAATTCAGTTACATAACATTGGAGAGATACTTATCTGTATATTCACATGAGAAATATTTCCAATTTTTGATGGATGTATAAAAAAATATAGATGATAATTCACCTTTAAGAAATATTGATTATATAATAAATAAAATATATTTTAATTTAATATGTACTTCTAAACCACAATTTAAATTTATATTGATATTAAAATACCATTGCTTCCTATAGGTCATAATCCACACGTATGCACAAGCGATATTATTGTTTTCCAATACATCATAATGTAAGAAAGGTGATATGATAATATATTTATATAATTGTATGTATTATTAAAATATCATATATAAACATTTCATCTATAGATATAACGACCCATTATTGATGACGATGTTAAATGAATCATATCATTACATGGATGTGGTAGTCAGTATGTACACATGAGTGATAATTTTTTTTTTCGATTCGATAGAGAATTGGAGAAAAATGGTTTAATACTTTCCAGAATAACATATATTTTATTAATTATAATGGATTTATATTCATTTTAATGAAACATAATTATTAGGGAATATCTGAAATGAAAAAAAATTGAAATATGTTGGTTAAGATTTATAATACTTCATTCAAAGAGGACATTTGGAATACACATTGATATTTAATGGATTAATCATAAGAGGTGAAATAAAGATATTTTATGTGGGTAATAATTAAAATACTACATTCAATCAAGTTTTTTAGTGTTTTTAATTAAGGAGGATAAGATGTTCCCTTTTATAATAATGGGGAGAGACAACCAAATAATTTCATAAAATTTCTAAATTATATAAGATCTCAATCCATAGAATTTGAATCCAAATATAAATGTACTCTAATATAGGATAAAATATTTTTTAACTATCTGTAGAAAAGTAATTAGATAGTTTTTTTTCATTCATTCACATATCACATAGTTTGACCCCCTTGTAAACCTTTTTTAACCTCAGTCTTGATTAATAATATTTATTGATTAAATGTTCTCCATCGAAAAAAAAGATAAAATAATTTTATTATATTAATTATTATCTATAAGAATATAAAATACATCTTACTATATTAACTTTCTATTACACGAGTAATATAATTTTAAATAACCATGATACTTGTAATGAAATTTAACTTGTGAAAAATGAATTTGTAAAAATAGTGCACAATCTTTTTACATTCCATTCATTATAAATCCATAAAATTATTTTTTAAAATTTAATAATGGAATATAAAATCAATAATTCTTGTTGAAACCCACAGTACATTTAAAATATATTTTTTCATTAATATATTAAAACATTAAACAGATATGAATTGTTTTTCAAGAAACATTTTTTACACCAAAAAGTAATGTATACCAAAACACTATTAACTGGTAATTTCTATATAATTTATTATATTATTTCTATTTAAATTTTTCTTATGTTATGTTAAGATGAAATGAAAACATAATTTGTATTTCACACTGAATGAAATGAAACCTTTTACCATAATGTGGTTCATTATACTAATCAGTGAAAAATAAATATGTGTATAAAAATACAAAAAACCCACCAAAAGATAGTATTGAAATTATAATTTTATAAATGATACTCATTTAATAAAAAAAAAAAAATATAAATTAGTTATAATATTATTTCACAAATAAAAATTAAAACCATTTTTAAGAGAACCATTAATTTTTTTTAACATATACTGAGAACCTATTTACTTTTAATATGTCGATATTTTTTCATTACATAAAAAATTATTAATATTATTTATTATTTTTTTATAAATTATTACTCCTTCCAAATTAATTATTGGGTTTTAAATGGTTATTATATCATCATTAATTTAAACATGAGGATTTGTGGGAAGAATGTTAATCAATTCTTCCAAATTATTTGAATATAAATATATTCTAAAATCATAAGGTGTTACATTATCCCCCACCCATTAAAATGGCACATAATTGAGTTATTAGATTATGATAATATTAGTGGGATGGGATATTATGGACAAGGATGTGAAATATAAAGTCAAAAAACTAACATAGAGTGATAATGATTTTGATCATTAGATTTTTAATGACCACACAACCATAAATTAGCATGGGTTGAATTAAACACTAAAATACAATGAAATAACTATAAAAATAAAAAAAATCATTTTATATATATAATTTTCTAGTTCTCATTAATTATTTGACAATGGAAAATGGGAATATATGGTTCTTTTTTTTCTTTTTAATGGATCATAAGATCCCTAAAATAATCATATTTTATTTTCTTTATCCCATTAATTTTACCTGAAAAATTTTATTGGAACAATGTATCAAATCTAGATGAATATTTGTTAAATGAAATAATATATTAATCAAAAAAATACACAACTATAACACCCAATATTCAACCTAAACCATTCCAAAAAAAATGTGATTAAGAATCCTCAAAAATATATTGGACGAATTTAAAACCCAAAAATTTAGAAATATTAAAAAAATAGATTCAAAATGATGATAACATTAAAACCAAATAAACTTTTATATTTTACTGTCAGAAACCAATAATGTGATTAAATTATCACATATTTTCCTAAAAACATAACACTGCCTATATAATCCTAAAACCTCAGTGAAAATTTACATGATTAAAAATTTTAACACTAGATCCTCCTTCCTCAGACAATATCATAGATATCCAAATATATTCCATAAATTCTGAAATTTAATAATCTAAAACAATTTATTATAAATAACTTCATCATCAAATCACTTATCTATTTCAATACCACCAATACAATCCAAACTACATTATCAATACTTATTATATATTACATGTTGAAAATAATATCATTTGAACCTCATCAAATAATAGATGATTCATATCCCATAAAAACATGTTCTATAAATAAACATCAATATACAAATAAAATCATTTCTATTATATCGATTCTATTTAATCTATATTTTTTCAATAACAAAGAAAAGATATTGTGGATCAATTCATATATGTTTCATGAATATTATAACAAGATTATCATTAATTAAAAATTTATACAATATAATTATAAATTCCCAATACATAAATACCACAATCATTCCAATTGAATTATTTTAATAACTTAGTCCCTTACTTCCATTGCGAGTAAGCTGTTGGAATAAGAAAATGGCTGTGTAGTTCTGAGTATCCTCACACATACATAATCAAACTATAAATGGTACAATGTGATGTCCTTTGTTTCCCCCCATTGAACTCATAATTTGTACGTGGTAGTTAATTTATCCATATATTACATTTTCATAAATAAAAAACCTTCCATTTCCATTTATACATTTACCATGGTTCTTTTTCCCACAATATTGAAATGTAGGAACATGAATCTACTTTCACCAACGATATTTTTGAATGTCCATTTTTATATTAGTTGGTGCATTCAAAAGAAATATCTTTCGAGGATGTTAGTCATATAATACGATATCTGGCCAGACATTATCATAATAATTCAAATCAAATCTATAATATCATTTAGTTAATTGTAAGGAAATTCTATTCATCCTTAATAACTTTAGTTCTAACATGATTCCTCATAGTTCCATCCATTTACTAAAGAAAAAATCATGTGTAATAAACAATAATGAATAATCATATAATAATTAAAAATAATTGATGTGATTTCAAAGTCATCAAACCCACATACTATGCTATTAATCATTTTTAAATAAATTTCATGAATTTTCATTATATTTTCATATCCTTTATATTTCTTTGTAATGAACTTGTTATTTAAACAAACCATGTCACACAGATGTGTCAAACTAAGTGTACAATTGGGGACCATTAACACTAAACTATAATAATTAATTAGATTTGCATTACCAACTCCCTTTAGGGTGTTGACCATTGGAATCATCGATGAAAAAAACTACATCCACATTTTTGTATCCAGAGCAATATTTATTTCATGGATAAACATATATTTTATATATTACGAAAACATTATGATGTAATATTATTCAATATATTATCATTATCGTTATCACTAATGATTCATGATATTATATTCCAAATGATAGTAATAAATTCTGTGAAAATAAAAATACAGACTAAAACATTTGAACAATAAAAAATGAATATTTATAATGGAATATGCATATCATCAAAATGTGTTCCCTTACAAAACCATAATTTTTAGTGTTTTTTAATAATGGATACATTAAAAACTAGTTCATAAAATGTATACATCATTTCCAATTGATTTTTTCACAAATTATTCCCTTTTTAGGAATATTAAAAATAAAATCATTCTATAAAAACCTATAGAAGGGAAATATAAGAAATGATTTTATAAGATAGATAGTAAGGGTAAAAATAAGAGATTAAAATAAATGTTCCAAACTTATAGTAAGATAAGTGTATTACAATTTTATGATATTTATGACATAAAATAATCATACCTAACTATTCAAATATCATTAAAATGACTTATAGAAAATGATTTTTAATTAAAATACATAATACATAAGAGTGATGAATAATCTATAATCAGTCATGATATATTATAACATATAATCAGTATAATATAGATGTTTTTGACTTTCACATAATAATGGATAATCATTACATTTATCAAGGATAACTTCATAGAATATAATAGTGTGTAGAGTTCACTCCTCTTTAATTTATTCCCTTAGTCAATGTTCACTCCAATAAAAAATGAATAAGAAAAATTCCTTTACTAATCAAGCATCACACCAAATCCAAGTACTCAGTATCTAATGAGATAACATATGTTACCTAATTAATTGTACCTAATATAAATAGGGGCCCATCTGTCTCATAATGAACACTAATTATATGTATTCCTCAAGATCATAAAACATTAATCATTTCATATTATTATATCCCTTCAAAAGGGTATGTTCTTCAAAATCACAAACCACCCACAATAATAATAAAGATATAAATATATGATTATATCCCATGTAGAACATATGAATCATCAAATGATACTAAAATGGATAAAAATACCAATAAAATATCAATATAATACATTATTAAGAAGATATATTATTTATTTTAGATTAATTATTTATAATAAAACAATATCCAGAAGATTAAATAAATCATTTTATTTAAATAAAAAAATTTATATTATAGATAAAATTTAATGAATAGGGTATTTTGTATTATAGGGAAATCCATTAAGGAGGTGTACGGTTGAAAAGTAATTCCTCCAAAATTTTATGTTAAGGGGAAAAATTACCACATTTGGAAAATGATTAGAATATTCTATTAATATTTTTTTATATAATTTCAGTATTATGTATAAATTTATTTTCTACATTCTTTCTATAACAGGAAAAAAATTATTGAAAACATTTTAATTAGTATATGGGCATGGAAAGAAATTAGTAATGACTAAAGACATAAATATTGGATCCCTTTCTAAAATAAATTCATCATGTTTCTTAACAGCCTATGGAGGGGAAAATTAATGGAAGAAGAAAATCTGAAAAAATATTTTGAGGAGAAAAAAATATAACGGTCTAGATAGATAGATCATGTAATACCATTATTAGAAAATATAATAATAAACAATCCCAATAAAAATTAAATTATATGAAAAAACCCATATCATTATGGTATCTTTTGAATAATAATCCTCATAAAAATATGACATCAAACTAAAAATTAAACTACATGAACCTAGGGATATTAATGATACAAAATATCATTTTTGAAGTAAATATAAATAAAAAAATAATACTCATGTATAACAAAAAAACACTTGTCAATAATATTAAATTGTTGAAATTAACCCTTACGACTTCAGAAATTGTTGAATTAATGGTCATTGGAAAAATAAAAATCATATTCTTTTTTGAAGATCTTGAATTAGCAAATTTATTATTCCAAAATAAAATATCTTTTAGTATATAAAAGAAATAAATAATAAATTTGTTCTTAAATTTAAAATATTTTTTAATGTAGATAAGTTTTGATGATGTTGTTACATTATATATATATTGAATCATTAGAGCACAAACCTCATATATAATAAATTAAGATTTATAATAATAATAGAAAATTTCCATATTTAATTATTTAATTTCTTATATGATCAACTTATATCTTTTGTATTCCCATTAAATGAAAATTTCTATTAAATATATATTTTTTTTGTTAACTACATCAATTTTTAGGTATGTTTTAATCTGGAAGTTATGTCCCATTAACATTAAACATGATTCATCTATCTGGATATATTTATCCATGGAATAAAAATAATATATAATGATTATATAAAAATTTATAATCATTAATTATATGGAGGGATGATAAATGATTTACCACACTTCAAGGAGGTAGTAATCTATACGTACACATGAGTGATGTTTCCACTTTTTTATGTATAAAAAACTAATAAAAAAAGAAAATTCATATCTATAAAAAGTATTACATTATAAATATCATATATGGTCATTAATATAATGTTTTATAACATCTAATTAAATAATAATAATTAATCAAATGATATTTATTCTTGTTGTTGGTAGTCTAAAATGTCACAAGAGAGACATTATTATTTACCTATCCATCAAAATAAATGAAGTTAGAAAAATTACTTTAATTAATTATAAATAATTAAATAATAAATAACATAAATAATAATTATATAATTACTTATTACAATCCATTTAATAAGGTGATGAAAAATTAATTGTAACACTTCCTAGAGGAAACAGTCTATATGTATGCACATAAGATGTTTTTATTTTCTATTTTATGGATATGGTCTTAAAAATGGTTGTTAAAAATAATTATAAGATCAAAATATATTTATTTTATTGTATTAATCAAGCTTTTATTGATAAAAAAAATTATATATTGTGTAAGAAGAAATAAAATAGAAATATTAGGGATAAAATTCTACTTATTCTTTGGGATAGAACCATTTTCATAAAACTTATAACTTGAAGGACTTGTCTTAAGATAAGAAAAGAAGCTCAAGAAAGTAAGGAATGTTACTAATATGTATTTTGAGTTTTTTTGTGATATAAGACTCAAATTATATGTATAATTTATGATGGTTTTTTATTTTATAGGTTAGGGGGACAACAATGGTATTTCAGAAAATATTTCAATTAAATTATGCCACGTTCAAAGGATTGTCTTTATTAATGGAAAAATTATTGAAGGAACGATAATATAATATTTAAATTAATAAAATTGTTTTTAAATTTTTAAATGGAAATAATACTATTATATTTTTGTTTAATACCTCAAAATATATATTTTATCGTCACCTATGGAAAAAAAGAATTTAATTGTCAATATTCAATATGAAAAATAATAATTTAAATATTATTTGATTATATTAATTATATTCATAATAAAAATTTTATCATTTTAATAATATACAATATATAAATGTGAGAGAATTTAAATTTATAGAAGTTTGTAACTCTCAATGAAAACATGTTTTTTAGAAAATATCATTATGAATTAATCTTATTTTATGAACATTCCATTCCATTTAAATAAAAAATAAAATTTCATAATTTATAAGTGAATATAATATATATATATATATATATTACATTAAAAACTATAATTAGTATTTATTAAGTTAATTTATTAATATAAAAACACATTTCTCATATAAAAACAATTCTTTAGTATGATGTGTTTTTAAACAAAAATTAACTTGTAAAACATAGAGTATAATGATTATTAATATTAAATTAATTATATAATTTCTAATTATTGGTTATTTATGATACATTAATCTCAAATTTATGTCTTAATGGGAATTTTACTTTAAATTTAATGGTATCTTTTAAAAAAATCGTACATTTATTTATTTACATAAGAATAAATCCTTTTAGATAAATTTTAAAAAAATAACATTATTGTAATATTGACATGTTTAATTTCAAATTTATCATAAATGAGTAATTTTTTTAAAAACAAATATGATTAAATATATTGAAATATTAATAACCAAAATGAAATAATAAAAATCTTATTCTAAAAAATTATTTGGGAGAATAAAAAAATAGTTAGAATGGGGTGTATATTTATTATGCATTAATAAATAAATTTTCATTAGATGAATCAATTATAAATATTTTTTATAATGCTATTAAAACTCTTCATAAATACTAATTCAATATCATTATTGTAATGGAAATAATACCATGGTTTTTTAAACATGTTGTTGCCTGTAAAGAATGTATTTGATCAGTTTTTATTTGTTGTAAGAAAATATTATTCAATAAAATGGATGTGTTTCATTATTACCCTCACCATTAAATAAATTTATTCCTAATTATGAATATCATTATTATCAATGTTTATGTTTTCAAATATATATTTTTAGAAACAACATATCATAAAAATGAAAAATAATAAATCCTTTTAATGTATAAGTGGGAAATATAAGGTTATTATAAATAACCCGTATTCGAGTTCCAAAATAAGGAAACAATTTCTAGGAATAAAATATTGATATGGAGGATAAATAAAATTTCAGCAGAATAACAACTATTAACATAGAACATATTCATGGGGATGTTAGGACCACATAACGGTAAACCAATGAGGGTTGAGAATTACCATTATCTCCCTAAAATTGCTATAAAAATGAAAATATTTTCATTCAAAAAAAAAACTTATGCCTACATTTAAATAATTTTTATAAAATGAAATATGTAACTTATATGAAAACAATATTTATTTCTATTTTATAAAAATAATTTCATCTTTGGTTCTATTTGGATCAATTTTAACATCTATCTCATTTAGGAAAAAAAGGTCTTAATATTCAGGATGAATTTTAGATACCTAATTAATTTAAATTATCAGTTAATGGATCATATGATCCAATAAATAATCATAAATCATTCACTAGGTTGATATATATTTTCCAAAAAATATTGATTGTATAAGTTATCCAATATGGATAATTATTCCTTTTATGAAATAATTCTTTAGTCTCAAAATATTCTGCACTAATATCCAAGGATCAATAAAACCAATTACATAAATATATAAAAAAATAATTTTTTCATAATGTTAGTAAAAATTTAAAAATATTGATATTTATTAAAAAAATTAATGTACTTCTTAATCAATTGAAAATTAGTACCCAATCAACTAAAAGTACTTCTTAATTAAACAATCCAAACATGGGAATAACATCGTATTTATATTTTTTGAGTGGATTATAAGAATCGAAATCAATATAAAATCTACTTGAAAACATATATTATACAAAAATATAACTCTAAACTTTTTACAAAAATAAAATCACCTTCTATGAAATATATTTCCTAATTTAAAAAATGAAATAATTTTCCAAAATAAATCACAAACCACTACATCTTCAATTCACTAATCACTTTTCAAGGTGTCAAATACTATCCAATTTGCATTATAAAAATTCATATACTCTGTGTCTCAAATGAAAAAAAAATCATCTCAGCCTATCAAACATATTAATGGTAATCTGTCACTCAATCATGTGTTTTCAAAAAATATTTTTAAGCGACACCTAATGTAAATTTCATGGTAATCGACACCATTCAACATATACTTTATTATCATTAACGTTAATATATTATTATGCAATACTTATATGTATCATGATTATTTTATGTAAATTAACATTTTAAAAAATTTATAAAAAAGAATTAAAATACCAATACATAATCATCTCAATAATCTAACATTGATAATTAGCATATAATATTTTATTCCATAGTCTACAAGTTATTTCTTGGATTATGATATTGTTTTTCCTAATTCCAAATTTTTGAACACATAATACATTTAACTATAAATTTTACCTTCTGTTATATTTATTTCCTTCCGTTTAACACTTAATTTTTTATTTAGAATTACATGATCTTTTCTATCTATACCACACATAAGACATATTCTTATTACATTTATGAATTCTACGAGGAACTTTATTCCACAATCCCAACATGTAAGAAGATAAATCATCATTCAAATATGATCTCTAAGAATGCTTATTTTCCTATTATTTTATTCATTAAGAAATTGAGATATCTATTAGTTGTTAACAATATAAATATATAACTACATATAAATAATTACATTAATTTTCATTTATCTCCCAAATCACATTTTTTCTCACGAGCAACATTTTTTAAATCCAAAACAATTATCATTAAAATGATTTTTGGTTTTTCCAACCAATATAATAAACCCTAATCATAGTGTGATAAATATTAATGAATAACCATATTATATTAGAAAAATTTAATAAGATATATAAAATCGGAACCATTCATTTCATCTAATGTATACATATGATTAAGCATGGGAATCAATCGTCATTATATTTCGAAAACCATAACAATAGTTTATAAGGAAAATATTAGTTAACCAAAACATATCTAATATAAACTTCCAACCAATTGTGTAGTTAGGTCCCATTAACCATATACTAAAATGACGTCAGATATTTACTTGACTGTATATTTTTGAGGTTATTGTCATATGATGAATATATTCTAAAACCATGTAAACTTGTATTATATAGAAGGTTATCAATTTATTTCAAAACCAATTAATATATAACTTACTAAAACATTATGAGGTTATCATATACATAAATAGATCTATAGTTTTCTCACTCATTTTTTCTTATACAATTTTCAAAAGGTTATGAATATTTCCACTAACACCAATTATAGTAACCCAATCATTCAATAAAAAAATACTACTTCTTATTAGTATAATATACATTAAATTTCCATATGATCCATGAATGAAAATTAAATGATTAATATCATTGGTAATATGGATACATAATCAAATGTTGTATAAATTTTCGAAATCAATTAACATTATGTTCATAATTACTATCACACGTATAGAAATATCATACATGAAATATTACTTCATATCCAATGTATGGGAATCATAAAACATTGTGACATCTTATGCTAAATATCTGTAAATATATAAGATGAAAACATTCATATTTTCACATATGTTATGAATAAGGGGTTTGTAATTTAACCGTGTTATACCAAAACCTTACCCAATCAATTAATGATCATTAACACATAATCATTGCATAAGTTTTTTTAAAATTAAATGACATATAACTAAGGTGCGTGCGATCATCTATAATCAATAACTATCCATGTGAATAAAACAAAATCATAAAATATATGTTGGTGAGATGTAAATTTTCACAGAAAATTATTTCTTAAGTCATGGATCACCACCAGGATTATCATAGAAAATTGATATCACCCCATATATCATCATTTACATAGTCTAGGTCAACACTAAAAGCTATACAATATGAAAAAGAAACTTATTAAACCATGTTCACTAAAAATTTCAAAACATAATATATCATGAGATATGAATCTTTACCAAATTAATTCTGGGGATATATATTTTTGGGATCAAATGCCCAAAATGAAAACAATATATATAAATATATATGTTCCAAAAGATGCTAATTATTTCATCAAATAGTAATATAATATCCCTTATAATGGATACATGTTTCATAGTCATAATACATCAATAACAATAATAAATATAGAAAAATAAAAATATATACCTAGAGAGTCATAAGAAACCTCAATGGATATTGTTATAAGTAAAAATTCATTTAAAATACCACTAGAAAATTTCCCCTAGAAAATAACCTTTTCAATTGATATATATTATTTATAATTTATAAATATATAATAATATTTATTTAAATATTTAATTTGAAGAAGACATCGGACATATTATAATTAATATTTTAAAAAATGAGCACTCGTTATGGTAGTGAAATATGTTAATTGGATTTATCTTAAAACAAAAATTCATATCGATGTTTTTTTAAATGTTTTAAGTTAAAAATTTTGAAATTTTTTAGATGGTTTATGTAAAACATTTTTATTCTATTTATAAAATGTGATAAAATTAATTTTCTAAATTTATTGGAATTTGGAAACAAATCTAGAAAACATCTAAAATAATGTATTAACATGAATAGAAACCATTACCAACCAAGGATAAAAATATTGCAATATTTTCCTAAAAAATTACATCATTTTCATGATAACTTAATGATAGTAAGAAGGAATGAAATAACAAAATCACAAATAAGTGACATAAACATATGAAACCCAATAATAATTTTGAGAGATATATCCGTTTATTTCATTAGTATAATCTTTAATCATAATAAACATTACTAAAAATTAGATTATTAAATAAAACACATTTCATTAAGGTAATATTTGAATTATAAACCCAATTAACATGATAACATGAAATTAAACATTTAATACCATGAATATAGGGATAATAATAACACAACATTTCAATGAGATAGTATATACACCTCATACAATTAGATATATGTATAACATCAAACATGTCTCAATGAAATGAAATCATGATGAAGATCACATGTGTCACATACATAACTTATTTTAAAGTTATTTTTAATTTATTTTCCATTCATGCTTTGTTTTGGGGGTTTCCAAAGGTTTTATGGAGAATATGTGAGTTTTCAAGAATTGGGCCAAACCGTGAGCCCAATTCCAGATTTAAAAATAAATTTTTGTTTCTTTTATAACATTTTCATTTTTCAATATTTTTCAGTAATTCCAACTCCTAAATGTCCTCCCCTGATATATTAACACCAAATTTAAATTTGGATCCTTTATAAATCCTTAATCATGGGGGATTTGGGTTTTTATTTGAGAATTGGGCCAACCCGAAATCCCATTTTCCAGTTTTAAATTGTTTCTGTAATATTTTAATATCTTATTCATTATAATGAAGTTTTCGGTGATTCTACCTCCCACTCGACCATAAGGAGCCCAAACGCGCTCCCATTCATTTTTCCCCTCTTTGGAGCTCGTTTGCATCGCTATGGAGTGCTGAAAGTCTTAGGGTTTCAAAAATCGGGCAGATTTGAAAAGGTAAGTTATTTACATCACAACTCTCTCAATTATTACTATTTTTCCCCCATTCCAGTTCCTATATGATCTCATAATCCCTATTAGAACATCCCATGAATTGTTGGATGTTTTCAAATTCAGATTCTGGTGGATTTTGAGTCGTTTTCTTCAAGATTATTTTGGGTAATGTTTCTCTTTTCAATTCTTCTCTTCTCCTTAGGGTTTCCACCCTATCTCAAGAGTTTGTAGAATGTACAGAACATAGGGTTCGAACATATAGTCTTATTTGGTATCTTTTGGGTCATTTTTTTGGTGGTCTAGGTCTGGATTTATATTCCTTGAGGTGCGGCAGTGGTGCGGTTGATGTTTCGCACCATGTTTTGAGAGTTTTGTCATAAAAGGTAGGTGATTCCATGTGTAAACATTTATAGATGAGTTAGTTTGCTTGAATTACTTATTATTCATGTTCCTAGTATGCTGTGTGTGGTGCGCGAACTGTTTATGTTGGATTTAGTAAAACATTTGTTTTTATAGTTTCATTTTAGCTTTAAATTTGGTGTTTTCATGTGCAACTCTTTGGGTATTGTTTGGGATTGTTTTATAACATATAAATTTTGTTTAATAAATCTTTTTCGGGATGAAAATTCTGATTTGGTGGGGTATTGGTGTGCCACTAGGTCTTAAAGAGGTTTTTTTAAGGGTTTAAGGTGTAAAACATTATTGTACTTCTTGAAAGTGATCTTGAAAACGTGTGTGTTTCATGTGGATCTTTTGTACTGTTGTTTGAGGTGTTTGTATAACACATGGGGGTTTTTTTAATAAATATTTTTAGAGCTTCAAATTATGTTTTGAATTTGTATTGATGTGATTTTGTCCTTGAAATATGGTTTTGAAATGGGTTTTATTTGAAAAGATTTGGTACACTATTTAGAATTGTTTTATGAAAGTTTTGAGTGGTTTATTGATTTATGTAAGAGGTGAAACCATATTGGAAAATTGTTTTGGATTGTTTATACATTCAAATGAACCATTGTAAATGTTAATAGTTCTGTTATGTTATGTTTATCATATTTTTAAGGACTTCATAAAATTGTTAAAGGATGTGTTGGATTGTGAATGTTATGAAAAATTGTTGTGGGCTATTTTGGTGTGAGTTTGATTTCAAAATGAATTTGAATGAAAAGTTAAAATTGTGACTTGTGTGATGTTCATGGGGCTGTTTGGATAATGTGTGATGTGGAAGTGATATTTGCATGTGAAAAGTATATTTCTTGGATTGTTGAACTTGTTTGAGCACAAAGGGAAAACCCGAGTATCTAGGTGGGTGGACGTGTACTAGTATGCTAGTGAATCTGTGAGGTTTGGCCTCAGTTTCACTTGGCAGGATTGACGCTTACAACTCTAACTAAACTATGATGATGATGATTGGGGACCTCTAGGTTATGGGTATGTTCCCTACTAGTGGCTCGTGCACGAGAACGGATAATTTTTGTGGTTACTCTCACCGAGATACGAGGTACCTGGGACCCACAGCTAGCTAGTGCCTAGGGGTTATTTCCTATTGGTTATGCTCATTAGATATTTTATACTTACCGTCGGCATACGGTATATTTGGCTGGAAAAATCAGTGGCTTTTTAATCTATTTTAAAAGTGTTGATTCTTTAAATTAGCCCACTCGAAAACTGTTTTTTTTAAGTTACATCTTTTAGAAATTGTAACAAGAAATTACATGTTTTTTGAAAACTTGCATGCTTTTCATCTTTGAATGTTTATCACATGGAATTGCTTAGTGGTGGTATCCTATTGGGCTTTGGCTCACACCCTACTTACACCCTTTGGTATAAGTAGACTTGGTTATTTTTTTGTCGCAGGTTTGGGTATAACTTTTGTGCCAACAGTTCGGGTTTCCACCAGTCATTCATGATGCGGTGTTGTGGAGATGGCTTGAGGAAGATGCCTCTTGCCATGTTGAGGTTCTTGGGATATCTTTTCTTGGGTTTGTACCTTTGTAATGACCTTCAAACATTGTTTAAAATTGTGCAATTCAGTTCTAAATTTATTAAAAAGATGTTTCGGTTTGAAAAATCCAGATTTGGTTTCTTGGATTCATTTGATGTTTCAAGTATAAAAACTCGGGTAAATCGTTCCCAATTTTCAGTTTTTGATACCCGGGCACTTGTGCCTGCCCGTGGGGATCGGGAACGCCCTTCGGGACTTTCCACGGGTCGGGTCAGGTGCCAGTTTTTGCGGCGACCAGATTCGGTTCGTGACAAAATGGTATCAGAGGAGGTTCGCTCCTCGGGTCATGTTATTTGGGGAAGAGTCAGCATAGTCTGGAGCTAGGATTTTTAGGACTTGAAATTTCAGTCATGGGTAGTGTGCCTGGACAGCACACCTCATGAAGGGATTCAAGTCACCATGGGAATTATAGTTTTATCTGAGTCCTTTGGTTTTCTTGGTTTAATGATGACTATGGGAAATGAAAAGAGAGTTGGGAGAATAATCTCAGTGTGCTCGCAGGGCCTGGAAAGCCATGTGGAGCCATGGATATTTCCCTAGAATACTCTCTGTGATGGAGAAGTGATTGGAATATGGCTTCCAACCATATGTCCAAGTCACCCACCGAGACTCGTTTCCTCTTGCATTGTTTTGTGCTTTAGTTTTGAAATCTTAGCACTTTGGTTTTAAAGTGACATGTTTTTAAGAAGTGTAAAGTTTTTACGAAATGATTTTCAAATAAAGAGGGAATGGTTTGGTTTATGAAATGGCGGAACTGAATTTTCAGAATTTTTTTTGAAATGTAAAATGGTGTGCTTACACCTCTTTGAAAGCAGGAACTATATTGAATTTGGTTTTGAAAAGCGTTTCCAATAGAGTTTTCTAAACAATTAGAGTGTGTTTTAATGGGATGATATGTTTCAAAATTGATGTGAATAACTTGAAAGTGAGTTATTTTATAAATGGTTGTGTCCTTATGAAATGTTTTGTATGATGTGAATTGGGATTTCGATCTCATTGTTAGCAGTTTTGAGAAAAAGGTTGGGTTGGTTGACCATTCTGTTTCTGAATAGTGGAAGGAAGTTTTGTTTTACCCTTTGGTATTTCCATGAGTGACCACATGCATGGGGTTATATGGGAAGATGGATGGTTGATGACATGACTCGATGAGTGTCGATATGGATATGAGGAGGGTGCCATGTGTGGCACTGAAACATGCATGTGTAAGGCCCATGGGGTACCATTGGTGGATGCGCTAACCGTTGAACCATTTGTTTTCAAAGAAATGTTTTTAAAGAGAAATATGAAGACTTGATGAATTATTGGGAATGGTTTATATTATGTATTTTTGGAAAATGCTGATGTTGTGGGATGTTTTGAGTCCAAGAACCCCTCCTGTTTGAACTGTGTTTTGGGTTTGGGTTTGGTCAGTAAGTTGTGTTATAGGGATAGTTAGTGGTCTCTTTTGAAAAATGTTTTGGGACGCATTTATGATGGTTCCATTCATGTGTTTAGATCTGTTTTGTGGTATATCTTGACTAATGGACCATCTTGGTTGGGTCCTTGGGTTCAATCGTTGGATAAGGTACACCCCCATTAAAGGATAGTGCACAACTGAAGTGCAACCCGGATTGTTTCACCGTTTGAAGACCCTCCAGTTGATCAATATAAGGAATATTTTTTTTCTTGAGATTTTTAGATTGAGTCTACACCCATTCCTTTCTTTGATTTTTAGATCCTCTTGTAATGGGAGAGTGCTTTTGGATGGGTGAAAGAGACCATAGTTTCTTATGTTTCCTAATTCGTTGAAGGTGGATGTGGTCTAGGGTTGTTATTTTGGATGAGTGGTCTTGATGGTGTCTAAGAGGGCCTTTGGGTTTCTTCAAAGTTTCTTTGAAGCATGAGTTCATGTTAAACCACCAGTTTGAGAAATATGGTCACGATAGGATATTGTGGCCACTTTCTAGAATTGTGTGTTGTTTGGGGATGTTGTATAAGGTCCCTCTCCATGCATTGTTTATATCAGTCACAATGGCCATGTTCGGTGATACCTTATGATGTCATGTGCTCGATTGACCATATAGGTGAAAGTCGTGAAATCCTCCGAGAGTCCCTGTTGTGTTGGGTGAATGTCTTCATTGTAAAAAACATCAAAATATTCCATTTTAGAGGAAGTTAAGTGTAGGTGTTATTTACTTCTATTGTTTCTCACCTGAAGAAACAAGGTGTGATGTGTGTGCATCTTCTTAGCCCTTGTTTCAGTGAAATATTGGGATAGGGTAAAGTGAGTATGGAATTTTTTATGTCTGGAAAACATGTCTTGGGTTGTGGTGTAGTTGTTGGTGGCACCGAAAGAATAATTCTCATTTAGTGGGTTTCCAAAGACTAACTGTGAGGCCGAAGATGCTTCAATAATTTGAGCTCCAACCATAGGTCTCAGAGAGAAGCTGGCTCGCAGTCAGGGGAAATCACAGGGTCATTTAAACCCTTGTAAAATTTCATATCCTCGGTGTGAAAGATAGGAAGTGTTTAAACCTATGGTGTCATCACATTCCCTCTGTTGTTCTCATTTGGTGGAAATAGGTGGTGGGCCTTGTACCCATGTCATCGCCTAATGTCATTCCCTCCCCCTTTGGTTTCCATTGAGTGTTTGGAGAATGGTTGGAAATTTGGCTAGACATGCTGAGCACATAGTTTTTGAACGATTAAGAGAGACTGTGTGCCTGGAAGCCATGCAGGAAGGTTGATCAGCACAATTAGTTCACAGTTTCAAAAACTGTGCAGACTAACCGTGCAACCTTCCCAAATCTTGAAATTTTTGGGTCTTTCTGTGATGACATGTGCTGGTCGATTAAGATGGTTGGTTCATATGATATGGAGAACCACTATGATTATCATGTATGTTCCTTAGGAAATTTCAAATTTAAGTCTACCCTTGGTACCAGGGAGTCCATTCAGGCCTCCCCCTATTAGTGTCCTGATTCTGTCTCGAAAAAAATATTGGTTGTCTATTATAGTGGGGAGCATATTAGTGTCCCCCCGTACCAGTAACATAGATTTATCTATGATTTTGGCTTGGTTTATATAGTATCGTTCGGAGATATCTAGCTAACAAAATCTTCCTTGACTAAACGCTGGGACAAGAGAGTACCCAATGGTTTAGTTAAAGTAAGGTAAGTGTAACCTTGTTCAAAGTTGTTGTTTGTTCGGGTGAATTGCTTGAGTCTTGTTCAGATAGTGTTTGAAGAGTTTTATTTTGGGATAAAGTATGAATGTTATTGATCCTTTCAGGAAAGTAGTGTAAGTTATGGTTCTGATATTAATCCTTCCTTAATTGATCACTGGAGGTGTTTTGGCCTTTGGGGGTGAAACCTTGCAAGAGAGTACCTATTGGTTTCTCAGTGGGGTTTGGTTGTTGCTTTAACCTTGCTGTGACATTCCGAGGCGGAAAGTTTTCAAGGTGGGGAGAATTTTCACATACATAACTTATTTTAAAGTTATTTTTAATTTATTTTCCATTCATGCTTTGTTTTGGGGGTTTCCAAAGGTTTTATGGAGAATATGTGAGTTTTCAAGAATTGGGCCAAACCGTGAGCCCAATTCCAGATTTAAAAATAAATTTTTGTTTCTTTTATAACTTTTTCATTTTATAATATTTTTCAGTAATTTCAACTCCTAAATGTCCTCCCCTGATATATTAACACCACATTTAAATTTGGATCCTTTATAAATCCTTAATCATGGGGGATTTGGGTTTTTATTTGAGAATTGGGCTAACCCGAAAGCCCATTTTCCAGTTTTAAATTGTTTTTGTAATATTTTAATATATTATTAATTATAATGAATTTTTCGGTTATTCCACCTCCCACTCGACCATAAGGAGCCCAGAAGCGCTCCCATTCATTTTTCCCCTCTTTGGAGCTCGTTTGAATCGCTATGGAGTGCTGAAAGTCTTAGGGTTTCAAAAATCGGGCAGATTTGAGAAGGTAAGTTATTTACATCATAACTCTCTCAATTCTTACTATTTTTCCCCCATTCCAGTTCCTATATGATCTCATAATCCCTATTCGAACATCCCATGAATTGTTGGATGTTTTCAAATTCAGATTCTGGTGGATTTTGAGTCGTTTTCTTCACGATTATTTTGGGTAATGTTTCTCTTTTCAATTCTTCTCTTCTCCTTAGGGTTTCCACCCTATCTCAAGAGTTTATAGAATGTCCAGAACATAGGGTTCGAACATATGGTCTTATTTGGTATCTTTTGGGTCATTTTTTTGGTGGTCTAGGTCTGGATTTATATTCCTTGAGGTGCGGCGGTGGTGCGGTTGATGTTTCGCACCATGTTTTGAGGTTTCGTCATAAAAGGTAGGTGATTCCATGTGTAAACATTTATAGATGAGTTAGTTTGCTTGAATTACTTATTATTCATGTTCCTAATATGCTGTGTGTGGTGCGTGAACTGTTTATGTTGGATTTAGTAAAACATTTGTTTTTATAGTTTCATTTTAGCTTTAAATTTGGTGTTTTCATGTGCAACCCTTTGGGTATTGTTTGGGATTGTTTTATAACATATAAATTTTGTTTAATAAATCTTTTTCGGGATGAAAATTCTGATTTGGTGGGGTATTGGTGTGCCACTAGGTATTAAAGAGGTTTTTTTAAGGGTTTAAGGTGTAAAACATTATTGTACTTCTTGAAAGTGATCTTGAAAACGTGTGTGTTTCATGTGGATCTTTTGTACGGTTGTTTTAGGTGTTTGTATAACACATGGGGGTTTTTTTAATAAATATTTTTAGAGCTTCAAATTATGTTTTGAATTTGTATTGATGTGATTTTGTCCTTGAAATATGGTTTTGAAATGGGTTTTATTTGAAAAGATTTGGTACACTATTTAGAATTGTTTTATGAAAGTTTTGAGTGGTTTAATGATTTATGTAAGAGGTGAAACCATATTGGAAAACTGTTTTGGATTGTTTATACATTCAAATGAACCATTGTAAATGTGAATAGTTCTGTTATGTGATGTTTATCATATTTTTAAGGACTTCATAAAATTGTTAAAGGATGTGTTGGATTGTGAAAGTTATGAAAAATTGTTGTGGGCTATTTTGGTGTGAGTTTGATTTCAAAATGAATTTGAATGAAAAGTTAAAATTGTGACTTGTGTGATGTTCATGGGGCTGTTTGGATAATGTGTGATGTTGAAGTGATATTTTCATGTGAAAAGTATATTTCTTGGATTGTTGAACTTGTTTGAGCACAAAGGGAAAACCCGGGTATCAAGGTGGGTGGACGTGTACTAGTATGCTAGTGAATCTGTGAGGTTTGGCCTCAGTTTCACTTAGCAGGATTGACGCTTACAACTCTAACTAAACTATGATGATGATGATTGGGGACCACTAGGTTATGGGTATGTTCCCTACTAGTGGCTCGTGCACGAGAACGGATAATTTTTGTGGTTACTCTCACCGAGATACGAGGTACCTAGGACCCACAGCTAGCTAGTGCCTAGGGGTTATTTCCTATTGGTTATGCTCATTAGATATTTTATAATTACCGTCGGCATACGGTATATTTGGATGGAAAAATAAGTGGCTTTTTAATTTATTTTAAAAGTTTTGATTCTTTAAATTAGCCCACTCGAAAACTGTTTTTTTTTAAGTTACATCTTTTAGAAATTGTAACTAGAAATTACATGTTTTTTGAAAACTTGCATGCTTTTCGTCTTTGAATGTTTATCACCGGGAATTGCTTAGTGGTGGTATCATATTGGGCTTTGGCTCACACCCTACTTACACCCTTGGGTATAAGTAGACTTGGTTATTTTTTTCTCGCAGGTTTGGGTATAACTTTTGTGCCAACAGTTCGGTTTTCCACCAGTCATTCATGATGCGGTGTTGTGGAGATGGCTTGAGGAAGATGCCTCTTGCCATGTTGAGGTTCTTGGGCTGTCTTTTATTGGGTTTGTAACTTTGTAATGACCTTCAAACATTGTTTAAAATTGTGCAATTCAGTTCTGAATTTATTAAAAAGATGCTTCGGTTTGAAAAATCCAGATTTGGTTTCTTGGATTCATTTGATGTTTCAAGTATAAAAACTCGGGTAAATCATTCCCAATTTTCAGTTTTTGATACCCAGGCACTTGTGCCAGCCCGTGGGGATCGGGAACGCCCTTCGGGACTTGCCACGGGTCAGGTCGGGTGCCAGTTTTTGCGGCGACCAGATTCGGTTCGTGACAACATGAAACTGTTAAAATATATGATTAAAATGTCACTAGAACAATGATAATCATATACTTACAAATGTAATTTCTCATATTCATACATTTGTACAAACAATTAATTATTTTATGAAATTCCTTAAAACGTCCCTTGAAAAGATTCAAATGAGGTTTAAAGGAGTTCCCGATGGTGTTTGTGGATCATTTGAAGCCGAGAGTACCGAAAATGGGGAAAAATATTTTGTTGTATGGTTTTCTTGAAACCATGAAACGCAAAGTACACAATTGTGCGTCCTAGGGTGCATGTCCATGTGACATATAGTAGGTTTTAGACTGTAAGAAAATTCATGGGTTGTGTATAGTTTGTAAAATTATGTATCAAACCATCCAATGTGTCATATTGAGAAAATAATAGGTTGGTGCACAATTTGGACATACAGTGCATCCAAAACTTAGATAGTGAAAAATTAAGGTTAATTTACCAATTTTTCTATTAATTATAGTTGTAGGGATTTCTTTCATCCTCCCTCAATTCTACATGACATTTTATATACCACCAAGTTCTCAAGATCCCCTTATCCATTTCTATAGGGTTTTAATTTTTATCCCACATTTTTGTTCGGTTTCCTTCACCTTTGGAAGCTACAGAATCATCTCAGTACATTTAATCATCTTCACCTCTTGGTTTATATGTTTCTTCAACATCTGTTGGATTATTTTTATGTAATAGATTTGTAATAATTTTTTATTCTTTTGTTAAATCATATTATTTTTTCTTTTTTAGGTTTAATCAAGGGATGATATCGAATGTTTATAGTAATAATAATATGCTGTTTTTTTCTAGTTTCATTCCCATTTTTTCATCACTTTTTAAAATTGAGCTATTATGCTGGTAGCCATATTCATCGGGTTAAGATTTGACCTTGCATATTAATTTAATAGGAACGGGTTTTCCATGTATTTAGTGACCTAAACATGTCGATAAACCCAAATATATGGTGTTCTACTCACCTTCATCCCACCTTAGAAGATCCAAACGTTATGTCCCATTTTCTATGAATTAAATTGTGAAAAAATCCAATCTGATGGATTATTTAATTTGGATCAAATGCCTAAATAGATAGTTTGTGTTAACATAAATTGAGATATTCACTTGAATTAATTTTTTCACATCCTATATTTAATTCTCATTATAGATGCTTAGAATCTAAATCCATATTCCTTGTGTTAAATTCTTCTCAAAATGTTTTAATTCAGAAACCTCATATCAGAAGGCTTATATTTAAATTTATCATTGAGTGATATTTTCTTATATTACATTATTTCATGTTCCATTTATCCCATTACTTTAATAAAATGTTCCTTTTCCTCATTATGTTATTTTGATTAATCTATTTGTGTGGTTTTAAGGGAACATTTTACTTGTTCAATCTTGATAGCTTGAGATATTTAGATTTCATTGATGACATATATATAAAGGAATGTTATGAACATGTTTCGATTATTACATTTCATTTTCTAGAGATTATTATTATTTCTTGTTGCATTTTCATTTTTAAATAATATTTGGTTGCCATTTTTTATGCCATTATTTTTGGCATAAATTGAATAGTAGATTAAATTTTATGAATGTGGTATTTAGATGACTAATTTCTAGAATATGATTATATATATATATATATTACATTATAATATGATTTTTATGATATGGGTTACATGATACAGGCTGGGATAAAGTGGTGTTTTTATTTATAAGATCAATGGATGGATTCACAATTCCCATTTAGATACGAATCCTCAAGCAAGGAGCGATGCTTTATTTTTCCATGTATGGGCTTCCAGAATGATTTATTATAATCATGTGTGATAATTGTTCTCTGGGGGATAATCCTTCTACGAACCCAATGGAATGATGTATATGGAATTCCATGGGTGATAATCGGTCCCTAGTGTGAGATAATAGGACATACTCACAGACACCATCCCTCGAGTGATACAAGGGATACCGTAAGGGATGCCTTTGTCGGACTCAGCTGTACTGGAGTACATTGGATGATCTTAAAGTGATACATGGTATTTAAATAGATCACATTGGATAGTACTGATACTCCAACAATTTATTTTATGGATTGAATGATTGATTATTTATTTATATAAGATGAATCATTTATTATTATAAAGTTTTTTATGGACATGTGATTCTTTCTCATTAATTAGATAGTGAAATTGAGTGATGACTTCTTATTTAGACCCCAATATGAAGAACAAGCATGAGGGTATTCCTTTGTGTCATTACTTATTTAATTTTTCCCCATATACATGTGGTTTCTTGTATAAGTTCCTTTTTCAGACTTCTAGAATAATTCAAATTTGATGAAATGGAATGAATGTCCTTTTAGGGACCCATACCATGATGCCGTTATATTGTATATTTATTGATAGACCTTTATTATATTTGTAAATCTGCTTCTTATTTGATGCATGAAATGGAAATTTCTAGACCCCATAGGTGGCATCCTACTAGGATTTATATATCACGGAATGATTGAGTTCGTTTTTGTACACGAGTAGACATTATGACCACTGTTATGGATAGTGAGATGAGTGATTCTTATGATTATTTATTTCATTACCTCTTATTATATAGATTTGGAGGAAGAGGAATGATCCTAGTATTAGGATGTTTTTATAATAGTTTTGTCTAGTTTAGTTACTAATAGTATGAATTATAATCATATACACATATTCCCCTAAACTATTGTTTTTTATAGATGCATGATATTCCATCATAATTATTGTATCTATTAAAAAAAATTCCATTCTACTTATTAGTTTTAGTTGAATGTTTTATATTTACACCAATAAAATGATTTTATTTCTACTGGAATTTGTAAATATTTGTCTACTACTGTTCAGATATTGAACATTGAGGTTATACTATCCCCATAGAAAAACAATATACATTTTCTACAAGTCAAAAGCCTCTAGTATTTGGGTAGATGAAATTGAGGTCATGTGTCCCACATACCTTTGGCATGTTTTAGTGGAAATCATTGAAACATGATACAAATTCGTATTAGAGAAGAATATTTTCATTTTATTTAGTTATTCGGGATTAGAAAAGATACTACGACATTTGGATTTTCAGCTGAAACTATGCTTTGGCATAGATAACCAATGCACAGGGGAATCCCAAATTCATAGGATGGGAAATTGTAGTTATAGGTTTTGTCATATATGGTTGATATGACTTCACTATTTAGTGAAACAAATTATTTGAGATTCTATTTATATTGGTATTTTTGATATAATGGTTATTATAACATCATCCTGATGAAATGAGGGAATTTATTACATTCATTACATTATGCACAATAAGAAATTAAATGTCATGCATTATTCCATTCAAAGATTATATTATGAATGCGTCTTTCTCTTTTCAGGTGATTTATATTTTTCCTTGTTTTTATATTGTGTAGCTCTTAATTTCATATAAATATACAAATTTACTAATATGAAAATAGAGATAAGTTATGAATTGGATTGAGTGGACACATAATTTAAATTATAATATTTATGGGCCCTTATAAATTGGAATGGTGATCCTGCTATTTTAATTGTCAAAAGAGTCTGAATATCATTAATAAATCACAAAGAAAACAATATTTAAATTAAATGTTTTCTATATAATGAAATGTGATATCATGAATGTTACATTTGAAATGCGTTGGATGTCATGTTTATAGTGACCATATAAGTTATTTTCTTCTTACCTATACCTATCTTAAGGAGGAGTTTATATGTCTTATCAAACTCATATGTTGGATATATATTTTTCCTCGTTATCTAATTTCTTAATATTTATATCTTGGATGTTATAAATTTTTTTGAGGTGCATACTTAGAAATTATTGAGTTACGCTAGAATAAAGTAATCTTTTTTACACCAATAGAGTTGTCATGATAATAGCCTAGAGATAGTGGTCCCTAAAGCACCATTTATACATCCTTTAGTTCCTCCTATGGAACCTCCTATAGATCTTCCATTGGGAATCAATTCATAGTTCATGAATAGTTTTCTCTGATTTATACCGATTGTTCATGGTGAAAGCTAGCCTGCATCAACTTTGGCAGAGCATAAACATGAATCTTTACTGCAGCATACACCAACCTTCAAAGTAAATAGTGATCCTCATGATGTATAGTGGTGGTTATAATCCATGTTTTGTATCATTGACCATAATGATATTCCTACAGAGAAGAGAGTAAATCTCGATGCCTACTATATTTTTGACCCCACAAAGAATTTGTAGGATTCTATTCCTTAGTCTGAGAATTTCTATGAAATGGTCTAGGAAGGTTTCCACATTTCATTTGTTGATAAATTAGTTCTGTAGGCCAAGATAGGGGGTTGATCCTGGGAGTTCATGAAACTTCAGTATGATTGTATGTTAGTGTATGAGTATTCTTCTTGTTTCACCAAGATTCATTATATTGATCCATCTATGGATACTATTGAATTGAGGATCGCAAGGTTATTTTTGGATGATCTTGGTTTTTCATTCAGCCCATAGGTTAATGTAGTTTTTTTACAACTAGGATATATATATTTAATTATTACCTGATTAGTGAATGAAATATATGAGAATATATTATTATGTGCAAGGATGGTTCAAATCCTAGACATGGAGTTATCTCTTCTTGGTATAGGAAGTGTCAATTTAAGGGTTCATGTGGGGGATGTTCAATCAATGTAATACACACTGGCAGTACTATCATTTACCAACCATGTAGTAGAATAGTCTATAAGAAGTTCTAGTGCATGAGGAGCCCAGGGGAATGTCCAGCCTAAGGATGGATGGGTTATCTTATGAGATTATTCCATTATTTTCTTCTATAATCCAGTGGCAGAGAATGTTTACTATTACATCTATCTGGAGCAGGATCTACAACTCCATCACTTGCTGGGAGTTGATCGACTACTTGGTGATCAAGAAATGCTAGTTGTGGTTGTGGATGAGGTGGTTATGCTTCATAACATTAAAAATAGTATAGTGGGTCTACATAGGTTTGTCTGAAAAAATCATAAGGACAAGGTTCATTATATATTTATGTTGTAAATCCACTTCCAATAGAATAGTTCCCAGAGCCATCTATAGTTACAGGTAATATTCAGGTCATATATACATGAGTTCCTTCCAATTTTTTGATACTGGATCTTCACAATAATTAATATATAGAGTGTGTATGGAATTTATTTCTTGGGAAATAGAGTAAAACTTTGTTTTTATATATCTCAAAACTCTTCTAGCGATCATAATTGAGGTAAAACCATTGTGTGAGGTGTGTACACTTGATAGTGGTGCGTACCATATCTTCTAGGATATCATTGTCCTCAAGAAGACTGATTTGGAAATCATTCTTGTTATGGAATTTGTTGTGCATTATCATTCCTAGGTGGATATAAATTGATAGTGGATGTCGTTCACATCATCCACGTGTATCACCTATATACATAAGTGATAATATGATTTCAATGTTGATCGAGTTGTACCCAAGCTGACTGGGATGGGAAGAGTGAATAATAAGTAAGAAAATATCTTCATGAGTGATCATGGAGTGATGTTAGAATAATTAAATACTTTTTATATATTTTTAGGGATATCTTCCCCAACTATTTAAATGGACAGAATCCTATGAGAGATGTCAAGTTCACAGTATATCTAGTGTGAAGTGAGCTACCAGTTCCCATTCATTAATATCAGATTATACCAATAGAGTTATACGAACTCAAAAATAGCTTAATGACCATGAGGAAACGATTTTAATCATACCTAGAACATTTCCATGGGGTTCAAGAGTCCTTTTAGCCATGAAATATAATGGTTTCCACAGATTTGGCATTCCTTATAGATGGTTGAACCAGATCATAGTGAATATGAATTATCTATTACATCGAATAGAAGACCCCTTCAACCAACTATGATGATAAATATTTTTCTGGAATATAGAACAAATGTTAATCTATCATGAAGATCATGTGAGACTATCCAATATACCACATACATCATTCCCAAGAAAGTATCAAATGTAGTGGTATTTTTATATGTCATTCAATATGGTGAGTGAACCAAAAGTATTCATGGATTTTATGAACTGGGTTTTCCAACCGTATCATGATTACATCTTGGTATTCTTCATAGAAGATAACAAAGGGAAGTCATATACCATAAAATTTCTATTCTTTATCATATAAAAATATATATCTGAGGTAGTTCTATCACTCTGGTCTGAGTTCTATGGAATCAAAGATGTGTTCTGGAAGATACTTTGGATTTTCAGCTAAGTTACATGGACATTTGAAAAAAATATTTCTATATGACATTGTACAACCATCGGAAGGTAATATTGGGGACAAGTTATTTTGAGGAGGGGTGGTTGGAACAACTTGGCTATATCAAAAGGTACAAACTGTTAAATGTTTTGGTGAATTCATAATAATGATTTTCAATGTAATTCTTAGGTTGTTAAAGGGGGTCCCAGGGATGCTTGGTACTCATTTGAATCATGGATCAACTAAAATGATGAAAATTGAGTAGGCTACATGGTTTTCTTGAAACCATGATACCCATGGCACAAAACTGTGCAGACTATTATAATTGTTGGAATGTACGAAAATGCATGGGTTTTGTAATGTAATTAAAACCATGTTCTTAACTGTGTGAAATGCCCCAGTGATATAGAAATTTGTGCATTGTTGGATCATGATTTTTCCAAAACATGTGTCGTGAAAATTGTGGGAGAATATACATTTTTCAATTCATTTATGGTTTGAGGGTTTTATTTATTCCTCCATCCATTCCATTAATGATTTCCACTCCCAATTGGTGCTTGAGCTTCCCTTCTTCCCCTCCATGGGGTTTTAATATTTATCCCTATTTTACATCCATTTCATTCAATTTCAAATGCAACAGACTATACTCAATTTTCTCAATCACTCACACTATATGACTTTTGTGTTTCTTTAACATTCATTAGACTATTTAAGAGTGACATATGTATGAAATATTTCACAAGTTTTGTTAAATATAATTATTTTTTAAGTTGAAACAAAAATATTTAACACATATTTTGAGTTATACATCTATGATTTAGGTTTTATACTCTCTTTATACCTTTATATATTCATTTTGATATAATGAATTTGTGACACTATACAAATTCTTCTAGCAATGTATTGATCATTCATAATAATTTAACCGGAATGGTTTTCCATGTCTATAGTAACTTACACTTGGGGTGAAACCAATATTTATTGGGTTCTCATTTCCATAGTCCACTTATTGGGAGTTCCCAACCTTTATGTACTCTTTTTCAGGCATTAAATTGTGAAAAATCCCCTATTTCAGAGTTTTACTTTTATTAAAATGAAAAAATTTATCATTCTAGATAAAATATACGGAATACCATGACATATTCCCTTAAAGTACATTCAAAATTTTCTATATTTAAATTCTCTTTGTCGATGATCCAAATTGAAATCCCTATGCCTTATGTAAAATACATAGGGAATTTTTTTAAATCTTATACTTCATTTTAGATGAATTATATTTAAATTAATTAATACATACTAGTTTATTTATTTACATTATATAGTTTTCCATTCCTATAATTTTTGTTATTCCATGATCATTTCCCTTATTTAGTGCTTGTAGAATAATCCACATATGTTTTATGTGAATGGTGTACATGGTTATGCTTAATTGATTGAGATGTTGTGATTTCATTATAGATCTATGATTAATATCACTGTAAGTACATTCCCCTCTGGTTTCATTTCATTCGTTAGATATTATTCCACTTTATTGTGTCATTATAATTTTTATTTTTTATTTCCTTTCCATGTCAATTGTTTAATTATTTTTGGATTAAATTTCATTGATGATAAAATGATAAGCATGTGGTATTAAGATGATTAATTTATAGAATTTGATTATATAAGTATGAATTTCATTGTAATAATCCTTATTTGATATGAATCACATGAAATAAAAAAGGGGAGAAAATGGGATCCAAATTAAGGATCATTGGAAGGACTCGCCCTTCACATTTTTTTAAGAATCAATATGCATAGAGTGATGCATTAGACATATAAGTATGTGCAGTCCATGGGGTTTTATACTCTTTAGTGATATTGGTTCCTTGGTGGTGAAACCACGGATAGGCCCATTAACAATATGTAAATTCTATTCTAATGGTGACACTAATTACCCAACGTGATATGTATAGGATTGATTCATATTAAATTTTCCTCATGTTATTCAAGGGATATAGAATGTTCTTCTTGGATATACATAGTGGTGTTATATTATATTGGATGTTCTTCCAATGAAACATGGGAATATTTTGGATCACCTTTGTTGGGATAGAGATTACAACACAAGATATGATGGATTGAATGGTTGATTTTTTATTTATATGATATGCATCATTTATTATTATTACTTTACTTATGCACATATAATACATCTTTATTGTTTTACTAGTTCACTTGAGTTCTGACATGTGAATTAGACCCTAATATTATGAATAATCATAATGTATTCCTTCTCAGATATACATTCATACATTGTTCTTTATATAAATTAATGTATTGAAAATGATCCTTGTTCATACATCCAAAATTGGATAAAGAAGGTGATATGTGTTGGGTGACCTGTTGTGGACCTGTTCCAAGATTCCATTATTTAATTTATTTATTGTGCTACATTTATTATATATAGAACATTGCTTTAAATATGTTCCATGAAATTAAATGGTTATGATATCATGGGATATGGATTACATTTTTTATATCTCACACCATAATGGGGACCACTTATTACTCTAGTAGACATTATGATTATTGGTATAGGTAAATGGAATAAGGATGCTTTCGATTCATGAAATGTTTTACCACTTAGGTTAGAGAAATGGGGTTAGAGTATTGATGTTCTATTCTATATAATGTTGTAGTAGTTTTTGTTTTCATTTTTTTGATAGAATGAATTATATACTTTTATCCCTACTATAATACACTTTAATGTTTTATATATGAACGACATTTCATTTTTTGTTATTTATTTGTATTGATATTTTCTCCCACTAGTTTTTAGTTTCTATTACATGGTATATTTCTGTTACTTTTTGTAATATCAATTGGTTCTGATGTTTATTATTTACCATTCACTAATGTATAACCATAGATCTATGATGGAATAGTCTCCCAATGGAAACATCATAGGACCCCCCAGCTAGTCGGCAGTATCTGGCGTTTGGCGAGATGCACTTCAATTTATGTGGCCCTCCATATCAGGGATGGGTTTTGAGGAACTCGAGGTAGGTTTCTACAATATAATAATCTTAAAGTACATCTTAGAATATTCCAAAATTAAATTATTGGGTTTTATATATTGCATAAAAATAATAAATTGGTGCATAATATTAAATCATGTCTTTATGAAGATAAATTGAGGTGAATCCCTTACATTATATCAAAGTGGATATTTGTATTATATATCATATTGGTTAATAAATATTGATTAATTATAATTATATAACATAAAAATATTAATGAATATAATATCATTTTATATCCCTTTATATGGTTTGAATACAAATTTATTAACAATTCAATATTAATAAAAAGTAATTTTTGTTGTTAAATACTTCATTTTTTTATTAGTTTGATTTCGAATGTTATATTCTTCACACAATGATCAATATTAATCCATATCCATATTATTGATAATATATATATTCATATTTTAATTATTATATAAATATTTATAATCATTCATATTATGTGATGATGAATAATTTATTAAATCATTTCATGGATATAATAATCTAGACTTACAAATGAGGGATGTTTCTAGTTTATTATGGATTGGATAAAATAATGGTAAATGGAAATTAAAACATATGAAAAAATTATTACATGAAATTTTAAATAATTCTCATTAAATAAATAATTTTGACCTTCCAATTTAATCATATATAATAATATAATCATATCACTTTGTAGAGGATGATGCCCAAAAATAGGAAGTGTTGACATTATCATTTAACAATTGATCATATAATAATTTGGATGAAAATATCCAATAAATATAGAATAATAATGATGATATAAATATAATATATTAAAAAAATTTCAACCATTATGACCACCCTTTAATGATGGTGATGGAAAATGAATCGTATCATTGCATCAGGATGGTATTCAACACTTAGGCATGAGTGATAATTTTTCCAATTTGATAGAGAAGGGGGGGAATATTGTTATCTCAAAATAATAATAAAAAAATTAATTATGAAACTAAATTTATGATGTTTTGATGGAAAAAATAGTCTTATATAATGTGTGAGATGATATAAAACAGAACAATAATGGTTAGGATTTATAAATATTTTTTGATATAACTCCTTTTTCATACACAATAATACATGAATGAAAATAATTTAGAGAGTTATGGAATATATATGAAGAAGTTAATGATAATATTATGTATTTTGATTTGTTTTTTCTTATATACGTGTCTAAAATGGTGAAAATAAGGATTGATGAGAGGTTTGCTTTTTTATGTGAGTGGGGACAAACATGGTATTTCATTGAAGTTATAAATATTATTATTTAAAATGCAAAGGAATGTTCCTATAAGTTTACATGGATAAAATTTTATGATAATATATGGTTGAAATATAATAATCCAATAAGAAATAGATATTTGTTTTTGTCTAAATCAATCCAATATCGCTTGGTTTAACCACATAGTAAACATGTTTTCAACCTTATCTATTGTAAAATAATTATATTGTTTTTAATATTATGAATGAAAAAAACTATAATTTACAATGAATATTATATTAATTAGGATAATTCAGATTATATAATACATTTCTCTATAATTAATCCTTATATGTGTCTGAATATGAATTTAAATTACCACAAAACTCATAATGTCAACCAAATTTTGAAAAATGAAACTTTAAGCATAAAACATATTTCATATACATTCCATTCATTATGAAACAAATAAAAGTTATTACAACTATATGAATGAATATATAATCTATATATCTAATTAATAACCTAAAATGAATTTTATTAGTTTAATTTTTTGATAAAATCAAAAAGACAAATAAATTAAGTTTTATTTTTCAGAAAATAAGGTTTTTATGCCGATTAGTTAAATTCTAAAATATAATGAATAATTATATTTACAATATATTTAATTAGATTAATTATATTGAATTATTTTTTATGTTATAATAGAATAATATTCCAAACAAAAAAGGATATTTACTTCCAAATAAAGAAAATGTTTTACAAAACTCGTTATTTTTTCCTATTTATTAAAAAACTATATGTTTTGAAAAAAAATTATCCATAAGATTAATTTGAATAATTTTTTTCAATAATTTTTAAATTTTAGTTCAATATAAGATCAAAAAAAAAATAATTTAATTGTATGGTTCATGTCTCAAATTACATAAAAAATATATTATCAAAACATTTTTATAGAATAACATGAAATTAGAAACTAAGGAATTATTATTTATTAGGAATTAAAAAATCCCTTTACATTATTTGAAAACATTTTAAAAATATTTACAAATTTGGGTATTACTTTTCTTGCAGTATAATTCATCGGATATTATTTAAAGGATTAGTGTTTAATGATTCATTTAAAATATGTATTGTGTGTAACAAAAGTTATTAAACTGATAATTATCATTTAATGGAAATTACAATCTAAAATATTATGTTATTATAATATAACAATTATAATGTTATACATTAATATTCATTAATATGTATATCATTATATTTCAATGGAATGATTAATGTGTTTTTACCTTAAATAATTAACAAAAAATTATTCATATATTGATTTAATAAAATATAGATTCACTCTACATGGTTAAAGAATTCAAGTTTCCCAAAATACATTTAATTATATATATATATAATTGGGTTGTAATATATAATGACAACACAGTTGAATAATTTTTTCAAAACAATGATATCATATAATGCAATTTTTTTAATGTGTCTCCATGTGTTGTAATAAATAAATACTCCATATCATCATAAGTTCACTGTGTCTATAATATTTCATTGAAAATTACATATGTAAGAACTTGTTTATTTTTTGAGAATAAATAGAATAAAAAAATTTCATTTCAACATTCTCCAGGGGGAATTGTATATTATCTTTTCATATTGTATAGTCATACGCAAGCTATTAACCATCTGCATGAATATAATTCATTCCTCAATGTATAAATATTTTCCTATAGAAAATAAAAACAAAATATTATTTAAATCTAATTTTTCATGATTCTTTAATCCACCCCCAAAATTTGAAAACAATATATTCTCATTTTCACTATTATTCAAAATATGTTCCATTGTATAAACTATCATAATATATATGAACTGGATTCATTAAAAATAATACATAATTTTTTACTATAAATAAATATTTTTTTTTGAAAAACCAAGATAAAATCAATACAAGATATTAATTACAACATCCCCAATAAAATCACTACATATCATCAAAGATATTGGAAAATACATATAATAATTGCAATCGTTGATAAAAATTCAATCACATGAAATCCATCATTACATCCAAAAAATTTGATATATTTTTTTCATTATATGAATACAATACACTGATTTGCATGAGTTACATAGGGAAATTATAAATAATATATCATGATATTTTTACATTGATAGAAATGATTGATATCATAATAAATTATTGGATTTATGATGTTTAAACTTCTTCAACATTTATCTAAAATCAAAATAAATTTCTTAGTAAAAATAGGATGAATATTTAAAACCCATTTCCTTATTAAATATCTGAATTACTATCCATCTTCAATATCACAATCCAAGTGTCTTCTTGATGTTAATAAATACGTGATTATATATTTGGATATCTATTTTTTATTTTATAAAAGTGTATAATTTATTCCAATCAATATATTACTTCATGAATGTCTATGAAATTTTGATATCAATATTTTCTATGATAATATTTTTTTCAAATTACAATTCAATAATTAAAAAAATATATTATACCCTTAGTCAATACAATCCTTATGATGGTCCATAGAGATACAAGGGAACTAATTACCAATTATCATTATGGATTCTTCAATTTCTATAACTATTAGTGAAATTTTATATAAATTAATACCAAAATTTACTTTAGATTGTATTCAAAATTTTATATACGTATTGAGTAGCTATAATATGTTTATAGTATCAATAAAATTATATTTTGACCAGAATCACACATTAAAATCACAATATTTAAAACCCAAAAACAATATACTTGTGATTCAAACCTTTTTTTCATCCCATTGATCTACTCCAAAAAACCTATGTGATGAAAAATATCTTCTCATTTCATATGACTAGGAGTGAATCCTTCATAATTGTAGATATCATATTCAACTATCTAAATCAATGATCATATAGAATAATAAAATTCACCATAGAATAAATAATTTATATTCAAAATGTGTTTCCCCAAAAATCAATAGATTTTTATTCCTGGAAAGCATAACAAATATATTACATAATTGATTAAAATAAATAAATAATGCAAATACATTATATAGATTATCTTATTTTTCTATATTGATTTTGTTGTCTTTTTCATTTGGTAATGTTTTTTTAATTATTTTGCATCATCCTAATTTATTAGTTCCCCCACGATACAATAATTAATTCTTTCAAATATTTTTAATTTCTATTCCAATTTAATACTGATCAAGGAACCATATCATTTTTTATATATCAACTATTTATTTTGATTAAATATCCTTATGCATCATGTAGACCAATATTAGTTTAAACAATTCTAAAAAATATGAGATCATATAAATTTATTAAAATTGGGGAATCATCAAATATAAAATATTTAAGAGGATAGTTCGTCACTAAGGAATACATATTTTTCTATATATACATCATTTTGGAATCTGTATTTATTTCTAAAATAGTCCGTATTGAAACTAATTACAATTAATTATTCTTGTGCTATCTATTTTATCCATTTCACATTTCACAATAATTAATCCAATTTTTTTATTTCCATCAATTATTTGTACACTCGACCCCTCATAAAATGTTTTTCTCCCAATATAATTGTTATCTCTTCTTTCCGAGGAACATTTAATAAGAATTTATATGCATATATTGAATTTAGATATTTCTTTCTTATTTTCAATAATTTAATACATTAAAAATTATAATTTTTATTATTTACTCTCCAAGAATAATTTCATTGATCAATATATTTTTAAATCCAATTAATATGATTTTTTTTAATAATGACATTTTTTGATTATCTTGTAGAATGTATAACCTGATGATAAAGAGTTCTCAATTAATGTAACATAAATTTCACCATTAATTCAAGTTAAACATATTCTATGACCTCTAATAGAAACATGATTATAATTATTTATTTTATTTCAATAAAATATATTATATAATTACTAAGGATGGTAAATATAATATATACATTATATTTATGCAACTCATCCATTAAACATTTTCCCTTTTGTGAACATATAATATCGATCTTTATAAAATCCATTTTCCCCACATCATGGGATCCAATAATGATGTATTTCTCTCATCCTTTGGTAATGTTTAATCATATCCATTTCTAGGATTTCAGATGAAAATATAGTCTTCGATTCATTTCAAATGATTAATTTTATTCTACTGATTTAGATTACTTTCACTTTATCTCATTTTCTGCGATAAGGTGGAAATCAAATATTTACTGATAGATTATTTTTTTAATTAGAATTTTCCCAACTTATAATTACAAAACATTAATTATGAATATTGTACATTATTATTTATTTTTCTATATATATTAATTTACTTATTAAATTTTAGAATATATAAATCTTTTATTCTTATTTATTGAAGACATTTACTCATAAAAATAATGGAAGGAATCATCCATTGTGTCTCATTTATTAATTATCATTGTGTTAATTTTTGAAAAATATTATGTAAAATTTTCCATTATGATGTTTCATCCCAACAATTTATATATCTAATTATAATTTTTTGAAGAAAAAACTCACATAGAATTAATGTTTTGATCTGTATTTTTAAATAATGTACTTATCTATAGTAAAATCATTAAACAGAAGAATCATTAAATATATTTCATTAAATTCCATGGATTTAATCTCATTATTATAATTATGATCATAATAAAAATAACTTAACAGTTTTTATTACTTCTATATTTCCAATCTCAATCTCCATTGCTGATATTTAAAATTCATAAGTCCCATTTACATTTTTGATCTACATAATTTATTTTTATTTATCCTAATATAAAAAAAAATTATGGGATACCATCTACCATTGTATTTAGAGATATATAAGCATCATTAATTGATAAAATAATATTTATAAAATCATTGTTAACATATAATCCTATTGAATCAAGGAATTTTTTAATAGATATAAAATTAAATACATTAACACTATCTATTTTATTACATCATGAATATTTAATTTGGATTATGATATCTGGAAAAAATTAAATATATTAAATCTCCATGGGGATTTTATTTCAATTAAAATTTATTCAAATGACCATGTAACTAAATGTTTATATTTAATAATATATATTTTTTCGAAAAAAACTCCTAGAAATAATAATATCTATCTAATTTTAATAATCTTCTATATGATTAACTAAATATTTGATACCAACTATCTGATAAATATGTGTCGAATGTGTGATATTCTTTAAGTGTGATTGAATAACGGTTTCAAATATAATTCCAAAATAAAACACATAATCCCAATTATAAATATACCAAATATGATCTTGGTGCCTTGAAATCTTGGGTCACATAGAAGATCATTTTCAGGTATAATCTGATTATTATTACTTCTATATTGATTTTAAAAAAATAATCAATGATAAATTGTCCCTTACAAACTGATATATGACCTATAAAATGTATCTAAATAATATATATCAGACATAAGATTATTATATGGTTCACACACACTAGGATATATCATGATTTAATATATTAATAATCTTATTATTTAACAAAATCTAATCAACCTAATAATTAGTGACACATTTATGACTTATAACAAAAGTACAAGGGAAAAACCATTACAACGTTTTAGGGATGATGAGATACCACCCAAGGGTTACTCCAAAATCGTCGTTGTAATATTACACTATATGAAAATAGCAATTTAGATATGGTTTTATCAAATCAATTTTCATAAATACCGCTAAATTTTTATCAGTATGACATTTAGCATCATGTTTATAATGGCATTTTTAAAACCACTTCTAAATGATGTTATATTTTTTTATAATTTTTTAATTTTTTTAAAAAAATAATTTACATTTATATTTAGAGGTTGTTTTTTCAAAATCAACCCAAAATTGAAGTGAATTTTTTTATTTGTTAATATTTAATTATTATCTATTATTATCTATCATGTCTACTTTATTATTTTTTATTATAATTATTTTTAAAGTTTGAACTAAAAAATATTTATAATTATTCGTTATCAATAATTCCCAAGTGAAAATTGAAAACTAGGAATCGTCATCAAATGAACATAATAATTGATATGATAGTCAATTTTGGATACACAATATGTCAAATTAATGAACATAAAATTATATAAAACCAAATCAAATTTAAATATAATAATAATTAAAAGAATAGTTTTTTATTGATTTAAGAAAAGTTTTAAATAGAAATCAAACTTCAAAATTCTATAACCTTTAATCTAGGTGTCTTTTTTTGCCTTACCAGATATCAAATTAAATCCTGTGATGATATATATGCCCATAATGACTTATAAAAACCACTTTCAACTTCTTTAAGGCCCATAAGGACTCCAAAACTATCGTTTTAGTATGAGTATCCAATTTTTTTTATATTATATGGATTTTGAACCATGTTTATGGGGGTCTTTTTCCCCTTTTCAGTGGGTACAGAATTTATTCCTTGAGAATACATTCATATTGATATTATGGTTTTGAAATTATATCGGTTTTCATAGGGTATTTTTATATATAATTAAATAAATTCTAATTTCCAAATATTTACTTATAATAAATAACTTTTATAAATTGATATATACATATAAATGTTTTTTTAAACAAATAAAAAATATAGAAATATATATTTATTATTTATTTAATTCAAAATAAATATTTTTGTAATTTATTTACATTATAAAAATGCATTAATATGTATATATAAACAAATATATATGTAATGTGTATATATAAATATGTGTGGCTCGATATAAAAATTTATATTTATGTATATATTCTAATATATGTAAATAAATACATATATTGGTAATTATATTTTGTGTATAAATAATATAAGACTGTATTTTTATATAAATATATAATTATCATTAAATATATTATATAAATGAATTTATAGTCAAACTATATCAATATATAAATATATATATGCATATATAACTACCGTTTATTTAGACATATGCGTGTGTAATGATAAACATATATATGTTTATATTTATGTACTGTTATATGAAGATGAATGTTATTTTAGAATATCATTAAATGAAATTATGAATATATATATCATAAACATTCAATGAGCTTTTATCTTTTTTTAAGTGTGTCTTCATATTCTTTTTATGACATTTATTATTTTATTCCATTGAATTACATTCCAATTGATTTGATGGTGTTGCAATTATTATGCTTTCTCCCATTTTGGTAATTTATTATATATTATATATATATATATGATTATATGAAATTATGATTATTTGAGTAAATATTTTTTAATATTAAGGTTTATATTTTTTTATCCTATATGAGTAAATATATATAGAATGAAATTTACATTAACATTTATTTATATGTATTATTTATTATTTGTTATTTATTACTTATTATTTATTAAAATATTATAAAATATTTATTCATTTTTGATTTATTATTTTTTTTATTGAGTTTTTAGTTTTACTTATTTTTATTAATTTATAGATAATAATTTTTTAATATTTATTCATTCTTTTTTATTTATTAATTAATATTTTAAAATTTATTAATTACTAATTTTTTATTTATTGATTTACTATAATTATTATATTACTGTCAAATAACAGTTTAATATATATTTAATATATATTATTTATTATTTATTATATATTATTTACGATATATTTTTTATTATCTTTTATTTACTATTTCATATTTAATATTTAATATCTAATTTTTAATATTTAATATTTACTATGTATCTTTTATTAATGTATTTCTCAATATTAGATTATTATTTTATTATTTTATTATTTTATTATTTTAATAGTTTCTAGTTGATTAGTTTAATATTTTGTTATTTATATATTATTATTTACTATATCTTATTTTTTATTTAATATTTCTTATTTCTTATTTAATATTTTTAATATATCATATATTATTTATTATTTATATATATTTAATTAATTTTCAATTATTATATTATTATTTTTTAATTTATATATTATTTTTTTATTCATAATTCATTCATTTAAGATTTAATTATGATTTATTTTTTTATAAGTTTGATCAATATTGATTTAATTTCTCAAAATTAATTATTTATTCTTAATTGTGAATTTATTTTTTATTTATAATTTTTTTTATTTTTATATTACCAATTTAGGATTAACATATTATTAATTAACTATTTTTATATATTAATTATTTCTTAATTAATTATTTATTCATTGTTTTTAATTTCTTATTTATTCTCTATAATTTATTAATTTATTATTTCTTTGTCATATATTTTTTTATTTTTTATTTTATTTATTTTTTAATTATTATATTGTTTATACTATACATATATATTATTTCGAAATAGTCATTGGTCAACCACCTTATTATAAAAATTAATGAAAAATAAAAAAACACAATAATGATGGATATGATAAAAATAAAAACAATCCCACACCTATAAGATAACAACAACAACTCAAACATACCAATAAACATAATTAGTTTTATGACTAGAATTATCAGCACCATTAGCTAATCCCCATTCTGATTATGAATTACTCTAATTAAAAAAGCACAATATACTTATCCTTAATCTTCTCTTTCTCTAGAGAGAAATTGGTCATTCTAGAAGGCATTCGTTTCCCAAACCCTCGATTTAAATCATCTTGACCACCCCTCCTTTGACCTTTTGCATGCCAATCTTGTCTCCATGTTTTCTGAAGCATTATAAAACCATACTCACCCATTTCATCATTCATGTATTTAAACATTACATCAATAAAACCATGCTCATTAGAACTGTTACCCAATATGGAATTCTTTGACTTATCATATTTTTTACAAGTAATATTATGTGACTAAGGATAAAAATATAATTTTTTCTTTGAACATGTAAACCATTACATTTTACATTCTACATACTATTACCTCATCGGGATATATCATATGTGGCATGTATAATGACTTCCCTCTTGATAGACAGTAATAGGTCTGACAAAACAACAGAATCAATGATCTCACAAGGCTTTTGTATACCTATAATGGTTGATTCAACAAATTTCTCATGCATAAATTGATCTTCAAAAAAACATAAACATTAATCTATTGGATTCATTGATCAGAATGGGATTTTTTCAGGATATGGTGGAGTACCATCTTGAAGGGTAACACTATCAATAACCACTATTGTATTTTTCCCATCATCATCATTAGTTTCCTCAACAATAATGTCCGACCAAAGACTATGTTTACTATAGCTCTGTAAAGGAAAAATCTTCTAAACCTAAACACCACCTTGTATACCAACATTTATGTAGATTTCATCATCATGAACATCATTCTTCAATGTTTCAGGTACAATAACATTAAAAGTAATGTCCATCAGTTGAGCTCCTCCAATGACTGCCAATATGTGTCAACTTATTTGTTCCTCATCATTTCTATTTAATGCCAATGATAAATTCAATATGAAATTCATCATATATTGTACATTATTCTTATACATAGTGAAGAATATAATTTTTCTTCATTCAAAATCCAAATTCCCTATATTCCCACATGTCATGCAAAAGGAAGGTCATTTTATCCAACCCAATTGAGAGCTCTATACTCCAAATCCCTAGATTTGAAGAAATCACATCTTCAAATCTTCATTCCAACATATATTACACTGGGAAGTCAATCCCACATGAATCATGTTTTTGAAAATTCCAAAACCTTACATAATTAGTTGTTGATTTTCTATAACAATTTCAAGAGACCCAAATTGGGTGACCCTAAAAGTGGCGATGATACTTGTGTCAAGAAAAAGGTGGTTGGATTTCACCTTGTCAGTGATGGAGGTATAATTAGCTGCCTACTTCTTAGAAAAATGAGTCATCGAGAGATTCATCGATTTAACTAGATCTAAATCCATGGCCTCGTTCGATGGCCTACTGTATGTAGAATGGAGCACCAAAAGAACCGTGAAAACCATGTCCCTCTGATCTGCTTCATTCAAAATCTGCGAATATGCTTGCCGAGTGTATAATGGTTCCGATATTGCGTCCAAGTCCCTCCTCTCCACTGATGTTGATGAATCTCTAGTAACAAGCAATGGTATGTTTTGATACCTCTAGTCTGTTGACTTTAACGGCCCTCCCTATAGAGTGAACACATGTGAGGTTGAAACCCTCATATCTGTATACTTCGGGGGGACCTCTATCCAATTTTTGTACTTATAAATTATAAATTATATATCATATAATATTTATTACTTATTACTTCATTTTTACTACTTTCTATTTAATATTTACTATAAACTAAAAACTATTTACTATTTATAATATATTATTAACTATTAGCTATTTATTATTTACCATTTATTGCCATATTATATATTTATTTTTTTTTTCATTTATATTCTATTTATTTATTAGTAATTTTTAATTTGAAATTATTAATATTTAATAGTTAATTATTATTTATTATTTATTATTTATGAATTTTTTCATATTGATTAATCATTATGGATTAATAATCAATGATTAATAATAATATATATTGTATCTATTTTTAATATTTTTTTCCTTTTCAATTTATATATATATATATACATATATAAGTATATAAACTTCTACTTATTCTACACATGAAGAGCTTGTTGGAGAGGTAATATCATTGGAGGATAAGAAAGAGGTAAGGGGTTCAAATCTCAGTCAACCCAAAATTTCAATACATGGCATGAAATTGTGCATTAGCATAGGCATGAGCATGGTAATTATAATTAATAAATATGTTGTAAATAACAGGAAAATATAAATATAAATAAATTAATCATTCATTTAATTGTGGACTTAAATAATTAAAATAATTATTTATTTATCCATGAAAATAAATAAATAAATAAATTATTTATTAATTTACAAAAATAAATAAATACATAAACACGTAAATAAAAAAATAAAAAAACATAAAAATTAATAATTTATAAAAAAATAAATGTTAAAAAATATTAAAGTAATTAGAAAATTAATTTTTTTTAAACACCATTAAATCATTATGTGAAGGTTTTGAAAAAACATTTGGAAATTCATTTCTACAAATAAATTTCTGATGTTTTCTAAAATGATTGAAGTATAATATAGTGATAGTTCAAACTTTCACTAAACACATATTTTGGTGATGTGTCACTTCTTGGAGTGGAAGTAAATTTATCACATAAGTTTTTAAAAAATATCAATACTATAGTTATCGATTCCACGAGTGTAGAATGATTATCAAAATTTCTCCACAGACTTAATCCTTCCATTAGAAATATAATTAATATGTGTTAATTACCTATAATACCTTATTTCTTTAAATCTATATTTTAATTCATCATTTTTATTCTCTTCTATTTTTCTAAATTGTTACCCTTTAAAAATAGGAATGTCTATTGTTGTCTTATATTGTAATATTCTTAATTCAGAATAAAATGAATTTATTTTATTTTATTTCATATGAAATTACCTATATTTCTCTTGCTTAAGATATTATATAATTTATGTGTATAATGGGAAAATAAATCCATCATTACTACTAAAATATTAGAAAAATTCCCCCTTAATATCATTGTTTTTATTTAAATAATATAATACTATTAATCCTAGGAAATCAATTTTACTCCCCCATGTTTCTCCTGATCATCAACATCAAGGAAAAATTTGTGCCTTAACTAAAAATCCCAATTTCAACACTTTTAGACCCCACAATATTTATTATCACATCTGATAATTCATAATAATTATATAGAACATCCCAATGAAATCCAACCATCATGGTAGAATTCCCTCTTCTTGATGATATCATGAAATACATTGGTATTTAATTTATTATAGCACCATAATTCATTGACATTCATTGGAATAGAACCCCATTTTCCTCTATGATTGGAAAACATTCTTTTATAATGTGATAATTATTAATATTTAATATGATATACTATTTTAATTCAATCATATCATTTAGCCATATTTTATCATACGTACACCCATCAATATATAATAACTCATGTTTCATATATTTATAGAATTAAATTTCTATTGGTGCACTTTTTCAATTTTTCCACTACATGGGATCTAACTGATATTATATATATATATATATACACACATTCATTGAGTTTTTTTCATTTCACATTTATAAGTCCTTCGTCTAATAATAGAATAACATATTCATACATTAAACACAGTTTTTGTGGTATTCACTATCAAAACACTGTGATTTATTTATTCATGAGAAATAAATCCTATGAATTTAAAGCTCTAGTGTGACGTCATGTTATCTGGAATGGTCTTAATATAACTCTTAATGACATAACAATATCCCCAAAGTTTTATATTGAATAATTTTTCTACTTATATTTTTTAATTTATAGAAATCCTCAAAATCATAGTTTGGTTTAGAACATTATATATTATATCCTATATCTTATTACAGAGTTTTGAGAAATTAAATGTGATAGATATATATTTTTTGATTAATTTTAATTACAAATATCTATATTATTAATCTCTCCTATAAAGTCACTATTAAAAAATAAATTTCACATTATTTGATTATATTTACATTCTCCTAATGCAAAATTTTTCTAACACAATATAGTATCAAGAAAAAAGAAATTTACATAAACTCATCTATTATGAAAACCATAACACATATGATGTTTTTGAATCCTTTCAAACCATCATTGAAATCACCCTCTAAAAATATCATTATATTTAAGTTCCATTATATGATTAATGTCATGGTATTCTTTAAACAATGATGGCACCATCACCAATTAAATATTAACATACCATATATCCTCATGATATCGTACTATATTATTGGATGCAATATGTTAATGTCTCTAATATCTTTAGAAATTATCTATCGACAAAGTTGGATTAAATAGAAGTGATCACTTTATAGAATATTTATTTTACCAAAATACTAGTTATCTTTAATATGAATGAAATTAAATTAGTATAATTATAACAACAAAGAAAATCATTTTATGAAAAAATATACATTTATAAAATATTGTTTTTATTTCATGAAATTATGTATATTATGATAATATAATAGTAAACATTGTTGATAATATAAATAAATTAATATATATATAAATTAATATTTTTTATAAAGTAAGAGTACATAATATTTATCATTTTAAAGATATTTTCTTATATAAACCACCATCAACATTTTTAAAAAAAAATTAAATTATATATTGAGTTATTATATTTTATAAATTGAAATAGAAAATATTAAAATAATTATTGGATTAAGAATTGTAATATTTTATTAAGATTAATTTTTTTATAGTTTTATATAGGATGATTTATGCGAAAAAATGATAAATTTAATTTTCCATACACATGTTTATTTAATTTGATAAAATGAAATATATGTTAACAAAAATATATAACCAATCCAATCTTATTTTTCTTCATGTAAAATATTTTTTCCTATTATAAACATAAATTTCCACTATAAAATAAAAATTTATGTTCTAAACAAATTAATGTTAAAAGAGTTGTATAATTTTTATCAAAACAATTTATATTAATACAAAATTGAAATATACTTATAATGGATCTAGGAATTCGTAAAACCAATGCTCCCCAAAATTTATTATGTAGGTTATAAGAGTATGATGATTACTTGAGGTAGAGTGATATGTTACTTGAAAAAGAAACATTAAAAAAAGTGATAATAAATTCCTTTAAATCATCCCTACAAGGCTATGAGAGATCTTAGTAAGAATACATTCATGACTCACCAGTGGACCAACCTCTAATTCCCATGTCTTTACGTAAAACGACATTTATAACTGGAGAGTATTTGTGGAATTATAGGAAAAATCATTGACAGAATACCTCTGTATTTTCACCTGGTCATGTAGCATCTCACTAAAATAACTGCATAACAATCTAACCTAATTTGAGGTTAAATGTACAAGTTGATTGTATAAAACGTCATGAAAAAACTATATATTCTTATGAGATCAGAATCCATTGATCTTATTTTCTTCTAACACATCATTAACATTCATTTCCAAATTTCGTGTTTCAGAAATTAAGATTAGAAAAAAGAACGCATCATATAGATCATTGGATATTGACTTGTCTCCGCAGCACAATGAAAATAACTTATACAACATGAAAAATTTCATCAATTTTACCATGGATAAAAAACCCCTCCATGAGTAATCCAATCATCTATACAAATTATAGACCTTGAATCCAACAAAATACATTCCATTAGTCTAAATATAACCTTAATAATGATAAAGAGGTGTCAATGATGAATAATATATACTGAAATCACATTCACCTCAGGTTTTCCCCTGCCTCAAAAGAACACTATGATGTAGATCTCTACATTGGATGTGCCAATGAAGTAAATAGAAGACCATGATTAAAACTCCTTCACATCATTATTCTTCTTAATCCACTCTGTTGAAAGGAAAAAATTCTTCCAAGATTTCAAGAAAACCATATTGGGTTATATTGACACACTGTATGATAGAAAAGTCTTTTAAAACTCATGGTTCATATATAAACCAGTAAATATTTGTGGAATATAGTTCCCAATAGAGGATACACATTCGAAATACACACCATAAACATTGAAAATAGAAATAATCATCATTAATATCCCATCATTCAGAATTGAATTTATGGGAAAAACAACAGCGGATAAAATAAATCAGACTCAAACACTATTCTAATAACTAATTTATTCCCACCAAATATGATGATAATTAAAATTAGGAATCCAGTGAAGCTTAAATTCCACCCATTCAAAAAAAAATTCTTTGATATTCAGATAATCATCAACAATTATCTCCTTGTTATGATATCATTCAAAAGAATACCTTTCATATTCCTCAATATGAGGATAGAAATCCTCCTTGTATAATTATTTAATGGCACGAGTAAATTTTTTTTATATAATGATATTTTATTCATATAATTCATCTGACATGGAGTCCTCTATATCGAAGGATGTAGAGGGTCCCTCTTCATCATAGGATGTAGATGCACATGGATTTTCATTATCTACTAACTATGGAGGAATTGTTTCCCTCTCCAATCGAATCATTGAGTATATAGTGACAATGGTTCTCTCTAAAAACGAATATTCTATGATTTTTCAAGTCATTCTATTATATACAATGTTAATTATGTTAGAGTTATTAAGAGGTTTATTAGCTTTCTTGTGCTTGAGTTATGATATTCATCCTCTATTTAATGCACTCAAGTTGATGTTTTTTTTGTGGATGCGGTCAATAATGATAAACCCATTATAGACACATCATTATTTTTTCTACCTCTCATGTACTGGCACATTAAAAAAAATTATAAACACAACATTAGTAAATTTAAAATGAGAAATATAGTATATAACAGTTAATATGTAAAATTTAAATTTTCAATAAAAAATGATTTTCTTATATCATTTGTTTCAATTTAAATGGTAATTTTATCATGATTGAAAATTGAATTAGATTAAATGGATATTAAATTCTATGTCAAAATGTAAATATTTTATAATATGGATCATCTAGCATTTTAATTCAAAAAAAATACCATTATTAATTTTTAATCATGTTTAACAGGGATGTTATTATTAAAAGAGGTATGTCAAATTTTTAATAATTAAATGGATGCATACATCTTCTAAAATAGATCATATGAATAAAATTGATACCTATATATCCTTTATACCATTTACCAACCTATATAAATTAATTCTCCTTAAATTCCATTCTTATCCCTTACCTAACATTTCATTCCAATGATTATCCCCTCTTTTTTCCAATAAATGTTTATCACATACTCTCAAATTGTTCCAAACATGTAGTTCACAAATTTATAAACAGAATACCCAATTTAATTATTATAAATTCACTCTTTGTAGTTGGTAGTTCTTAAGTTCATGAAAGTACCTCATATCCTTCATTTCTAATGGACTATTCAAAAGAAGTTCACAATTGTCAATGTTTGTATTACCTTTATTTTTACATTTATTCAATATAATTCCCTTAAAATATACAACAAAAAAATTATTAACATTTGTATATATTAATATCATTATATATAATGTAATAAAATTTTATTATTTTGATTGTATATCTATTATCTCTTCCACTCATATTTGTTTTGAAAATAGTTAAATCTTTTATCATGTGGATATGTGGTCTACTACATCAATGAATAGAATGTTTAATTTTACATCACCACCACTCTTGGATGGTCATAAACAAGTTTTTAATTATTATATATTTTATTATTTTTAATATTCATTAAATTTAATTTTACATTTGTGTACACTATTTATTATTATTAATAAGAGACAATAGTATTGTATTCCATCTTAAAAAGGAATTATAAGAGTTAAATATTTGTCTCTATACTATGATATATTTTGATACCATTTACCACATTTTTTAAATAATTAAATTTTATTTATATCACGCTAATAATATACAAATAAGATAATTATTCTTTTGTTATAATAATATTATTATAAAATCATGTAATAATCACCCATTAATCAAGGTTTGATAGTTTTTAGGTCAATTTAACAACCTACTTGTATAGTAATTCACATTTATATAATGGAATACTATGTGAGAAAATTTAAAATTACAATACGATATAAATATATAAATATATTTTTTTATTTCTCAATCAATATTTAACTAACTAGTTAATAAATCAGTCTGCGGTCATTAAGAAGCCGTGAAACATTCTTGGTGCTATTTTTTTACTTCATTGATCATATCCAAAGATATAATGAATAAAGATTATAGATTTTTAAAATAACATTGATCAAATATTATTTAATCTTAAATTATCTAATAATTTCTTAATTTTTTAAAATAATATATACCATCACATCTTTTATGAATTTTGTATTGAAAAATAATGATTTTCTTATACATATTTTCAAAAACAATTAAAAAATGAATATTATTATATATTGAATGATTTTTAATTAATGGTATAAAATTGTATATAATTGAATATGTTTCATTGATATATATTAAATGAAAATAATTTAATTATCTATGTTTTTTAGTTTATTTAAACAATCGAACAAGACCGACATAATGTTTTACAAATCAATATCCTCACATTGATACATGATTTGTATTATGAACCAAATTTATTTTTTTTGTGGTGTATATAAAATAAATTTAATTTATTAGATGATGAATTACCATATAATAATGGTATTATATGGTTAATTACAATCCAATGTATTCAAGTGGTTTTTGTTAAATACATACTCATGTCACATGGGTTTCTTCAGTCTCAATTATGTTGTCGTGACATGATAAATGTTATGGAAGAATTATAATTTGAAGCATATAATACTAATTAATTATAAAAATAATATTATATTAATTATATCATTATAAATAATGTTGAAAACTATATAAAATAATTTTATTTTCATTAATAATCTTTGGATGCAACTATTACAAAAGTTTTATGTGTTTTTGGTAACTATTGTTTTGTTCATTGAGATATTATAATTCAAATGAACACATATCAAATATAATTATAAAATTCATCCCATTAATGGTGTAATGTGAAATACTTTCTTTTTTTAAAATTTTTCTAAGAAAAAAACATTTTTAAATGTTTCACGCTTTATCAATTTTATTTATTTTAATGGTAATTAATAATTAAATTCAATTTTCATTAGTTAACAATTTTTTATATTGAAAATTGTTTTCCATTGGTTAGGTTCTCCCTCTATTAAATATATTTATATGTTATTTAATAATAATATTTCTTTTAAAATAAAAATTTCAGAAAAATTAATATTAGATGTCTTTATAATATTTGAGTTTTGAAAAATAGCATTTTGAAAATAATAAATACGGTTATTCGTTATATTTAATATTTTTTTATTCCATTACTCAGTTTTCAATTATAATCATTAGTAAATTTTAATACTCAATTATAGGACATTGTTTTTTAAATTAATTGTTTTCAAAAAACTTCATGTCATATTTTCAAAACATAACATGGAAAATAACTTGTCTGTTTAAATTTAGCATCACTATTAATTTTTTAAAAAATATATATGTTATGATATCACTTTTATTTACAATATCATTTTAAAAAGGATTTAAACTATTATGGATTTCAATTCACAATATATTTTTTAATATATAAGTATTCATCCTTTAGGAGAATCAACCCACGATACTGAAATTTTTTTGATCCCTTATTGGGTAGTGTCATTTATGCATTTTTTTGGATTTATTTATATTATTTCAACATATTTATTGGATTAATATATAAAAATTGTGTTTTTTTATTTGAAACCATCCACACAATTATTCTAGATTTAAAATTATTACATTACATCAATTTTCAATTATTTTAATACTCATTCCCGTCTTCGGTGAAAACATTACACTATAATTAATTCTTTTTTCATGTTGTTCACAGAGTAATAATTTTATATTCTTTACATTTCGAAATTTATAATTATATCATATGTTTTTTTCAATATGTATTTTTATTGGATTATTTTTAACACCCCAAGCATCCAAGGTGCGTTTCCCTTTGAATAATTTAATATCTTGCATTGTACGCAACTTAGAGATTCTGACACACCACGACCAATCAAACTAGTTGTTATGAATTTTAATACCCACATTTTGAAATTTTATAAATATTATCTTTCAAAATGGACTTCGTTTTTTAATTTATAATATTGAAATTATCTTAGGGTGAGTTTTTGTTATTTTTCTGAAAACTTTCATTTTTTGATAAATAGTGAAAAACACTGAGTTATAATTTATACCGACTTGTTATTTAAATAATTATTTATTTTATATAAATTTATTTTAGGTCAAAATAGATATATAATACCTATATAAGTTCAATTTAATTCATTGGATTCATTTTATAATAATTTTAGATATATAAAAATTTTATTGATCTTTTTAGCCTTCTTTTACCCCCCTTTCTAGAAGCGTTTTTAAATTTTAATAAAACTTAATTTTACAGCTTCTGTGAATTGAATTTCAAAAATCCAAGATACATGGTTGATATCAGTAAGTAATATCTGGATCCATAAGATAAATTTTTTGGTGAATAGTAACTTTTGACTTTTATTTACCACGGTTAAAAGTAAATAGGGTAATTAAGGGTAACAATGGTATTATTATTACCCTAACACATGTCCTAATTATATTGTATAAGTTTAATTTGACCAAAAACAACATTAAGAATAAAATATGATCCTTTAGGTTGACTTTTATTAGATTAGGACATTTATAATTATTTAATTCAAAGAAGAGTTAAAAGTGTTAAATTCAAAGCTTAATAACTAAACAATTTTTAATATTAGGATATACATAAGATAAATTCAATTATGAATATTCATTACAAATAAAAAAATATTTATTACATAAGGGTATTTTATTTATATTTTTTATACATTAAATAATTTAATTTTTTTTATGACACAATGATGATGCAGTAATTACCAAATTAATGAAATTTTAAAATATTTGATATTAAAAATAACGAAATAAATATAATTTGAGACTTTTAATAAATTAAAATAACTTTCTAGGATAATATGACATGTTAGGGTTAGTTAGAAGAATTTTTTTAGAAGTAATAATGTTGTTATAAATTAACAAAAACAAAATACTAAATAGTGTCAAAATTTACATAAAAGAGTTTTTAAAACAAATATTATATTATTAATTGATATTCTATTATTAAAAATTTAAGTATTGGAAAAAAGACTTATATAATGATAGTTGTATCATTAATGAACCACTTGGGGTTCTGTTGTAAGTATATAGTAAGTTTATTAACCATAAAATATAAAAAATACAAAGAGACGTGGTAAATGTCAAACTATTTAACTAAGAGTTAAATCTAAAAGATAAGGTTAATATAGTGACAAAAACCTCTATAAAATATATTGGTTGTTTTATTTTCAACCCATACCCACCATATAATTTAAATAATTTATTTTTGAGCAACTAGAAACCGAAAATGGTTTTATTATAAAATAATATTTATAGCTTTTCCTAAGGAGCCCCTCACCCCTCTTATAAAAGGGAACTCCCCATTCCATCAAATTCACACCTTCAAAGCCTTTTTTTCTCAGCCAAAATCTACAAAAATAACCTCTATACTATCCTACCATTATCACATAGGCCCTATTTAGTCATAAATCCATCCTAAGGAAGCCTTTTGATCAAATCAAAATGAAGAACCCACATAAGAGGCAAATACTTCATCACCTCTTTCAAGTTACTTTCTTCTTCCACTACATATTTCTTTTTTTCAATTATAAAATAATAACTCTAGTATCTTCTATATACTGTGAAGTAATTATTAATATGGTACAACCATATTAATTATTCTATCAATCCATTGAATGACATTTCACCATACATGCATACGTACGTCTTACCGTCTCCACGTCATGGTGTAATTGTTATTCCATACATTATTATTTGGATGGGTATAATAATTATTTTTAATTAATGTAAATAATAAATTTAACATGATAATTATTCCTTATATATGATATATCATCCAATTATATATTATTTTAATATCAAAATAATGATATTGTCACTCATGCGTACGTACGGATTACCGTCTCCACGATCATGATGAGATTCATTCTCCATCATAATATATTCAAGACTAATTTTCATTAGATGATTAAATATAATTTTTAATGAATTAATACCATTATTAATATTATTAAGATAAATCATATTCATAACAAACACTACTTACAAAACAAATCATATAAAGGAAAACGAATCAGTTAACACCTGAAACGACGATAATACAATAATATTATTAACAAAGAAATATTAAAAGATCATATATGATATCATATTAGTTTATATTATTCTTTTATAATTTAATAAAAATTATTTCACCATTATAAAGGAGGTTAAATTACCCTTGACGAAGGAAAAGTACAATGTAAGGGGTTTCTTATCTCACTTTTAATTGCTTCAGATTTCCATTGTTCTCCTATAATTTATTAAATGTGGTATATTGGGTACTATCGTTTGATATATATATATTATCATGATTATATTTATATTCATTGTATTCTATGATTCATTTGGTTTTTATTAACTTTTTCCATAGGACTTGATTTATTACAACAAAGTATGAATTTTTATCTCCCTTCCTATTTCCGTGAGATTTATGCCATACTGCCACTATTTCCTTTTGTGTAGTGTATATACTTCCCCATGATTGTATTATTTGTTTAATATACATTAATTTTTGAGTAATTAAAACTTAATTTTATGATCCATCTTTCATGGGATGTATGTTTCGTAAGTTACCAAATTGTAAAGGGAATTTCAAATTTCAATTTCCACTCATTCAGCTTTACGCATACATCATTGATTATTTTACTCCATGATTATGTGTGGAATCACTATTTATTATTTGTGTAGTAATTTCCACTCCCCATTATGTGGATATACTTTTTATACACATAATCACTCCATTGATAAATTCTCAAGTCCTCAATATGAACATGATAAGAATAATTTTAACTCAATCTCCATTTATTGGGTTAAACATCCAATTCATTGGTATTGTTTTTACAAGAATAAGTGTGAATTTAATTTGATTTATAAACACTGAATATCCAATAATATAGAGTGTATTTATATTTTTCACACATAATTATTTCATTTATGTATCCTTAACAGAAGGATGTGGTCTTTATAAGAGATTTCTTCTCAATTTACATTCCATTGAGACTTATTTGTTGATATACACCAATTCACTTTTATATAGTGTATATAATGTACTTTGACATAATATATCATGAATCCCCTTATTACCATGATATTATAATGTTTTGATTACCTCTATTATTTGTATTCAAGTGTATCTCTTTTTGTTAGGAACTCTAACTAAAATATCATTTTAAAATGTTATAAATATTTAATATTCTAAATCATTATCTTTAATGTCCATGTTTCAAAAACGAATTTAAGGATTAATTTACATAGACATTAAAGTTTTAAAATTAAAATTCCTTTTAAAATTTTCAAATTGGTATGGTACACTTTTAATCAAAAATCTATTTTAAACAGCTTCTTGATAAATAGTGATACTTTTAAAAGTTTTCAAGAAAAAGGGGGGTATTTCTCTCAAATATTATTGATGATTATTTTCATCTATGTCAATATCATTCATTATTCCCTACTGAGGTGGATATATTATAATAAAATCTTCCATATTGTATTGAATGAGTTATGTTTGACTGTGGATGGGTTATTTTTATACCATTCATGGTTTGTGGTTAAAATATTGACATTTCATATAATAGTTTTAATACAAATGTTCAGATTATGTTTTACCATTTTATATGAGGAATGCATTGGACTTAGTAAGTGACAGGTTGATCCCGCTATAGATCCTCGATGCATTGGTAGGTCTTAGGAGACAAACTAGTGTCTTGGCACAAGGCCTTGCCAAAATCATATTTGTAGTCTAGGCACAAGGGCTTGACAATGTGGTTATGAAAGTCTGGCATTATTTATTCCATCATTATAAAAGTGGCTATTGATATTTCATGTGATTATTCAAGTAGAAGAATATCCATGTGATTAATTCGATTTCATTATATTATTTTATATTTTCCATATTATGCTGAAGTTCAAGTTTAAAATTATTTTTTAGTCTTATACATTGCCCTATATTTTTATTCTTATTTATGAATGTTTCTACTATAATGGTATCCTTACTAAGCATCAGAGCACACCCCTTTCTATGTTTTATTTCTTCCATGATGTGAAGAAGTATTTTATGGCTGACCTTCCGGGATAATCTATGGGATCTCAGTGTTGTGTTTGGAAATAATTTTGTTGTAGTTTTCCATATTATAATGTAATATAAACCTTGTGACTGTGTCTAGTACATCCAAGGCTACTAAACTAATCGGCCTTTTGAGACTTCATCTTTTTTTATCATTCCAATGATACGTCTGTAACGCACCGACCCCAGTTACCCAGAGTCGGTGCGTTATTGCGTAACATTGGCATGATCACAAAAGATCAAGTCTCGAAAGGCCGATTAGTTTAGTAGCCTTGTAAACACTAGATACATTCATAAATGTTACATTACATCATGAAGTGGAAAACTACGATAACAAAGTCCCCATAGTCTACACTCATATCCTCTTCTGACAATCACTACAGGTCATTCATAAAATACTTATTACCATGTTATGAACATTATGTAATTATTTATGTTAATAATATTCGTTTTTTCGATCTTTGGTACTTAAGTCAGAAATATACTTCTTATTATTCCAAGTTGTTCATGTGGTGAAATATCCATTATATCCAGAATTATATTCATGATGTAGATATCATATATAAAATATATATATCTAGTATATACATGCATTTATAATATTACATAACATTTATAGGTAAGAAATGAAATGCACCGTTCACGGAGACGGTAAGCCGTACATACGCATGAACGCTACTTTCATTTCAATTTCATATTTTAATGGAATGAAACATAATTATATAAAGGTATAATATAATTCCAGTATAATATAATGTATAATACCATTTACTCCATCCTTTATACATTCCATATATGTTATTAACGATTCAAATCACTTTGAGGGGGCGGTAGTCCGCACTTCATAAAATGAAAATATCGTGTTTACCCATAATGGAAACCATAAAGGTATTCCATAAATGAAAAATACAGAAGCTTAAGTAAAACATAAAAAAATTATATATCATATATAAATATAGTGACATCTTAATGGTCACCTTTGAAGCTGTTATATGAGTGTTGAACAATCATCGTTTCGTGAGGCAGAAATTCGCCATCCATAGAAATAGTTTGTTCTTTAACGATTAGATGTAGGTGTGTGTAAGTGTAGCTAGAATACTTCTTATAACAACATCCTAGTATATTGAATATACTGGTTTTGTTACAAAAGAAAAGAATAAAAAGTTTTTAAGGGGTTGGAGAAGAAAAATAAAAACCAAACAACATTAGAGAATACATTACCTTAAAATCGGGTAACTCTTTTTGATTTGAGCCAAAGGCTTCCTTGGGAATAATTCTGCCCAAAGTGAGGCTTCTAAGAGTAAGGGAGGGAATTTGGGAGTGTATTTGGGAATATTCTGGCCAATCCAAAAGGCTTTTATAGTGTGAGTAAGGTGGTAGTGGTGGGGGCCTTTTATAAGTGGAGAGGAGGGGCACTCATAGAAAGTAATGAAATGTTACTTTATTATACAATGCTTTTCGGATTCTAAAGGTCCCAAACTTATATAATTCTAGGATAAGGTGATATGGGTTCGAAATATTCTCATCCAATAGGCTTTGGACAAGTTTAATTCTTAGATTTTACATTATCCTTCCATTTTATTAAAATATTTAATTAATGAGGTAATCGCTGCATCATCACGGTGTCATAAATAATTTAATTTATTTAATGTCTAAAAATTATCAAAAAAATTATCATTATGTAGGAAATGTTTTTATCTTTATAATAAATATTAATAGTAAAAAATATGACTTGTATAACCCCATTTAAAAATTGTTTTAGTAAAACAACTCTTGTTTGTGACCTTTTTATTTTAACATTAAATAAAAAGTTATTTATATAATTTTCCTACAAAATTGGCTCCATGGGGTCCCCAAGTTTACCCATGGATTTTCTTGGTCTTCCATGACACATCCAATAGTGGTAGGACAAGTGTAAAGGACATTCCATATTTTTATAATACTATTTTTACCTTAAATTTCACTAATTACCTTTAATCGCGATTAATTAAACTGAAATGTTACTATTCACCAAAAAAATTATTTTAATCCAATTGAACCACATTTTACTTCCTAATGAAAACCATGTATGTTGGATTTTTTAAAATCAAATCACAGAAGTGGTAATGTATCATTTAAACGAAAATCAGTTTTTTAACTACCATTTAGTGGTTTCACTATTCATTAAAAATTGACGGTTTTCAGAACAACGCCAAAATTTCACCCTAAGCTATAATTGATATTCTGAATCTAAAAATGATGTCTATTTTAAAAAATTCCAAACATATATGTTGCATTAATTAATTTTATAATGAATTCCTACTCTCACAACAAATAGCGTGTTTTCAAGAAACAATATATATCAAAAGATTGACAATTGTTTATGTCCAATTTCAAAGTGAAATTAAATCTAATGACCACAATTGGATAAAATGGTAAAAATATATTATAATTATACTTTAAAACCACTCAATAGTATAATTTATCACTGTAATTTATTTTGATTAAAAAAGTTGTTTTTAAGTATTTTTCAATTTTCATAAAACAAATTGGAAGTGCTCAGAAAAATACCAAAAATCCCACATAGGCTAATTTTGATATTATGAATTCAAAAATGAAGTCCATTTTGAAATATAAAATTTCTATAATTTTAAAAAGTGGGTATTACTATTCAGAACGGCTACTTTGATTAGTCGTGGTGTGTTAGAACTCGAACTTGCGTACAATGGAAGCTATTGCATTATTGAAAGAGAGGCGTATTGTAAAAGCTCGGGGTGATGCATTCTCCCCTCCTTCAATAAATTATGTCCTCGCAATTTGAAAATGTTCTTCGAAAATAAAAGGTTAAAAATAGAAAATACCTTTGTAAAAAACCCACATCGGAAATAAGGTTAATAAAAATATAACTTTAAAAGATGGAAAGATAAGTACAAAGGTCACATGAGATAGCCCATACTAGGATTCTATGAAAATATGGATATGGAAGAAAAAAACCATCAAGTTCTGATAGAGAGTCTTAGAAAACTGGATTAGCAAAAAGTTAACCATAAGAAAATCACAAACTTGTGATTGGTTAAATTGTCATTGAATCCCCAGTTGGAAAAGTTAACCAGCAACGTTTTTGTTTTAAGTTACCTGTTATAAAGTTGGGGAAATTATTTAGTATATTTACTAAGAATGTAAGGGAATATACATACATTTCATGTAGACTTTCATTATTTAATAAATTTTTACCACAAACCCATCTTTCACTCTAAAAGGTAATAGAACTCAAAAATATTCTATTTATCCTAATTGTATATGGTTCCAAATATTAACAAATACCATTTAGATTAGTAAAACTATTTTTTAATAACTAGGGACTTCATGTAGGATAGTGGTAGGTAATAAAGGCCTATCTCACTATGGTTGTGGGTTCGATTACTGCATCTTTGTCCGATGCGACGGGTTATGCCCCACCCGGAAGGTTGTCCTTTTCCTAAAACTATAGTATTATAATATTCCTAAAATAATCTTCAGAAATGTTTTAACCTTAAACAATACTATCCACGGATCAACTTAATCCATTCCAACCTTAATATTTATCTAAAATACCGCTATCCAGACTTTCTCTAAAAGGTCTCTAAATTCCAAAATCAATTGTTACATCAGATTCCCCAAAAAAATAATGTTTCTTTTATTGTCACATACTAAAAATATGATTTCCTTCATCATATTAAATCCTTAATGATAACAACAAGTACAACAGTACAATACTTATATATATCACATTATTTTTATAACCAGAATATAATCCTTGAGTCCAAAAGCACCAATACATTAATTATTCCGCTTCAACTATAGTAACAACATAAGATTGTCCTTGATCCCTAGGACTTTTCTGAGGTACGTTTCCCTAACGCTTAGGATATTCATTTGCATAATTCCCCATTTCTCTACAATTGTAGCATTCAACATTGATAGCCTCTTTCTTTCCCTTGCAATCACGAGCCTAGTGACCCTTTTCTTCACATTTATAACAAACTCCCATTCCATTTAGGCAAATACCGGGGTGATTCTTCCCACAATTATCACATAATGGAAAACCCTTCTTTCCCTTTTTCCCTTTATCTGTCTCTTGTTCCACCGTTCTCTTCTTCTCTTGCTTTACTTTGTTGTCATAAGACTTAGAGGATTACTTTTCTGTATTGATAGCACACGGGACAATATCTTCGTACGATGAGAAGTATTTTGATACTAAAGCTCGACGGAGAAATGGTTTTAACCCATCAAAGAAACGATCGATCTTACTTCTTGGGTTACGTATATAATCTGATGCATGCCTCGCTAACCTTGTAAAGTTGGCCTTATACTTTGCGACATTCTCATCCTCCTTTTGTCTCAGACTCGAAAATTGTCTTTCCATATCTTCTCGATGGTCATGTGGAAAGTATTTTTCTAAGAAAAGATCTTTGAACTCTCTCCATTCCATATTTGATACTTCTTCATCTTCCTTTGTGTTTTGAATCAGCGACCACCATTGATCGGCATCTCCAGTGAGGCGGTAGACTGCCATGACAACCTTCTCCCTTTCGCTACTCCCCAAGGAATGGAATATTGTTTCTAGGGAGTTTATCCATTTCTCAGCTACTAATGGATTTGTAACCCCATTAAATGTTGGTGGTTGTTTCCTCATGAAGCGGTCTAATATTGATCCTCCACGTTGTGGATCAGGGTGCTCCATATGAATAAGGTTATTATTCATAACCTGAGTGAGTTGTCCCAGAATGGTAATAAGTTGATCAGCACCAGTTGTATATCTAGATCCACAATAATTATCTTGAGTAGGAGGGCAATCCCTACATGGTGTGCGTGCATTGATACGATTTCCATTCCTTCCACTAGGTGCCATTTCTAAACAATGGCATAAACTAGATTAGTTAATGAATCAAAATACATAATTCCATACTTGTAAAATACTTAACATAAATTGAACTATTTATGGATATAATCCATAAAAATGTTTTCATTGAGGATGTATATACTCATAACCCTTTATAGTGGTTTTTAAAGAAAATGAGAATTATCCTAAGCATATCCCCCAGGAGTTTCGTAACCAAGAGTGCAGCAAGTCCCGTTGTCATGCACCAGTTCTCGTTCGAGTCTAGCTTAAAGCGGTGTTTTCGGGTTTTACCCCTAGGTACATATGTGCCAGAGCCGCCTGTACCTACTCATATCCAGACAGGGATGTATTGCTCCGAAAACTCACAAAATCTCTACAACAAAAAAAATTCTAGGAAGTTCTTCTATAATAATCCTCAAAGTCTATCTTTGGGATATGTTCTCTAATCAGAGTTTATCTAAATCTAGCTTCCAAGGTTAGTACTAAACTACCTCTGATACCAACTGTAACGCCCCGAACCCAGTTACCCAGAGTCGGTGCGTTATTGTATAACATTGGCATGATCACAAAAGATCAAGTCTCAAAGGACTGATTAGTTTAGTAGCATTGGAAACACTAGATACATTCATAAATGTTACATTACATCATAAAGTGAAAAACTACAATAACAAATTCTCCATAGTCCACACTCATATTCTCTTCTGACAATCCCTGCAGGTCATTCATAAAATACTTCTTCACACCCTGGAAAATATTAAAACATTCAAAGGGGTGAGCTCAGATGTTCAGTAAGGATATCAATATTGCGGAAGCTTTCGTAAATAAACATAAACATTTAAGGCAATGTATAACTAAACAAAATCCTTTTAAACATGAACATAAACATAATATGGAAAAAGTAAAATGAAATTATGCCATTTACTTATTCACATGGATATTCTACTGGTCGAATAATCACATGCAATATCAATAACCACTTTCATAATGATGGAATGCATAATGCCAGACTATCATAACCACATATCCAAGCCTCGTTCCAAGTCTACAATAAGATTTTATCAAGGCCTCGTGCCAAGACACTAGTTTGTATCATGAGACCTACTGATGCATCGAGGAGCTATAGCGGGCTCCACCCGTCACTTATTAAGTTCAATGCATTTCTCATATGAACAGGTTTAAACATATCATAAATCATAACATAAAAGTATCACATAAAACATGCATAAAGGAAACATAACATTTCCACATTTCAATCACAAGATATCAATACAACACATTGATATAATAAAAACAATTTCAAAACCATTTTCAATACCAAAATAAAAGAAAATTAAACATGGAATTTTTTTTTCTTTAAAAAAATTTATGGCTTGTAGAGGAAGCCGAAACTCAAATAGTGCTCATGGAGGCAGAGAAGTCATTGTCGCCGCATACGTACGACAATAAAAACATTCCTTTTTGTCGTTTAGTAAAATTCTTCGTATAAAAAAGATTCCTTTTGAATAAAAGAAAAAGTCAAAGTGGTTTAGACACCGTATAAAAGAAAGTTGTGTATAAAACAAAATATGCCTCAATGAAAGGAGATTGAGACGAAGTCCTTACCAAGATAATTTTTTTAAATAAAGTAGATATATTATGTGCATTAAATATAATTACACATAAAGAAAGTAAAAATAAAATATAGGACATAATAATATCATAACATAATTTGAAAGTAAGATATTAACCCAAAGAATGGAAATTGGGTTAAGAAATTCCCTTACCTCAGGTCCGACTTGACTCTATAATTCTTTAACCTCCTGAATAATAAACTAGAGTTAATTTCTATTTACATAATAACCTTTTTCATGTTAATTATTCCTTTTATATCACTTATTACCATGTTATGAACATTATGTAATTATTTATGTTAATAACAGTCATTTTGTCGATCTTTGGTACTTGAGTCAAAAATATACTTCTTATTATTACAAGTTGTTCATGTGGTGAAATATCCATTATATCCAAAATAATATTAATAATGTAGATATCATATATAACATATATATCCAGTATATACATGCATTTATAATATTACATAACATTTGGAGGTATGAAATGAAATGCACCGTTCATGGAGACGGTAAGCCGTACGTACGCATAAACGCTACTTTCTTTTCTATTTCATATTTCAATGGAATGAAACATAATGATATAAAGGTATAATATAATTCCAGTATAATATAATGTATAAAACCATTTACTCCATCCTTTATACATCCCACATATGGTATTAACGATTCAAACCACTTTGAGGGGGCGGTAGTCCGCACTTCCTAAAATGAAAATATCGTGTTTACCCATAATGGAAACCATAAATGTATGAAATAAATGAAAAATACAGAAGCTTAAGTAAAACATAAACATATTATATATCATATATAAATATAGTGACATATTAATGGCCACCTTTGAAGGTGTTATATGAGTGTTGAACAATCATCATTTCGTGAGGCAGAAATTCGCCATCCACAGAAACAGTATGTTCTTTATCCATTAGATGTTGGTGTGTGTAATTGTATCTCTAATCCTTATTATAAAAACTTCCTAGTATATTGAAGATACTTTTTTTGTTACAAAATAAAATAATAAAAAGAGTTTAAGGGGTTGGAGAAGCAAAATAAAACAAAACAACATTAGAGAAGACATTACCTTAAAATTGGGTAACTCTTTTTGATTTGAGCCAAAGGATTCCTTGGGAATAATTCTGCCCAATGTGAGGCTTCTAAGAGTAAGTGAGGGTAGTTGGGGGAGTATTTGGGCAGATTTTGGCTGAGGAAAAAGATTTTGATAGTGTGAGTAAGGTGGTAGTGGTGGGGGCCTTTTATAAGTGGAGAGGAGGGGCACTTTTGGATGGTAATGAAATGTTACTTTATTATACAATGATTTTCGGATTATAAGGGTCCCACACTTATATAATTCTATGATAAGGTGATAAGGGTTCTAAATATTTTCATACAATTAGCTTTCGACAAGTGTAATGCTTAGATTTTACATTATCCTTCCATTTTATTAAAATCGTTAATTAATGAGGTAATCGCTGCATCATAATGGTGTCATAAATAATTTAATTTATTTAATGTCTAAAAATTATAAAAAAAATATCATTATGTAGGAAATATTTTTATCTTTCAAATGAATATTTATAGTCAAAAATATGACTTGTGTAACCCCATTTAAAAATTGTTTTAGTAAAACAACTCTTGTTTGTGACCTTTTTATTTTAACATTAAATAAAAAGTTATTTATGTCATTTTCCTACAAAAGTGGCTCCATGGGGTCCCCAAGTTGACCCAAGGATTGTCTTGGTCGGCCATGACACATCCAATAGTGGTAGGACAAGTTTAAAGGTCATTCCATATTTTTATAATACTATTTTTACCTTAAATTTCACTAATAACCTTTAATCGCGATTAATTAAACTTAAAAGTTACTATTCACCAAAAAATTATTTTAATCATGTCAGATTTTTGAAAATCAAATCACAGAAGTGGTAATGTCTCATTTAAACGAAAAATCAGTTTTCTAACTACCACTTAGTGGTTTCACTATTCATCAAAAATTGAAGTATTTCAGAACAATTCCAAAATTTCACCAAAAGCTATAATTGATATTCCGAATCCAAAATTGATGTCTATTTTAAAAAATTCCAAAAATATAAGTTGCATTAATTAATTTTATAATTAATTCCCGCTGTTACAACAAATAGCGTGTTTTTAAGAAACAATATATATCAAAAGATTGACAATTGTTTATGTCCAATTTCAAAGTGAAATTAATTCTAATGACCACCATTGGATAAAATGGTAAAAATATATTCTAATTATACTTTAAAACCACTCAATAGTATAATTTATCACTATAAATTATTTTTATTAAAAAATTTGTTTTTAAGTATTTTTCACTATTCACAAAACAAATTGGAAGTTCTCATAAAAATACCAAATATTCAACATAGGCTAATTTCGATATTAAGAATACAAAAATGAAGTCCATTTTGAAATATAAAATGTATATAATTTTAAAAAGTGGGTATTACTATTCATAACGGCTACTTTGATTAGTCGTAGTGTGTTAGAACTCGAACTTGCGTACAATGCTAGCTATTGCATTATTGAAAGAGAGGTGTATCGTGAAAGATTGGGGTGTTACATTCTCCCCTATTTCAATAAATTGCGTCCTCACAATTTGAAAATGTTCTTCGAAAATAAAAGGATGAAAATAGAAAATACCTTTGTAGAAAACCCACATCGGAAATATGGTTAGTAAAAATATAACTTTAAAAGATATAAAGATAAGTACAAAGGTCACCCGAGATAGCCCATACTATGATTCTATGAAAATATGGGTATGGAAGAAAAAAAACCATCATGGTCTGATGGAGAGTCGTAGAAAACTGGATTAGGAAAAAGTTAACCATAGGAAAATCACAAACTTGTGATTGGTTAAATAGTCATTAAATCCTCAATTGGAAAAGTTAACTGTAAACGTTTTTGTTTTAACTTACCTATTATAAAGTTGAGGAATTTATTTACGAGATTTACTAAGAACATAAGGGAATATACATACATGTCATGTAGACTTTCATTCTTTAATAAATTTTTACCACAAACCCATCTTTCACTCTAAAAGGTAATAGAACTCAAAAATATTCTATTTATCTTAATTGTATAAGGTTCCAAATATTAACACATACCATTTAGAATAGTAAAACTATTTTTTAATAACCAGGGACTTCCTGTAGGCTAGTGGTAGGTAATAAAGGCCTGTCGCACTATGGTTGTGGGTTCGATTCCTGCAGCTTTGTCTGACGCGACGGGTTATGCTCCACCCTGCAGGTTGTCCTTTTCCTAAAACTATAGTATTATAATATTCCAAAAATAATCTTCAGAAATGTTTTAACCTTAAACAATTCTATCCATGTTTCAACTTAATCCATTCCAACCTTAATAGTTATCCAAAATACCGCTATCCAGACTTTCTCTAAAAGGCCTCTAAATTCCAAAATCAATTATAACATCAGATTCCCCAAACAAAGTAATGTTTATTTTATTTTCACATACTAAAAATATGATTTCCTTCATCATATTAAAACCTTAATGATGACAACACTTACAGCAGTACAATCCTTATATATATCACATTATTTTTATAACCAGAATATAATACTTGAGTCCAAAAACCCCAATACATTAATTATTCCGCTTCAACTGTAGTAACAGCATAAGATTGTACTTGATACCTTGGCCTTTTCTGAGGTAAGTTTACTTGACGCTTAGGACATTCATTTGTATAATTCCCCATTTCCCTACAATTGTAGCATTTAACATTGATTGCCTCTTTCTTTCCCTTACAATCACGAGCATGGTGACCCTTTTCTCCACATTTATAACAAACTCTCATTCCTTTTAGGCAAGTACCAGGGTGATTCTTCCCAAAATTATCACATAATAGAAAATCCTTCTATCCCTTTTCCCTTTATCCGTCTCTTTTTCCACCATTCTCTTCTTCTCTTGCATTACTTTGTTGTCATAAGACTTAGGGAATTTATTTTCTGTCCTGATAGCACACGAGACAATATCTTCGTATGATGAGAAGGATTGTGATACTAAAGCTCGATGGAGAAATGGTTCTAACCCATCAAAGAAATGATCGATCTTACTTCTTGGGTTACATATATAATCTGATGCATTCCTCACTAACCTTGTAAAGTTGGCCTTATACTTTGAGACATTCTCATCCTCCTTTTGTCTTAGACTCAAAAATTGTCTTTCCATATCTGCTCGATGGTCATGTGGAAAGTATTTTTCTAAGAAAATATCTTTCAACTCTCAGTATTCCATATTTGATACTTCTTCATCTTCTTTTGTGTTTTGAATCAGCGACCACCATTGATCGGCATCTCCAGTGAGGCGGTAGACTGCCATGACAACCTTCTCCCTTTCGCTACTCCCCAAGGAATGGAATATTTTTTCTAAGTTGTTTATCCATTGCTCAGCTACTAATGGATTTTTACCCCCATTAAATGTTGGTTGTTGTTTCCTCATGAAGCGGTCTAACATTGACCCTCCACGTTGTGGATCAGGGTGCTCCATATGAGTAAGGTTATTATTAAAAACCTGAGTGAGTTGTCCCAGAATGGTAATAAGTTGATCAGCAACAGTTGTATCTCTAGATCCACAATAATTATCTTGAGCAGGAGGGAAATCCCTATATGGAGTGCATGCATTGATACGGTTTCCATTCCTTCCACTAGGCGCCATTTCTAAACAATGAAATAAACTAGATTAGTTAATGAATCAAAATAAATATTTCCATAATTGTAAAATACTTAACATAAATTGAACTATTTATGGATATAATCCATAAAAATGTTTTCTTTGAGAAAGTATATACTCATAACCCTTCATAGTTGTTTGTAATGAAAATGAGAATTATCCTAAGCATATCCCCTGGGAGTGTCGTAACCAAGAGTGCAGCAAGGCCCGTTGTCGTGCACCAGTTCCCGTTCGAGTCTAGCTCAAAGCGGTGTTTTTGGGTTTTAACCCTAGGTACATCTGTGCCAGAGCCGCCTCTACCTGCTCGTATCTAGACAGGGATGTATTGCTCGGAAAACTCACAAAATCTCTACAACAAAAAAATTCTAGGAAGTTCTTCTTTACTAATCCTCAAAGTCTATCTTTGGGCTATGTGCTCTAATCAGAGTTTATCTAAATCTAGCTTCCAAGGTTAGTACTAAACTGCCTCTAATACCAACTATAACGCCCCGACCCCATTTATCTAGAGTCGGTGCATTATTGTGTAACATTAGCATGATCACAAAAGATGAAGTCTCGAAAGACCGATTAGTTTAGTAACCTTGGAAACACTATATACATTCATAAATGTTACATTACATCATAAACTGAAATACTACAATAACAAAGTCTCCATAGTCCACACTCATATCCTCTTCTAACAATCCCTGCAGGTCATTCATAAAATACTTCTTCACATCCTGGAAAATATTAAAACATTGAAAGGGGTGAGCTCAGATGCTCAGTAAGGATATCAATATTGCGGAAGCTTTCGTAAATAAACATAAACATTTAAGGCAATGTATAACTAAACAAAATCCTTTTAAACATGAACTTCAACATAATATGTCAAAAGTAAAATGAAATAATTCCATTTACTTATTCACATGGATATTATACTGGTCGAATAATCACATGCAATATCAATAACCACTTTCATAATGATGGAATGCATAATTCCATATTATCATAACAACGTAGCCAAGGCCTTGTGCCAAGTCCACAATAAGATTTTGTCAAGGCCTCATGCCAAGACACTAGTTTGTCTCATGAGACCTACTGATGCATCGAGGAGCTATAGCAGGCTCCACCCGTCACTTATTAAATCCAATGCATTCCTCATATGAACAGGTTTAAACATATCATAAACCATAACATAAACGTATCACATAAAAAATGCATAAATGAAACATAACATTTCCACATTTCAATCCCAAGATATCAATACAACACATTGATATATTAAAAACAATTTCAATACCATTTTCAATACCAAAATAAAAGAAAAGTAAAACATGGTATTTATTTTTCTTTAAAAAAAATTTATGGCTTGTAGAGGAAGCTGAAACTCAAATAGTGCTCACGGAGGCGGAGAAGTCGTTGTCACCGCATACGTACGACAAGAAAAACATTCCTTTTTTTCATTTAGTAAAATTTTCGTATAAAAAAGATTCCTTTTGAATAAATGTAAAATTCAAAGGGTTTATACACCGTATAAAAGAAAGTTGTGTATAAAACAAAATATGCTTCAATGAAAGAATATTGAGACGAAGTCCTTACCAAGATAATTATTTTAAATAAAGTAGATCTATTATGTGCATTCAATATAATTACACATAATTAATTTACAAATACAAGATAGGACATAATAATATCATAATATAATTTGAAAGTAGGAGATTAACCCAAAGAATGGAAATTGGGTTAAGAAATTCCTTACCTGGTGTCCGAATTGACTCGATCGTTCTTTAACCTCCTGAATAATAAACTAGAGTTAATTTCTATTTACTTAATAACGTTTTTCATGTTCATTATTCCTTTTATATCACTTATTACCATGTTATGAACATTATGTAATTATTTATGTTAATAACAGTCGTTTTGTCGATCATTGGTACTTGAGTCAAAAATATACTTCTTATTATTACAATTTTTTCATGTGGTGAAATATCCATTATATCTAGAATTATATTCATGATGTAGATATCATATATAACATATATATCCAGTATATACATGAATTTATAATATTACATAACATTTAGAGGTAAGAAATGAAATGCACCGTTCATGGAGACGGTAAGCCGTATGTACGCATGAACGCTACTTTCATTTCTATTTAATATTTTAATGGAATGAAACATAATGATATAAAATTATAATATAATTCCAGTATAATATAATGTATAATACCATTTACTCCATCCTTTATACATCCCACATATGGTATTAACGATTCAAATCACTTTGAGGGGGCGGTAGTCTGCACTTCCTAAAATGAAAATATCATGTTTACCCATAATGGAAACCATAAAGATATGCCATAAATGAAAAATACAGAAGCTTAAGTAAAACATAAACATATTATATATCATATATAAATATAGTTACATCTTAATGTCCACCTTTGAAGGTGTTATATGAGTGTTGAACAATCATCATTTCGTGAGGCAGAAATTCACCTTCCACAGAAACAGTATGTTCTTTAACCATTAGATGCAGGTGTGTGTAAGTGTAGCTTGATTACTTCTTATAACAACATCCTAGTATATTTAAGAGACTAGTTTTGTTAAAAAAGAAAATAATAAAAAGATCTTATGGTGTTGGAGAAGCAAAATAAAACAAAACAACATTAGATAAGACATTACCATAAAATCAGGTAACTCTTTTTGATTTGAGCCAAAGGCTTATTTGGGGAGAATTCTGCCCAAAGTGAGGCTTCTAAGAGTAAGGGAGGGAAGTTGGTAGAGTATTTGGGCAGAGGTTGGCTGAGCCAAAAGGCTTATATAGTGTGAGTAAGGTGGTAGTGGCGGGGGCCTTTTATCAGTGGAGAGAGGGGAACTCTTGGAAAGTAATGAAATATTACTTTATTATACAATGATTTTAGGATTATAAAGGTCCCATACTTATATAATTCTAAGATGAGGTGATAAGGGTTCGAAATATTCTCATCCAATAGGCTTTGGACAAGTGTAATTCTTAGATTTTACATTATTCTTCCATTTTATTAAAATCGTAAATTAATGAGGTAATCGCTCCATCACCATGGTGTCATAAATAATTTAATTTATTTAATGTATAAAAATATAAAAAAATATCATTATGTAGGAAATATTTTTATCTTTATAATGAATATTTATAGTAAAAAATATGACTTGTATAACCCCATTTAAAAAAAAAATTTAGTAAACAACTCTTGTTTGTGACCTTTTTATTTTAACATTAAATAAAAAGTTATTTATGTCATTTTCCTACAAAAGTGGCTCAATGGGGTCCCCAAGTTGACCCAGGGATTTTCATGTTCGTCCATGACACATCCAATAGTGGTAGGACAAGTATAAAGATCATTCCATATTTTTATACTACTATTTTTACCATAAATTTCACTAATTACCTTTAATCGCGATTAATTAAACTTAAAAGTTACTATTCAAAAAAAATTATTTTAATCCCATTGAACCACATTTTACTTCCTAATGAAAACCATGTTTGTAGGATTTTTGAAAATCAAATCATAGAAGTGGCAATGTTTCATTTAAACGAAAAATCAGTTTTTTAACTACCACTTAGTGGTTTCACTATTCATCAAAAATTGAAGTTTTTCAGAACAATGCCAAAATTTCACCCTAAGCTATAATTGATATTCCAAATCCAAAAATGATGTATATTTTACAAAATTCCAAACATATAAGTTTCATTAATTAATTTTATAATTAATTTCCACTGTCACAACAAATAGCGTGTTTTTAAGAAACAATATATATCAAAATATTGACAATTGTTTATATCCAATTTCAAATTGAAATTAATTCTAATGACCAACATTGGATAAAATGGTAAAAATATATTCTAATTATACTTTAAAACCACTCAATAGTATAATTAATCACTATAAATTATTTTGATTAAAAATGTTGTTTTTAAGTATTTTTCACTATTCATAAAACAAATTGGAAGTTCTCAGAAAAATACGAAAAATTCAACATAGGCTATTTTTGATATTACAAATACAAAAATGAAGTCCATTTTGAAATATAAGATTTCTATAATTTTAAAAAAGTGGGCATTACTATTCATAACGGCTACTTTGATTAGTCGCGATGTGTTAGAACTCGAATTTGCATACAATGCACGTTATTGCATTATTGAAAGAGAGGCGTATCGTGAATGCTCGGGGTGTTAAAACGTCATAATGCACTGACTCAAGGCTTCTATGGTCGGGGCGTTACAATTGTTATTATAGGAAGTTAGTACAAACCTGGGAAACTAGATTTATATAAACTCTAATTAGAGCGCATTGACCTAAGATAGAATTTGAGGATTAATATAGAAGAACTTCCTAAAATTTTGGTATTGTAGAGATTTTGTGAGTTTTCCAAACAATACATCAATGTATGGATACGATCAGGTAGAAATGGCTCTGGCACATATATACGTAGGTGTAAAACCTGAAAACACCACATTGAGCTAGACATGAATAGGAACTAGGGCACAATAATGGGCCTTGTTGCACTCTTGGTTACGACACACCCGAAGGATTTGCTTAAGATAATTTACATTTTCTTCACAAACTGATTTGAATGATTTTAATATAAGATGAGAATAAATGACCTTGGATAATCCTAATTTGTTTCAAATTAAAAATATGGTGTCATGATATTCTCTAAATGATTTTATGAAAACTATTACTCACACAATTCTTTTTGGTTTTAGTCAATGGCTAGATTATAAGGAAGTCATAGTAAATTTGAGCATGATGTACATGGTGGGAATTGTGGTGGAAATAAGCAAAAAAAATGGAATGTTGATGGGCGTATAATATATCATGGTAATTCCAAATTATTTTTCCAAAAATATGATCAACAACATATATATTAACCAACTCCCGGACTCAAAAAAGATGAGAAAGATGATGAATGATAAGAGCTCCAGTAGTGGAGACCATGGAGAAAAGAATCCTCAATTTCCATCATGCAGTAAATGTGGAAGGAGACACTCAGGAAAGTGTCTCAATGAATCAAAGAAATGATTTACGTGTGGGAAAGAAGGATATAATGTAAAGAATTTCCTTGGAAAAATGAATAGTACTATGGAAGAAAATAAAAAATTTATCCAAGAATCCATTTACAGTCATTTTCCGTAAATGTAAGGGACCTGGATATTACCTGAGTAAATGCCCTATTCTATAGGATATTTTATTGGTCAAAGAAGAAGCTATGTGGAAATAAATGGTTTCAAAAATGATTAAAAGTATTATTGTTCCTTGTTGATGGGATTACATTGGAAGAAGTTTCTCTTGTATTTGAAACCCTATAGTTTGTCATGTGAAAATTGTATTTGAGGAAGAATTATCTTTTCTCTTGTGGATATAGTTATAAATAACCAATTGGTTTTATATAATAATTGTGTTTGAGGCAATTACAAGTTATTATATTTTGGTATGAAAATTCAAGGTATGATAAAAAAAATTGTGGTTAAATTCTATTATGGTTATTTTGAGGAATTTATCTCATTTTGGTAATGTTATAAAATATGATTTTTGAAAATGGACAACATGCATACCATGTGACAACCCGTTGTGTAGGACAAAGCTATGGGAATTGAACCCACAACGAGAGTGCGATTGAGATTTATCACCTACCACTGTACTACTTGAAGTCCCTAGTTAGTGTGACTAATTATTTTTAGTTAAATGATTTTATTGATCGATAATAAGTTGATTTGGGATCTTATGTATTATAAAATAAATACCCTTAGTATAGGAAAATAATTTGGTGATTAAGTGATAAATGTTATTTTGGAAGATGTTCGCTCTGTTGGTAACACTATATACCTAAGGAAAATAGAATCCTATTGGATTTCATTTGAGGAGTAATGGTTATTTTTAATCTTTGTTTTTATTGTGGATTTATAGTGATTTGGGTTATTTATGGAAATTATTAACCTATAATATATAATATGTGATTAGGATAATTACTTTTATGTTGGTGACTTTAAGAGTAGTCGATGTCATTTGGAGATACAATTTAACGTGGAAGACTACATAACCAAATTCATCTATGTTTTGGTTTTCAATATTAGTTTGGATTATATTGAAGGATTTTAAGGATAATTGTTTCATTAATGGTATTTATATAACTTTGGGGTGTTGTTGGTTTAATTTTAGAAATTAATATTAACGTTTCTTTCTCTAAAGGAATATCCTTTTGGCGGATCATCTAATCGTGTACAAAAATTTTTGGTTTTGATTAATCTCTAAGGGAAAGGTAAATATATAGTTTATCGTTTGTGGATCATGTGATTATTTAGAAGGTGATTCTAACTATTCTGGTTTGACCATGTCATCTTGAATACTCATCGTTTGAAATAAAATGAGTTAGTGGTAGAAATTTATTTAAGAATGAATGTCTAGGTAAAAAGTAATTATATATCTTTATGTTCTTAGTAAATATCATAAATAAATTTCTCATAATTATGAAATGTAACTTAAAACAAAAAAAACATTGCTTGTTTACTTTTCCTACTGGGAAACTAATGACCATTTGATCCATCACAAGTTTGTGGTTTTCATGTTGTTAACATTATCCTGATCATGTTTTCTATCCCTCTCCATCAGAACATGACACTTATTTTATCTTCCATATCCATGTTTTCATACCTTGAATCCTAGTATGGGTTATCTCAGGTGACCATTGTACTTCCCTTTCTTTCTTTTAAAGTGATAGTTTTATTGACTCTTTTTTCGATATGGGACATTAAATTTTGTTCCCAATCCCAATTTTAAAAATTTCGAGGATGAAATTTCCAAAAGGGGGGAAGAATTTAATACCCCAAGCTTCCACGGTATATTTCCCTTTGAATAATGTAATAGCTTGCATATTATGAAACTTCGAGATTCTAACACACCACGACCAATCAATCTAGCCATTATAAATAGTAATACCCACTTTTTGAAATTTTATAAATTTTATCTTTCAAAATGGACTTCATTTCTGGATTCAAAATATTGAAATTAGCTTTGGGTGAATATTTTTTATTTTTATGAAAACTTGCCATTTTTGATGAATAGTGAAAAACAATAAGTTATAGTTTAAAACTGAATTTTTTTAAATAATTATTTATTTTATTTAAATTTATTTTATGTCACAATAGACACATAATACCTATATATGTTCAATGTAATTAATTGGAGTTTGTTTATAGTAATTTTAGACATATAAAAAATTTATTTAACTTTTTAACTGTCTTTTACCCACCTCATAGGAGAATTTGAAAATTTAAATAATACTTAATTTTACCACTAATGTGAATTGAAATTAAAAAATAAGTGAGGCATGGTTTATATCATTAAGTAAAATGTGGTTAAATAGGATAAAAATAATTTTTGGTGAATATTAACTTTTGACTTTTCTTTACAACGGTTAAAAGTAAATAGGGTAATTAAGGATAAAAATGATATTATTATTATCCTAAGACATGTACTAATTCTTTTGGATAAGTGTAATTAAACTAAAAACAATCTTAGTAATAAAATATTATCCTTTACATCCAATTGGATTTGATTAGATTATTTATTATTATTTAATTCAAAGAAGAGTTAAAAGTGTTTAATTCACAGCTCAATAACTAAAACATTTTTAATATGGGGTTATACCTAAGATAAATTAGATTAAAAATTTTCATTAGAAATATAAAAATATTTCCTACATAATGGTATTTTATTTATATTTTTTAGACATTAAATAATTTAATTTTTTATGACACAATGATGATGTCGTAATTACCTAATTAATGAAATAATAACATATTTGATATTATAAATATCAAAATAAATGTTATTTTAGACTTTTAATGAATTACACTAACATTATAGGTTAGTATGAACTTTTATTGTCGGTTAGATAAATTTTTTTCGAAGTAATAATTTTGTTATGAATTTAGAAAAATAAAATACCAAATAGTGTCAAAATTGACATAAAAGAGTTTTTAAAATAAATATTATATTACTAATTGATATTTTATTCCTAAAAATATATGTTTTGGATATAGGACTCATATAATGATATGTATATCATTATTTAACCACTTGGGGTTCTCTTTTATATATATAGTATGTTTATTAACCATATAATATAAAAATACAAAGAGACACACTAAATGTCAAACTATTTAACTAAGAGTTAAATTTAAAAGATAAGGTTAATATAGTGACCCAAACCTATCTACAAACTATTGTTTGAGTGGTTTTTTACCCATACCCACCTTATTCTATAAATTATTCATTTTGGATCCATTGGAAACCTAAAATTATTTTATTATAAAATAGTATTTCTAGCTATTCCTAAGGTGCCCCTCACCCCTCTTATAAAAGGGCACTCCCCCATACATCAAATTCACACCATAAAATCCTTTTGAATCATCCAATATATGCCCAAATACCATCTCAACTACACTAAATTCATTCTAGAGGACATAATTTAGTCATAAAGCCAACCTATGGATCCCTTTTGATCAAATCAAAAGGAAGAACCTGAAAAAGAGGTAAATATTTCATCACCTTTTCAAGTTCCCTTCTTCTTCCACTACCTGTTTCTTTGTTGATTGCATTGTTAAATAAATACTCCAGTATCTTATATATATTGTGATTTTATTATAAATATGTTACAACCATATTCATTATTCTATCTATCCTTTTAAGGACATGTCGCCATACGTGCGTACGTACGACTTACCTTCTCCACGTCGTGGTGTAATTGTTATTCAATACATTATTATTTGGATGGGTATAATAATGTTGTGTAATTTATTTAAATAATAAATATAACATGATTATTTTTATGTATATAAGTTATACCATCCAATTATATATTATTTTAATATCAAAAGAATGATATTGTCGCTCGTAAGTACGTACAGATTTCCGTCTCCATGAACGTGATGAGATTAATTTCCCATCGTAATCCATTTAAGACTAATTTTCATTATATTATTAAAAATAATGTCTAAAGACATAATATAATTATTAATATTACTATGATGCATCCTATTCATAACAACCACTACATATGAAACAAATCATATAAAGTAAAACGAATCTGTTAACACCTGAAACAATGATAATACTAAAATATTATTAACAAAGAAATATTAAATGATCATATATGATTTAATATTAATGTATATGATTCTTGTATAATTTAATAACAATTATTTCACCATTATAAATGATTTTAACCTACCCTCGACCATGGAAATGTAAAAAGTAAGGGGTGTCTTATCTCACATTTAATTCCATGATATTTCCATTGTTCGCCGCTTATTTTTTAAATGTGGTGTTTTGTGTAATGTAATTTGATATATATATTATCCTGATTCTATTTATATTCATGGTATTCTGTGATTAATTTGGTTGGTATTAACTTTTTTTCATTTTCCATGATTGATTACAACAAGTTAAGGGTTTTCATCTCACTTCTTATTTCTGTGAGATTCATGCCATACTGCCAATATTACCATTTGTGTGGTGTCTGTAATGCACAATGATTGTATTATTTGTGTAATATACATTAATTTTGGAGTAATTACATCTTTATGTTATGATTATTCTTTCATGGGATGTATGTTTTGTAATTTACCAAATTGTTAAGAGAATTTAAAATTTCATTTTCCACTCATTTGGCTTTACACATACTTCATTTATAATTTTACTCAATGATTATGTGTGGAATCACTATTTATTATTTGTGAAGTAATTCCCACTCCCATTTTTTTGGATATACTTTTGATACACATAATCAATCCATTGATAAATTCTCCAGTCATCGATATGAACTTGATAAGAGTAATTTTAACTAAATCTCCATTTATTGAGTTAAAAATCCAATTCATTAGTGTTGTTTTTCCAAGAATATTTGTGAATGTCCTCTGATTTATTTACACTAAATATCCAATAATATTTAGTGTATTAATATTTTTAACACATTATTATGTCGTTGTTTTATCCTTAATCTAAGGATACAGTCATTATAAGAGATTTCATCTCAATTTACATTCCATTGAAACTTTTTGTTGTTATACACCAATTCAATCTCATATGGTGTATATAATGTACTTTGACATAGTATCTCATGAATCCCTATATTCCCATGATATTATAAAGTTATTATTACCACAATTATTTGTATTCAAGTGTCTTTCTTTTGGATAGGAACTCTAACTAAATATATCATTTTAAATTTTTTTAAAGATTTATTATTCTAAATCTTTCTCATTAATGTTAGTGTTTTAAAAATGGTTTTAATGATTTATTTATATGGACATTAAGGTTTTAAAATTAAATTTCCGTTCAAAAGGTTCAATTTGGTATGGGACACTTTGATTAAAAAATCTATTTTAAACGGATTCTTGATAAATAGTGGTACTTCTAAAAGTTTTCAAGAAAAAGGGGGATATTTCTCTCAAATACTTTTGGTTCTTATTTTCATATTTTTCAATGTCATTACTTATTCTTTATTGAGGTTGATACATTATAATACAATCCTCTATATTGTATTTAATTATTTATGTTTGACTGTGGATGTGTTTTTTATACCATTCATTATTTGTGGTTAACATATTGACATTTCATATGCTAGTTTTAATACAAATGTTCAGATTATGTTCTAACCTTTTCATATGAGAAATTAATTGGACTTATTAAGTGACGGGTGGAGCCCTGTATAGCTTTTTTATGCATTGGTAGGTCTCGTGAGACAAACTAGTGTCTTGGCACAAGGCCTTGACAAAATATTATTTGTAGTCTTGGCACAAGGCCTTGACTATGTGGTTATAAAAATCTGGAATTATGAATTCCATCATTATGAAAGTGGCTTTTGATATTGAGTGTGATTATTCAACTAGTATAATATACCTGTGAATAAGTTAATGGAATTGTTTGACTTTATCTTTGCCATATTAGGCTGAATTTCATGTTTAAAAGGATTTTGTTTTAGCCTTATACATTCCCTTAAATGTTTATGCTTATTTATGAATGTTTCCGCTATAATGATATCCTTACTGAGCATCTGAGCCCACACATTTATATATTTTATTTTTCCCAGGAAGTGAAGAATTATATTATGACTGACCTGCAGGGATAGTCTATGGGATCTCAGTGTTTTCTATGGAAATAATGTTGTTATAGTTTTCTATTTTATGATGTAATGTAAACCTTATGATTGTATCTAGTATATCCAAGGCTACTAAAATAATTGGTCTTTAGCGACTTGATCTTTTGTGATCAACCAATGATATGTATTAATGCACCAACTTTGGGCTTCTGAGGTCGCATCATTAAATTATTAGCTATATATTGTTTGAAAATCCACCTTGATTCTTTTTTCGAGGAATGACCATGATATATTTTTTATTAAAATGGGGAAAATTATTAAAATACAATGATGATCATTGAATGTTAAAATGATTTAATTATTTAATGACACTTTTGGATTTCATTATATAGTTTTCCATGTTTTTCATCATCCATAGATTCCTTATGAAATTGTTTGAAATTTCATTTTTTTCACCTATATTAATTGACTATGAATTAATTATGATCCAATTGGGTTCAAAACATATATAAAACCTCAATTTATTTATGGTTGTAATTAGATAAATAATTTTGGGTTATGGTGTATATGAATTCACATAATAGGATAGTTTATTAGAAGATATTCTTGACATCCTATTTTAGATGTCCTATAATAAACATTCCATTAATATGATATTAGTATTATTGGTACCCATTTTATAATTTATATTCATGGATATAGATAAATAACTATTTAATATTGATTATTTAATTATGTTTCAAATTTATTTCATCAAAAAATATACACCATATTTCTAAGATGATTTTCTATATTTTTTGTTTTTCAATAATTTTCATTTGGTGTCTCCCCATCAAATGGTTCCATTTAATCATTTTATGAAGAATAATATTGCATGTGCCATGTATAAATAGAAAGAATGTGTGACTCAATTTATTTTAGATATTGAAAATTTAAATATGAATTCATTGGTTTCATATTTAGTGGGAACAATTTCCTTCTTGATTCAATGATTTTTGTATTTTCTTGTTCGTATTTTATCCAAATTCTAAATATCTATATTAATAACAAAAATTCAGAGGTAATAGATTAAATAATAATTAATATTTATGTTAATTATGTATGGTAATATATAATATTTTATATTATGTATCAATATAGAGTGAAAATAATTTTTTATTGAAAAATATCTCGTTATGAGGATCTATGGTGTAAAGTTGGTATAAATAGAAAGGGTTTTAAGATAATATAGATTTTTCTTCATTTAATAAAATATAAGGACTCGTATGTTTTGTTTGATCTCAATATGAAAGGTATATTTGATGTTTTTTTTATATTATATGAGTTCATTATAATTAAATAATGTAGATTTAATTTATTGATTAGAATGTTAGAAAAATGGTGAAAACTAATGAATAATTCTATGTATTGGATACCATAATAATGTTTTTCTAAATATTATATTATAATGTTATTTTGAAAAATAAATCTATGTCTAGATACAAGTAATAGAATACTTTTTTGGAATTGATTCACCTATATGTAATAACCCCTAAAAATGATGGTTGATCAGTAACTAAATCATTTATCTCATGCATGTTGAATTGTACTAACACTTCATAGTTAGAAAGATACTCCCATGTGACATTATTTTCATGATCACATAATCATTGTGAGAATTATAGTGGATTTTAGATATATGTTATTAAATTTGGTTAGATAGTCGACCATTAAAATTAACATTGATAGAAATTATTTTCTTATGGAGTGTCCTAGAATGATTTGATAGTATAATATTTTAAATAATGATTTATAAGGGATGAATTATTCATATTAATATTTTGGTATATTATATTTTTTATATATTTTAAAAAAAAATTATTATAATGTTTTTGAAATAGGATAAAGTAGATGTTGAAGATAGAGGTATGTATCTAGAAACCACTATCTCTAATAACTGAATAAGGTAGAATATGAAAATGGTAAGGAATTTTACTGTATACATGCTTTGATAGATGTGATTTTCTTAGACATACCTACTGTTGTGAGATATATAACATAATAGAAATTAATTATTCATACAAATATAAATTTTAGTTAGTGTATTAAATTTTCATTGATATTAATATATATTCTGAATGTTATAATAATTATGTCAAAATTTTGATGAGTATTATTCTATTCTTATACATTAGTTATTATTTAAAAAGTATTTAATGTTATGAAAATCAAAGATAATTTATTTTATGAGATTTTATTATTTTCCAGTATATATATTGAAGAATAAATTCGTGAAGAATGAAGAAACAATGGATTTTTTATATTGATGTAATAAAGGGATGATTTATTTTCATTAATTTGAGTTACATAGTGTGAAAAGAGTTGAATTATTTTCAAGATTCAATGAAAATTGATCCATAATATCTTTGGGGATGTTTATTTCATTTTTGGATGTGGTTATATATTTATTAGTATGTGAATTTAAGAATTAGTTATGGATACGAAAATTGGATTTAATGATTGAGTTAATTTTAGATGAATGTTTAAGATAACATCTGTTTATTGACATTGATATCAAATTTTTTTGAGAAAAAAATCTAAAGGGAATATATCATTAGGGTACATATTATCATATATATATAAATTTAGGAATGATTAATGTTTTTGGGGATGTATAAGTAAAAACATATAACCTATGAGAGTCTGGTATATGTCATATAAGTTGTTATAACATGGATGAGAAATATGTTAACTGTACCGTCACCTAATATATTCAATGATTAATAAATTATATTTTGTGGGAAAAATAATTTAGTATGAGGGACATAACACCTTGAGATATTAATATATAGGTACATTTAAATAATTCAATGTGTCTGATAGCTATCTCCAAACATAACATTGAAGTTAAAAAAGATCGTGATATACAAAATTCAAAACAGAAATATTATTTATGACCATTAAAATGTATCCATTGAATTAGAAAGAATAAAAAACATTCAAAACATAAACATAAATTTGTACAAATAAATTAATGGAAATTCGGATTATTAATTAAATTATATTATTTTGGTTGAAACATATAAGGAAAACTGTTTTATGCTTAAAAATATACAAATATAAAAATTTTCTCTATGTATATATATATTATTATTAGAAAAAAATTAAATATATTAATAATATAAATATTATATTACCAAAAAATTATATTTTAATCAATTGAAAATTAAATAAAATATTTTTTAACACACTAAAAACTATTACGTAATTTCCATATTTATCCAATAAATTTAAGAAATTATTTAAATAGTTTATTATAATATTTTAAAAATTCTAATTGAACAAATGAAGTTTTTTTCGAAAAATTATAATAATAGTTTCCTCAAATGAATTTTTTAAATTTATTTAAAAATAATAATTATGCTTGAAAATTTTATATTTATTTTTACCAGCATATTTTAAATTTATTTGATAAAATATAAATTATATTTATAATAATTATGTAAGAATTATGTAACTATGTTAATATTCATTTAGTCTTTCAAAATTATTTACACTGGAGAGAGATTCCTAACCATGGTAATAATAAGTAGTCTTTTTCAATTGAATTAATTTTATGAATGATATATAACTAAATGACAACAAATTCTATAAATAAAATTAAAAATATTACTCGTATATGATGTTTAAAAACATAAAAAAATATATTAGAACTCATTACGTTAATAATTAAATGTAATTAAATAATGAATACACTAAATAGATAAAGATACATTTTTCTATAAAAATTTATTATAATATATATTATGATTTAATTCAAAAAAACGTTGAATAATATTTAGAAATTATATTATGTTATATAGATACTAGATTATGGTTCAAAATTTTGAATTCTTTTTAATAATTGTCATTATAAATTTTTTGCAAAAAATTACACTGGTTAGTTTTTAATAAATATTAATAAGGGACAAATTGGGAAATTAGGTATGTTGAATGTATAGAATTAATGATAAAAAACACTTATAAAATTCCTTGTTATGAATGAAATTCACGCCAACATATTTCATATACTATTTATCGAACTAACACTCCTAAATATCATGCAATTCCAATATTATCCATTCCATAAGATTCATTTTGAATGATTTTCCTATAAATTTTACAAGAAAAATTTCTCACATACTTCCACTTAAATCTGAACCTATATATTTAAATTTAGATAAAACCATTCCAAATTTACACATTTGATATCCCCTATACATTTTTTGTGATTTCATATCGATGAATAATATACCCAATTCCTTCGTTTCAAAATGATATTTAAGTAGGGATCTAAAATCTCAACATAAAAATTTCCTACCATTTTACTTTAATTTATTATCATTACCGTGCACTTTTTTCCATCAAAATTATATACATAAGTATATAATAATAATAATATAATAATAATATAATTATGTTTTATTATATTTAGACTATCAAAAAATATGTTCCCCTCTCATTGGATAAAAAATGAATTAGGGGTTCATCTGATTCTCCATATAACCATCACCATAGAAAACAAATTTAATTTTTCATTACAAAAAATCTTAGATATTTAATGAAATTTGTGTAGTTAATAGTTATGTCATTTTTATAATGATTTATTATAAGGAACTACCCTCAAAAATTAAATATTTTAGTGATTTTATACTGGAAATAACATTCAATGATCTTTTTAGTATAGAGTTTTAGAGAATTATGAACAAATAATAAAAAGTAAACTCATTCATTAAAAGTGGAAATATCTACTCAATATTAATTTTTCCTAACAAAGGAAATCATTTTCAAATAAATCATGGTTTCCTTATATGAAATATATTCTTAACTATCCCTTTAATATCATCTATATCTCTACCCCTTAAACCCATGAAAATCCACTAAAAACATGGGATGAGATTTAAATATCAGTATGGTATATAAAAATAATGTTAATGGTTGTCTCTTTAAAATCATAAAATCACATGGAAAACACATATAATGAGAACACAACATTTTACTCATTGAGGTCAAGAACATTCCATAGAAATTTCATTTATTTTACCTTTTGAAAACAAATGATCCCCATAAAAATGAATCTAAATGGATAATGAATTTATGAATTTAAAATTAAACATAATCACATTGAACGATAACAAAACCCTTAAATAATCCTTATAGAATGGAACAACCACATTGCAAAAAAAATATAATTATATTGGGAAAAAATTCATTACTGAAGGTATTGGTATAATATATAAGTGCAACAATCATTTAACATTTAATAATATGGACCTATTCTATTTGGGTGAAACCATCAATTACAACAACCAAGAACCACTACATGACTAAAAAATTTCAAATATCATTTTAAAAAGAGAATTTTTTTCAATGAAAAAAACCATACCAATCTAGAAACAGTTGAATCATAAACCCCACTATAGAATAAAATTAACCAATTCAATTAAAATCATGAAAATAGATAAATTATAGATATAATATTTCAATGGGGGATATATATGCACATTTTTTAAAAATGTTGTGTATGACATCAATATATGACTCAATGATGGGAAATTTAAATGAAATCTCGTACATTGATTTGATTCATCACATATTCCCTTTAACATCCTGGATATAAAAAATTATGTTAGTTATCTAATTTCATTAGAACCTTTTACGCTATTCTTTATTCCATTTATATCACTTATTCACTTGTTATAACAATAAATTTATGATTTATGTTTATATTGGATGTTTTGATAATATTCAGTACATGAGTACATAATGTAATTGAAAAAAATTAATAATTAAAAATAGTCATCATATCAGGAATAGTAATCAAGAAATAACTAAAATATATCTACATGAATTATGCTTTTAAATACATCAATTACATATGGATATGAAAAATTAACAATAATACAAACAGGGAGATGATATGTCCTCTGTACGCATGAGTAACGTTTTAATTTTTCAATGATCAATAATGAAGGAAGATAATTATAATAAAATACCTCAACAATGATCATTATTTCATTAATATCATATTATCAATATAAATATTCTTATATATATCATCCATGTAGTGTGGTACTGAAAAATTAATCACATCTCTTCATGGAGGTTATAGCTCATACGTACAAACGAACGACATTATAATTTTTATGTGCATGGAATGGTAGAAATTTAAATGATATTTTATCCCTTAATAATGATAAATATATCATGAATAACATATAAAATCATTATTTTAATAATTATAGCTATTATTTATAGACCGTGATATAAATTTCAATATATAGGTTCTCAATGTTGATATCTGTCATACACACGAATGATTAATTATTTTCCCAATTTATGGAAGTGAAGACGGGTATATTTCCTTACAAAAACATTATAATATCCAATTAGGTTTTGTATAATATCATAATTACATTAGCATTGTTGATTAATATTTTAATTAATTAGTAGAATAAGAAAAAGGAAATACTAGATTAAAAATGATACATTTTATTCTAACTAACACTTTTCCATAACACCTTAAGACCACTGAGTATTGTTTTATGAAAAAAATAATAGCTCCAGAATGTGGGGTTGAATTATAGTTTTTTATTTGTGTAGATCATGGATTTTACATGTAGGTCATGAAGGGGGAATACAATATACAAATAGGTCACCTTTTATAAGAGGAGAGAGTGGAATAATTGGAATTCCATAATATATTATATTAATATAAATTATTTTTCTATAAAAAATGGATCCAAAGTGAGTTATTTAGAATATATAATTAAAAGGGGTTAAAAATCCATTCATTTGATAAAAATTAGGAATGTATTTACTATTTTTTCATCATTAACTTTAGTGTTTTAAACCTTATTTAACCCCTTTAACTCTTACTATAATAAAATTATATTTAAACTATGATAGTTAATATAATTACTAAAAAATGAAAATACCCCATAAATGAAGAATTGATGAAATTTTAAAACATAACCAAATCAGTTTCACTAATTTTAGAGATTTAGAAATATTATCTTATTTAATGAAATATATTTTTTCAAATATCATCAATGTCAATTATTAAACGCTTCAGCTAATAACTATTTAAAAATATAATTAAAAATACCAATTTCAAAGAAATTGTTCTAACACATTTACAACATGTAAATTTCATCTATAAAATATATATATGATTTAAATTATTTCATATTATATTTATCTTTCTATTTTTATATCATTTATTTGATATTTACATTAATTTAAAAATTACTAAACCATTATTTTTTCATTTTTAAAAGCAATTATTTTATAAAATAAAAAACTAATTTAATTAACATTTTTAAAGTATATATTTTATATTTCAAATTAAAATTTACATTCTATGATTTATTTTAAATAATAGAATATTTTTTATTATGAAAACATTACTAAGACATCTGTGATGTTTCTATAAAATTAAATAATATAAAGTTTATAGAGGCATCTATATGGCTCAAAGAGTTCATAAAATCATCCCAAGTATGATTTATGTCGACATTAATGCATCAAAATAATAATTTTTACTAGTGTTATAGTAATATAATTATATTTAAAAAAATTATTTTACCCTAAATTAATTGATTTAAACTTAATTGTGGAAAAAAATACTGAAGTTACTATTTATTTTTTACAGAATAAAAAAAATATTTACTAAATTTATATTTTTGAACTCAAAATATTGATTCATTTTTTTCAAAATTAATAATCAATAGTTTGATAAATATAATTTACAATTAATCACGTTGATGGGGTGAGAAAACATGTAATTAAGATAAAAATGATCAAATTTTTTAATGGTTTTATAACCAAATAAAATATGAAATTGATTTCAATGAATAAAATTTGATAAAATTATATTAATTTGTTTTATTTTACAATAATATGAATCAAAAACATAATTCAAAACTATAAATTATTTAGATTAAATGTTATATTATATTTAAATGATGTATTTTTCATTATTAATTAATCATTATACATATCAGAAAAATAAAAAATAATATTAACAAAATTAAATTATGAGATTATGATTTGAAATAATAAATTTAACAATTGAAATAGTATTTATAAAGGGATCCAAAACTATATTTCAAATAAGTGTTCCATCAAAATTCATTTAAATAGTCTTTTTAATAAAATAAATCTATAATGTTCATATTTTGATTTGTTTTATATATCACGTATATAAAAAAATAATATGACAATGAAAAATTATATTTAATACCGATTTAAGTAATATAATCCAAAGAGATTTATTTTATTACTTTATAAAAAAAATTCCTATATCTAAAAAGTTCTCATGAAAATATTTATTTTTATTTTAAAATAATGGAATTATTTTTCTATATAATTAATTATTCAATGAATAATTCATTATATACACACATGTAAAAAATATTTTTATAATGTAGTTAATATGTTTTATACCTTGTATTTTGATGGGTATGTAATAAATGTAACATTTAAATAATAATATTTATTTTTTTATTTATGCTCGATGTGGCATATCATGTATGCCTTCGATCTTAGTCTTTCATTTATAATTTATCATGATGTAACAATAAATCCATTTAAAAAAATATATCCTTTCATTTTGATCTCAGCCATGCTAACCAGGGTTCTCTAATTAAAAATACCTATTTTGAAATCCCACATCAGAACTAGGATATATTAAAATTCAACATTGAATGAATGAACGAGAAATAGAATGGTCACATGAGATAATAAATACTATATTTCCATGTCATATAACATGGAAATGAAAGTGAAATATACCTATCATAGGCTAATATAGAGTTATCGAGAATATAGTCATGGGAATGTTCACCATCGAAAATCCAAAAAATAAGTGATCTATCAAGAGGCCATTGATAAATGTTTATGGATAATGATTATATTTCAAAATATTCTTTATATAGTTGATGAACTATTTCACTACATTGAATAAGAACATTAGGAAAACATACTTGAAATGTAGAGTTTAATCCATTAATCAATTTACACCCCAAACACATCATTTCCTCCAAATGATGAGTATAAAATATTATTTCGTTAATTCTAAAATAATTATAATAGAATTATACAAATCCAAATATCAAAAAACTATACATATCCATTCCTTTATTATTTAGATATTATCCAAAACCACAATGATTAGTATATGATAAGTTAATTACCCAAAAAAACCATTTTATAATGAATATATTAATCAATTTCTAGAATTCAATGATACTACCGATAGTTAAAAATAACAATAAAATAAATAACTATCATTGAAAATTTTCAAAATTTTATTGACTAAATAGAGAAGTATATGATTACGTAAACTTTACTGATAGTACTTTATCACCCAGAAAAAACATACCAAAATTTTAATTTCATAAATCACTTAATCTATATGATATACTAACCATCTTAAAAAATAACTCGAATTACCATAAGTTTTAAATAAAATCAAATATTCTTCCAAAATATATTTCAAAACGTTATCATAAAATAAAATCATATATTATTATATTTATCATAACCATATAGGAGTCTTAAAATAGTGAACCTCTTCCAAAATTTAGTCAATCATCTAAATAACAAATCAATTTCCAATCCCAATGTAATAAATTTGATGAATTTTTTTCCTACAATCAAATTTTATTTCATCCAAAAAATGTTTTTAACTAAAGTGAAAATGTCAAACAAATAGGGACATGATATATTATAGTGGTAGCCGATACACCTGTGTCACCATTAGTTCTAAGATAATAAATTCCATCTTTGTCGGATGTTTCATGTTATCATATAGTTTTCATGTTTTACTTTATAATTTTATTAATAATTTAATTCTTATGAAATTTTATATAATATAAGAAACATCCTAAATATATTAACCTTAATTTTTTGTAACCAAAAAGGTTGTTGCATACCTTTAAAATTATGTATTCAAAAAGAATAAATAAATCTTATTCAAATATCATTTTTCACATGACACACTTAAGGGTTATACATAACATAAACTAATAATGTCATCTAATGTAATCCCAAAATCAAAAGTGTATTAATACTTATAAACATTTCACCATCCTTAAATCTACAATGACATTTGAATTATTTAAATGTGCACTTAATAATCATTTAGAATCATCAAAATATCATAACAATTCTCTTATTTTTTTGTCCTTAATACATCCTTTCTATGATTAAAAACATTAATAGTTTTCTAAGATAAAAAAATGTCGAAACATTAGATAAGAAATAATCTATTTCATTGATAACTAAAAATTATTTCCTTATATTCATTTGTAATTAAATTTTGTACTCTTAAACAGAAATTTGTATGGTCTTATTGATCCCATGCGTGATCCTTCTTCCTAATACATATATTTTCATAATTTTCATACTCCCCACATTATTAAAATTTATTTGATAAAACTAGAAGATCATCCTTCACTTTCATGGAGTTAACTAATATATTTCATTTTCGTTGGTATATCATTGAATTATGAACTCCTTTACCACATTTGAAAAATATTGTTACCCATTTAATAAATTTTCCTTTCTGTTTTTTTTCATCCTGAAGACATATTTCATTGAAGGAATTTACCTTTAAGAACATTTTTACCAGACCATCCACAAGGGTTCATTTCTCTAATACATGCTACAATTTAAAAAACATCAAGGATGACCTTCTAAAACATTACTCTCAGTAGTTGTTTTAAATTAAAAAGAAGTTTTCTCATTATATATTCTACTTAATTCAGTTTATTATTCATACAACAACTAAATTTTCCATTATATACATCATTATTTTGGTGCATATTGGATCCCACCATTTAGGAAAAAAATGTGATTGTGGTCATATCAAAAAATTCTTCATATATTATATTAAGAGAAAGATAAAATTTATGACTACTTTTATATAATTATACCAAACATATTTAATTTTTACGAAATAACTATGACTCTCGATACTATGTTAACCACTATGGTTATATATGAGTTGTAACTTCTACTTAAATAACACCCTATTAACTAATGTTATCTAAACCATTGTTCGTTACAAGCCACAAGAACTAGACCTGAAAAATTATGTATTCTATGTTAATTATACATTCTAGTATTTTTTTAATAAAATTCAAATTTAAGGATCTTACCAGTTTAGGGTTTTAGAGAATTAGGAAAAACTCTTACAATGTAAACTCATACATTACATATGGGCACTTATTATCAGCATCCATTGTCTCAAAAAACCTTTTTAAGATAATTGTATTTATTTATGAAAAATATTCACTATTATCACTTTTATCCAATCCTTATCTTTTTCCCCATTAAATAATGAAAGAAATCTTTTAAATCCTGTGATGAGCACAGAATCTTAGAACATGATATAAAAAGTGGTGGAACTATTAGTTCATTTAAAATATGAAAAAACCTAGGGAAAATCATTACAAATAAAAATAACAAATTACCAATACTGTTACATAAATTTCATTAATAACATAATATATTATACTTTTTTAAAAATTAACGATTTCCCTTAAAAACACAATGTAAATAATAGAAAATATTTTTAGGTACCTAGGGAAATTACCACAAATATAGTCATGACCCCCTCCCCACATAGAGTACCCCTCCTGGTCCGGAAATGTGAGAAGGGAGATAATGACCCTAGAGTCCCACCTCCAGAAGGCCTCGGGTTGGTGATTAGCACTGAGGGTATAGAAAACACACAAATGGGAGGCATTAAACTCTAAGAGAAGACTTGCAGAAGAGAGAGATAAGATAGAAACCAACCAACTCCAACTCAACAAGTAAGATAAAAGAAATCCCATGTGCACTTATGTAATGTCATTCCAATGTACTACAACTGGAAGGGAAAAACCACAAGTACCCAAAAGAATGTAAAAACAGCAGAAACCACAACCCTGAATAGGTCCTGCAACCCCAAGCTAGTAAACACCAGCTTGATATCAAACCTGCATAAAGTGACATGAAAAACAGTTTGTATATACATAGGGTGAGTATAACAGTATACTCAGAAAGATCCACCCCAATGCCTCTCGTGAAAAAGAAAAGAAAGCATGAAAATGAACAGTGAGCAACAACTGAAACTAACTCGTCAACTAAGCCGGTATAATAATTTCCCAACCTCACCATGGATACTCTCACCAAGTAACAAATACATGAATAGATCATAAAATAATGAATATCACAGGTTCCCCACTACTACTTCCCACTAGTATTCAGATTTTCCCCAACGTCGCACATCTTGAGCATCTCTCTCCAAAAAGGCTTTCCCGCAGACACCTAGGCGAAGCACCACAGCATGCACCTCATGCAAAAAAACCACCATGACCACGTAAAAAAAGTAATCAGGTAGTTTCTAGGATCCACCATAGCTTGCATAACGTGTATCAAAGATTGAGTATTATACCTCAAGACATTACATCCCATACCCCAATAAGAATCCTCAATCCATCACAACCTATACATGTTACACCTATAGTAGTATATAGGATACAATATACAGAATATTTGTGTGTGAATAAACACCAGCCATTATAGCCCTCTACACACATGTATGGGGAAAACTAACCATTGTTCCTACGAGAACAAGTATCTACCAAGAGAAGAGAGTTGGGCCAAAGGGGGTAGTCCGCCATTCAACCTCCCACCAGAATGTTAGGAAAACACCTCCCAAGGCTCAGAATCCCTGGGGTTTCATTTGACTATACTGACAGGGTGGATTAGCGTATAGAAACACAAAATGTATTGAATATACTATATCTCACAACTACACTATGAGCATAACCTAGTCTTTGACTCAAATGCAGCTAACATCTCTCGGACTCTGGGTTGCCACTTCTAAGACTAGGTATCCAATAAGCTCACAAACATTTAAAGAGATTTAATACATTATTTCATTCCATTTTTACCTGTTTCACTTTACATTAATTAATTCCTTAAACATTAATTAACCATGAACAATTCCACATTAAATTTCATTGGCATTACACCCAAAGTCCAATGTCCCTTTAAAATTACAACCTCATCATTTTTTTCTAGAAAACTCCAAACCCATGGTTTAACACCATTTATTCAATAATTCATTAAAGAATTACATTCCCAAATTCCCATACTTTCAAGAAAATCATTCTTTGCTACTAAAAACAATGGGCTCAACATGGTGAGTAGATGTACTACCCATCAAGTCTTTTCTTCCTATAACTAGAGCATAGAAATATCATCCCTTGAGAAGTTAAACATGGAAAGCACATGGCATACCCCACACATCTTCGCCTATTTCAGAAGAAGGGTAAGCAAGAATAGCTGCCTTAGGTATTGGGTAAAAGTAGAGCAGATAATCAACCAAAAATAAACAACAAGTATCCAATAAACACATCCATCCCAATCCATTATCCCTAGTGTCATCCCTAACACCAACCATCATAAAAAGATGCGTATTGCCACCCTAGGAATCATTTTTTTTCACAACCAAATGTCTCCATGCCCCTACATATCACAACATCCTTCCAGGATCACATCAAAACACTAGAAACAGGAAAACAAACATCACATCAATTGGGCACTTTTCCCTTTAACAATCATGAGGGTAACTCAGAACCCTTCAAGAAATTATCAAACAATTAGTTCTTTAATCTATCTTGAATTAACCAATTCATTATTCCTAGGTTCCAAATTCAAGAAACCTAATCAGTGATCTATCAAAAATAATTAAACATACTTAATGCACCAATTTTATTAACATCAAATTAAAACAAGGAGAACCAGATTCATTTACCTGCCTCTTTATCCATATCCAACAGTTTTCAATTAATTCTGATTTACATTATTTACCAATTTTCATCAAGAAAAAATAGCTAAATAGAGAAATAATGGATATCACACTATCTATAAAACAATGTGAAATAACATAAGACTGTTATTCGTTTATTTATCCAGTTAAAATATTTATTATTTTAATTCCATTGTGGTCTAGTGGGATAAAACATACTTATAATACAGTTTCATGTAAAATAAAAGTGAAGAAATGAATCCCCTGCCTCAAGAAGTTATTTATGTTCTTTATCCACACAAAAGGTCATGATCCTCCCCTCGTGACAACTACATCCACCTGAGGATTCCATAGTATGACTGCACCAACCATACCCCAAGATAACTCTATTAGAAGCATGGAGATTACAATATATAAAATGGAAAGGAGAACAGAAGAAGATGAAGCCAAAAAGAACGATGATTAAACATACCTTATATCAATGAATGATCAATACAACTCAGTTTCATCAAAACAGAGAAGAACCAATCCGAGGAGGAAAGTTTGATTATGAAAATCCAACGGAATAGAATGAAAGGATTTAGTGTCTCATAACCGAGAAGAAATAGGATGAATTAGGGAGGACAATATCCTGTCCCTTTAGATGATTTAATGTAGAGACGGTTTAAGATACGCTTGATTTCCCATTAAAAGAGGATCACATTAAACCATGCAGTTTGACCATGTAAAAAAATCCCGAGCCATAGGAATAATTAATATATGATTTATAGACATTTAATCGGCCATAAGTGTCCTTTAGATGAGGCATTAAATGTATTTTACATTAAAGGGGTAAAACTATAGGAAGATGGAAACACTGTTCATGAACTAAAAATTTGGAAAAGGAATGATAAGGTCAACATTAGAAGGTCACAATTCTGGAAACACTATTCACAAAATCAAAATTTCACAAAGGAAAGAAAAGGTCACTGTTAGAAGGTCACCATTCTGGAAATACTATTCACAAACTCAAAATTTGGCATAGGAAATAAAATGTCACCGTTAGAACCTCACCATTATGGAATCACTATTCATGAACTCAAAATTTTGAAGATGAAAGAAACGGTTACTGATAAAAGGTCACCGTTCTGGATACGATGTTCACAAACTCAAAATTTGGCAAATGAAAGAAATGGCCACCCTTAGAACCTCACCGTTTTGGAAACAATTTTCACAATCTCAAAATTTGGAAAAGGAAAGAAAATGTCACCATTAGAAGGTTACCGTTCTTGAAAAACAGTTCACAAACTCAAAATTTGGAAAAGGAAATAAAATTCATAGTTCTGGAATCACTATTCATGAAATCAAAATTTGGCAAAGGAAAGAAAGGTTATAGTTAGAGGTTACTGATAAAACTGTTCACCAATGGAATTGTTCATAGAATTGGAAATTTCGGAAAGGAATTAGTGGTTATCGTTAGAGGTTACCAATAGAACTATTTAACTATGGAACTTTTCATAGAATTGGAAATTTGGCAAAGGAAAGAGAGGTTACTATTAGAGGTTACCGATAAAACTTTTCACCAATGGAAGTATTCATAGAATTGGAAATTTGGAAAAGGAAAGAGAGGTTATTGTTAGAGGTTACTGATAAAGCTGTTCACTGATGGAACTATTCATAGAATTGACATTTTGGAAAATGAAAAAGATATTACCATTAGATATTACTGATAGAACTGTTCACCGAAGGTCATCGATACATTGTTCATAAAATTTTACTATTTCATTGTTCACAATTGTCTTCTGTTGGAACTATTCACCGAACTAGAAAATTGGAAAATTGTTTGGGGTAAGTCCCCTTGACATCCTAAATCACCTGAAACACCATATTTTCACAAACGAATGTTCCAGAGAGGTCTAGGCCATTACATTAGATACCTCTCAATACATTCTCATCTCTAAGAATTCATAACCTACCTAATGTGAAAATGAAATAGGTTCTGAACAACCACCCATCGAGATACCTCCTAAAAGAGAGAAAGCAACAAAGGGATCCATCTCACAAACATGAATTGTTTATAACCACATAATCTATATAGATACATGAAAAGAGTTAAGCATCAAACAATTATTGGTACTGAGCACATATCTTTGACTCATGTTCCTAGGTACTCTCCTCCATGCCACTGTGTCTCCACAAGACACGAACCAAGGGGATAGAATGCTCGCACAACTTCTTATCCTTATAGCCATGGATCTCCACAGGACGCTCCTCAAATGTTGCATCATCATCAACATCGATCTCTCCCCAATTGATGATGTGGGAGTCATCATGAAGATAATGACGGAGTAGTATTACATGGAAAACATCATGTATCCGACTCATCTGCGGGGGAAGTGCTACTCGATACGCCACAGCTCCAACAGGAGCTAACAACTCGAAAGGCCTGATAAAATGTAGAGAAATATTTCTCCAATAACCAAACCTTCATGTCCAATGACAGGGATTTTCCTTCAGAAACACAATATCCCTAAATTTAATCTCCAAGGGTCTACTTATTTGATCAACATATGATTTCTAGCAATCTTTCACTGTCGTAATCCTCTCACGAATAACTTGAATCATATCTGTTGTATTCTACACTAGTTCTGGTCCAAGAATTGATGAATCCCCATCCCCAGTCCATCACAACAGAGAATGGAAAGTCCGTCCATACAAGGTTTCAAACGGCGCCATACCGATAGTGGAGTGAAAACTATTATTGTAAGTGAACTCCACCAAGGGTAAGTGCTTCATCCACGAACCTCCAAAATCAAGAACACAAGAGTGGAACATGTCTTCTAGAGACTAGATGGTTCTCTCTGTCTGACGGTCCGTTTGAGGATGAAAAGCAGTGCTAAGGCATAGTTGAGAAGAAAAAGAATAATGGAGACCTCTCTACACCCTAGATGTAAAACGAGGATCTCGATCAGAAATGATCTTCCTCGAGACTCCAATGAAGTATCACCACCTCCTCTAGATACTTCCTCGACAAAAATTCCACTGAGCTCAACTCCTTGATCTCTATGAAGTGGGATGATTTTGTTAAATGATCTACTACCACCCAAATAGCATCATGTCCTCCCATAGCTGGAGGTAAACCAGTAACAATGTCCACTAAGTTATATTCCCACTTCTACTGAGGAATCTTTAATGGCCAGAGTAGAACACTATGGACATGGTGTTCTACATTCAACTTATGACAGACCAAACATTGACACACAAACTCCACAACTGAATGCTTCATCCCATGTCACCAAAACTGGCTCCTTGAGAATCGGTACATCTTTGTCACACTAGGATGCACCACTAAGGGTGAACTATGAAACTCTTCGAGAACCATTTTGTGCATTGTTAATGGAAAAAAAGACTTCCATGATACAACACTTGGTGTTGTTCATCCTCTAACCAACCATCAGGGGCCTCACCACAAACAACTCAGTCTCTCCAAACCTGTACCTCAAGATCACCCAACAAGGAATATTTCACTTGCTTCACAAGAGATCAGTGCACCATCATCTAAAAAAGACATCATCTACCCCCGAACTTCTCCCATATCAAGATTTAATGTTGACAACTCTTTAATTACTCTCCAAGAATCACCGTAATCATGAACAACATCACAACATGAATTTCGACTCAGCACATCAGCTACAACATTCCCTTTTCTAGGTGTATATGATATTTCGAAGTTTTATTCCAGTAAAAACTCCATCCACCGATGTTGTCCTAAGTTCAAGTCATGCTGAGAGAAAACATACATCAACTCTTATGATCGGTGAAAACCAGAAAGCGATCACTAGTAAAGTAATGTCTCCAAAACTTTAGAGAAAAAAACACACCTTCCAACTCAATATCATGGGTAGCATAGTTGCGTTCATAGGGATGCAACTGCTCAGACCCATAAAAAACTCACATCTGCTTCATGGGAACACAGCCTAACCCCAGATGCAAAGCGTCATAGAAAACATCAAACTGAACTCCCCCAGCTGGAATAAAAAAAATATATCACTTACTAATTCTTATTTAGATAGTCAAAATCTATATAAAATTGATCAGTCCATATGAATGCCTAATATTATCTGGTCATATATATTAGAGGAGTCACAACTTGTGGGAAATTGGCTACAAACCTCCTATAGTAGCCTATGAGATGAAAGAAACATCGCATTTCTGACACTATCATGGGGTCTTCCCATGACACAACAACATCTATCGTCAATGTGTCCACACCTACTGCCTACTGGGACACAACATTCCCCATGAAACAAACTTCTCGAGCCCAAAAATCACACTTCAACAATATCCCAAAACAGTTGATGTTGACGAAGAACTCTCAAAATGGCGTGTAGATTCTGTTCATGCTCTTCTTCAGATGTGGAGTACACTAGAATGTCATTAATGAAAACCACCACGAAGTTGTCCAGGAACTCATGGAACACACCATTCATCAATCCCATTAACACAACTGAAGCATTCATCACGCTGAACAACATTACAACGAACCCATAATTCCCACGATGACAACAAAAAGTAGTCTTCGGGATATCCTCATCCTTTACACGCATCTGATGATATCCTTACCACAATTCAATAATTGAGAACCAAATTTCATCTTCATTTAATCGAATAAGTCATCAATCTACAGAATAGGATAGTGATTCATTATTTTCACTTTGTTTAAGCGATGATAAGTGACACACAACTGCAAACTTACATCAGCCTTCTTCACGAACAAGACTGGTGCACCCATGGTGACACAGTTTGCTAAACAAAACCACACTATAAAATACAATCATGATTTATACATAGATCTTTTAACTCATAAGGGGACATCCTATATGGAGACATAGAGGTAGGAGACACTCTTTGTTGTAGATTGATCACAAACTCGATCTCTCGTTGAGGGGGTAATGCTACAACCTCTTATGGAAAGACATCAGGGTACTCTTCTTCAATGATAAAAAATGCCTTCTATTGAACCTATGTAGAACTCAACATCATCTCATCCATCATGTATGATAAGGAAGGAACACGCCAATGACCCAATTGAGGGTCTCGCTCACCAACAAACACCACCATCTCTCCATCCTCACCAATGAAAAAGACCTTCCTAATGCAATCAAATATATCCTGAACCAAATACATCCAGTCCATACCGAGGATGACATCATATGGTTGTATTCATAAACATATGAAATCTCCCCAAGAGAGGTGTTTCCCCAACACTAGCTCATAGTCTCTAAATACTTCAAATAAGTCATCTCGGCCTCCAACTGGCATAGTCAACACGAAGGGAACTGGAATCCTCTCTACCTCAAGTCCCAAATCCTGGAAAAGTGTTGGTGATATGAAGGAGTGTTTCACTATTGTGTAAAAAAGTCATAGAGCATGGTAGAAAACAAGAATAATGTACCTCGAACGACATCCGACTCAATGGGAGCTGGCAACGCTAGAGCATGAAGCTGACCACGACCTCATCCATGACCTCTCTGACCCTAATGACAACCACAAACACAACCACTCTCTGATATCTGAGGATGGGGACTATAATGGGTCTATCCTCTACCTGCCCCATCTACCCTCTGCTGATCTAAAGCTGGTGCAACCTGCTACCACTTCCTTGACTGCAATAGCCTTAACAGAGGAACCTGGAGCGTAGGACCTGGTGCACGATGACTGCTCTGACAGGTCAAGAACTCCCACTACTGATGACCACAACCACCATAATAAAAAAAGTGTATGATCTCTTGGTATAGGCCTAAGAGTTTTTGCCTCTGGAGAAACGATATGTGAAGGGATGGAACCTACCCCCTGCTGAATGGAAACTCTTCAACCCTGAAAACCGGGAACCCCAGACCACTGCTCCAGTGTAACACCCTGATATTTTATGAGAAGTATATATATATATATATATGAGACTTATGTTATAAGCAACATCAAAGGAATCATTCACTGCACACAACACTATCTTGGCTTGCATTACATGCAATCACGACGTTCCTCGATAGCGTGTGTAGTAGGCAATATTGAGTTTCACTAAACAACGATAAATTATTATAATATTATAAACTATCCATTATAAATAGTATTAACTATATTTTTAATTTTATAACATTATTAATCATCTTACATATTTTCTAGAACATGGTATGAGAACAAAATAAATTTTTTCGGGTAAAATAAGTATTTTTCAAAAAATGTAGTTTTGCTGCCTTTTGATGGAGCACCCACTTTAAATTTAGTTTTTGAAATGTTTATAAGTTCAATTTGACAAAATAAAATTCTTCTTTGGAATCAAGATATAAAAAAAAAATTGGATAAAATTTTTATATTAATCTGGTAACTTTCATATTTTGATGAATAGTAAAAACAGGCTATATTTTAATTTAAAACAACTTTTTTCATCGCAATAATTTATATGGTTAAATTGTAATATTTAATGGTTTTAATTTATGAATATAATATATTTTTACCATTTAATATAAGTTATGCCATTATCATTAATTTTACATTGAATCCATAGATAAAAACATTTCAATCTTTGGCAATGTTTTAACTTTTAAAACCCATTTTCTTAACAATGGGGTTAATTTTAAATTAATTAATGAATCATTAGTGTTTTTGAATTTTTTAAAATGGATTCCATATTTCGATTCAGTTGGTTCAAATTATGTTATAAGGTTACTTTTTTTTTGATATTATGAATAGTAACTACAATAATTTTTATTTACTGCAGTTAAAGGATGTTTTTTTCAAGAATGAAGTTCAAATGTTTTATCAAAATTATTTTCCATATAAGATAATATATGGTTCTGTTTCAATCCCTATTTTTACATTTATTTGATTATGTTATGATGGAATTAATTTTATGATGTCCTTTTATCTTTTATAGATTATGATATGATGGCATGATGTTTAAGAATCCCATTTTTATTACATGGGTTATGTTATGATGTATGATTTATGATTTTGTGGCCTATATAAGAGTGGTTTAATTATGAGATGGGTGGGACCTATATCTCCTTCCAATGAATTAGGTTAAGATTTATTTCTCATTAGATAGACATGGCTGGAACGGCAATTTAATCTGGTTTAGTGATACAGGACTGGAACGAGGAGTGAACTCAGTTCAGTAATGGACTTTGTCCGCTATGATAGTCTTGGAAATTAGTCTTGAATAAAATGAAATGATTTTCAATGATTATGTGTGCATGAAAAAAAGTTTGACGTTTTAAGTTATGATAAATAGGATTGCATTTCAACACTATGATTTATCAAATGTTATGATATTATGATCTCTTGTGCAGGTTAAGATATTCAAAATGTTATGTTCGTATGATTATGATATGATTGATATTTCTTTTGTTTACCCTTACAGAGCATTTGAGCTCACCCTTTTTTATGTTTTCTTTTCCCCTAGTCAGGAAGAATGGTATTAAGTAGGATATGCCAAAAAGGGACTCTATATATGATGAAATAAATGGGAGACAATGTAGATGATTTATGAACCAGTTGTTTATGTTTCCCAGTTTCTAAAGACACTATACCTATATGGTCCTTTCATGGTTTTGTTATATGTTGTAATAAGTGTGCTTCAATTTTTAAGTAATAACAATGTATGTAAAGTATGGGTCGTTATAGTTGGTATCAGAGGAAAGGTATATTCAACCTTTGGAAAATAGGATGTGAAAGCCTTAGTAAGAACCCTAAGGATATGTCTAAGCATAGGAAAAAATATTAGTGTTTTATAAATGTCCATGAATAACCTATGATAAGACCTAAAGCGTGAAATTTTATTCTTGATTATGTGGTTTTACTATTATGATTAGTGTTTCTCACACTATGCTTATTGGTTTTATTCAATGGCTGGAACGCGAAGGAACCATGTTAATGCTGAATGTGACGGGCAGTGCAATGATTGTCCCCCTGAGCAACCAAACGTTGTGGGAGATGGAATGAAAAATCTTGCATCCATGCTCACACAACTTTCTCAAGCTATGAACCATGCAGGACTGCCAAACCAGAAAAGGAAGGAGCAACATTCTGTTGAATCCTTTATGAGGCAGCATCCACCTTCTTTCAGCAGGTCTTCTGATCCATTAGTGGCTGAACAATGGATTAGTACCGCTAAAAAGACATTTTCAGTTCTAAAATTTTTTAAACATGACAAATTCATCTTAGCAGTGTATCGTTTGAAAGGTGATGTTGATCAATGGGGGAATCTTATCAAGAATATGAGGAAAAGAAATTAAATTGAGTCCATAGAATTGGATGAGTTCAAGAACTTATTTTTCAATAAGTACTTTCCTCGTATTCTTCGAACAAATATGGAGAAGTGGTTGTTGAACTAAAGCAAAAGGATGATGAATCTGTTGGTAACTACGAAGAAACTTTTACAAGACTTTCAAGGTACGCTTCTGGAATTATTATCCAACCTGAGAGTAAGATCGATCGATTCATTAGTGGCTTAAAACCAGGTCTTCGAATAGTGTTAGCCATAAGGGACTTCAATAGCTATGAGGAAATTGTTCGATGTGCTCTCATGGTTGAGATGGAGATTAGAGTAACCCATTAATCATATGGGTTTGATAAGAAGAGAAAAATGGAATTCAAAGGAAAATCTAAAGACCACACTAAAAAGAAGATGATTTTTCCTTTATGCTCAAATTGTGGAAAGAAACATGGATGGAATTATCTTAAAGGGACAAGAAAATGTTTTAAGTGTGGAAAAAAAGGTCATCGGGCAATTAAATCTTGAAATAATGGGAAGAAAGTGTCTAATGATGCGAACAAAGAAAGGGATACACAGAATTCACCTCCTACACTTCAATGTTTCAAGTGCAAGGAGATGGGGAATTATGCCAATCAATGCCCAAATCCAAGGGTTGTTGATCCTGATCAACGTCAACAAACTCTTAAGGCCAAAGACAAACAAAAGTCACATGCAATTACTATCGGTGATGTGGAGTACGATAAGGAAGTGGTGAAAGGTACACTTACCATCCACTCTAAAGTAGAAAATGTTTTATTTGATTCTGGATGTTCCCACTCTTTTATTTCTAAATAATTTTCTAAGGGTTTCACCGTATTACCTCAACAATTAGATGTTGAGTTAGCTGTGACAACCCCTAATGGAACAACAGTCACATCAAAAGTTTACAATTCCTCTCTGATTGATGTTTGTGGGAAAGTGCTTCCTGAAAATCTTGTGATCCTTCCTATAGTGTAATTTGATGTGATTCTTGTCATGGATTGGCTTTCTTTATACAGAGTTGAGATCAATTTCCAATGAAGGAAGGTCACAATTCATATTCCAGATCAATCTTTGATCATCTATTGATTCAAGTATGAACATAACCTTACAGTGGAAATTTCTTCCATTTTTTGGGTCTTGATTCAACTAAATGAAGGTTATTTATCTCAAATGGTTGGCGAGAAACTCACGATTAAGAATATGCCCATTGTACGGGAGTTTGATGATGTATTTCCAGAGTAATTTCTAGGTCTTCTACCAAATCGTGGAGTTTAGTTTTCAATAGAACTCGTACCGGGTGCTTTTCCTATTTCAAAGACACCTTATAGAATGGCCCCAATTGAGTTGTAGGAATTAAAGAAGCAACTCCAAGAGAATCTTGATAAAGGATTCATATGCTCTAGTGTGTCACCTTGGGGAGTAACTTTTCTGTTTGTTAAGAAGAAAGATGGTTCAATGAGACTCTATATTGTTTATCGAGAACTTAATAATATCACTACCAAGAACAAATATCCTCTTTCATGCATTGATGATTTATTTGAACAACTACGCGGAGATCAATATTTTTCCAAGATTGATCTTCGTTCAGGTTATCATCAATTACGGGTCAAAAGGGAGGATATACCAAAGAAGGCTTTCCATACAAGGTATGGACACTGAATTTATAGTGATGCCATTTGGCCTTACTAATTCCCCTGATATCTTCATGGATCTAATGAATAGAGTCTTTAGAGACTATCTAGATCAGTTTTTGGTAGTATTTATAGACTATATTCTTGTCTATTCAAAGAGAATGGAAGAACATAATGATCACGTGAGAATTGTATTAAAGACCCTATGAAAGGAGAAGCATTATGCCAAATTTACCAATTGTGAATTTTGGCTTAAAAAAGTTTCATTTTTGGGTCACATAATCTCAAAAGAGGGTATATTTGTGGATCCACCAAAAACAGAGGTTATTGAAAGATGGTCGAAACCAACAACAGTAATCGAAATCTGAAGTTTTCTTGGTCTGGTTGGATATTATAGACGTTTTGTGAAATATTTTTCATTATTATCTAATCCAATCACCAGGTTGACTCGAAAAGGAGTTAAGTTCGTTTGGATAGAGGAGTGTGAAGATAATTTCAAAGAGTTAAAATTAAACTTATCCAGTGCACCTGTTCTCACACTGCCTTGTAGTGGAGAAAGGTTTGTGACCTACAGTGATACATCCAAGAAGAGGCTAGCATGTGTTCTCATGTAAAATTATATGGTGACAGCTTATGCCTAACGATAGTTGAAAATCCATGAGAAAAATTACCCAACTCATGATTTGTAGTTAGCTTCAGTAATCTTTGCATTAATGATTTGGAGGGATTATCTTTATGGTGAAAGGTGTGATATTTATACTGATCATAAAAGTTTAAAGTATATTTTCACACAAAAGAATCTGAATATGCGCCAAAGAAGATGGTTGGAGTTGATTAAGGTCTACGACTGCTCAATTCATTATCACCTTGGAAAAGAAAACAAGGTGTCAGACGCATTAAGTCGACAAGACCATGCCAGCTTATCCATGATTAGGATCACAAAAGATCCAATATTTTTGGGTTTACAAACGATGGATCTTGGAATTATAATGGGAGGAAAAAAATATTATCTTTCTCAAATGAATTTCCAACCATCTGTACACGTGAATATTAAAGAGGCACGAAAATAAGATGTAGAGTAACAAAATATGGTGAGAAATGTTCTTGATTTCAACCTTGATTGTGATGACATAATAGGGTTCAAGACTCGGGTTTGTGTTCCTGCCATCCCAGAATTAAATAAGGAGCTGCTTGATTAGGCTCATAGTTCTTCATTCTCTATTCATCATGAATGTACGAAGATGTATAGGGACCTGAAAGAGTATTATGTTGGGATGGAATGAAAAGAGATGTTGCTGAATATGTCTCTCGATGCTTGGTTTGTCAGTAACTTAAAGCTGAGAGACAGAAGTCTAAAGGGATGTTACAACCATTACCCATACCCGAATGGAAATGGGAAAACATCACTATGGACTTTGTCACTGGACTTCCTAAAACATTCAAAGGAAATCATGCTATCTGGGTTATAGTTGATCGTGTTACGAAGTCGGCACACTTCATTGCTATTAGGGAAGATTTCTCTCTGGATCAGCTTGCCAGGATATATGTAAAGGAATTAGTAAGATTGCATGGAGTACCACTTTCCATTATATTTAATCAGGATCTGAGGTTTACCTAGAAGTTTTGGTGAAGTCTTCAGCATACTTTAAATACATAGTTGTGTTTCAGCACTTCTTATCATCCTCCGACAGACGGTCAGTCTGAGAGAACAATTCAAACCCTAGAAGACATGTTAAGAGCTTGCTCTATGGATTTCAAAGGTGGTTGGGATCAACACCAACCTTTGGTGGAATTTTCTTATAATAAAAGATTTCCCTCCAGTAGTTATATGTCTCCTTATGAATATCTCTATGGAAAGAAATGCAGGACTCCAACTTTCTAGGATTAAGTTAGGGGGGAAAAGCTATTAGGACCTGATCTTGTTGGTGATATAGCAGAAAAGGTCAGATCTATTCAACAACAAATAAGAGAATCTTAGAGCCGAAAAAAAAGTTATGCCGACAACCGAAGAAAAGACCTAGATTTTGAAGTGGGTGATAAAGCGTTCTTACAAAAATCTCTTAGGAAGAAAGTAATGAGATTTGGAAAGAAGGGCAAGCTGATCCCTAGGTATATTGGTCCATTTGAAATACTGAATCATGTTGGAAAGGTAGCATACTGATTGGTGCTTCCACCAAATCTCTCTCAAGTTCATGATGTGGTCCATGTATCTCTCATGAGAAAGTACATACCCAATCCTTCACATGTACTCTGCTCAGAAGATGTACCGCTGGAGTAAGATCTTTCTTATGAAGAACAACCCATAGAGATTCAGGATCGTAGCGAAAAATATCTACAAAACAAGTCCACTAGGTTGGTGAAAGTTTTATAGAAAAACCACCAATTAGAAGAATCTACATGGGATCTTGAGGATATGGTGAGGGAGAGGTATCCTCATCTGTTTGTAACGAAGTGACGAATTTCGTGGGCGAAACTCATTTTAAGGGGGGTAGAATGTAACACACTAATATTTTATGAGATGTATATATATATATATATTATGAATTATGTTATATGAAACATCAAAGGAATCTTTCACTGCACACAACACTAGCTTGGCTTGCATTACACGCAATCACAACCTTCCTCGATAGCATGTGTAGTACGCAATACTGAGTGTCACTAAACAATGATATATTATTATAATATTATAAACTAGCCGTTATGAATAGTATTAACTAAATTTTAATTTTAAAATATTATTATTTATCTTACATATTTTCTATAACATGGTATGAGAACAAAATAAATTTTTTTGTGTAAAAAAAGTATTTATCCAAAAATGCAGTTTCCCCGCATTTTGATTGTCCAGCCACTTAAATCTAGTTTTTAACATGTCTATAAGTTCAATTTGAAAAAATAAAATTCTTCTTTGGAATCAGGATATAAAAATTTACTTTGGATAAAATTTTCATATTATTCTGGTCACTTTCATATTTTGATTAATAGTAAAAACACGCTATATTTTAATAAAAAACAAATTTTTTCATTGCAATAATTTATATGATTAAATTGTAATATTGAGTGGTTTTAATGTATAAATAGAATATATTTTTAAAATTTAATATAATATATGTCATTATCATCAATTTTACATTGAATTCATAGATAAAAACATTTCAATATTTGACAATGTTTTAACTTTTAATACCTGTTTCCTTAACAACAATATTCACTATAAATTAATTACTACAACTTCGGTGTTTTGAATTTTGAAAAATGGATTCCATATTTGTATCCAGTGGGTCCAAATTATGTTAATAGGTCACTTTTATTTTTTTTATATTATGAATAGTAAGTACGGTAATTTTTATTTACTACAGTTAAAGGATATTTTCCTTAAGAATAAAGTTCAAGCGTTTTATCAAAATTATTTTCCATCGAAGATAATATAGGGTTATATTTCTATACATATTTTTACATTGATTTCATTATGTTATGATTGAATTAATTTTATGATGTCCTTTAATCTTATATGGATTATGATATGATCGCATGATGTTTAAGAATCCCATTTTTATTACATAGGTTTTGTTATGATGTATGATTTATAATTTTGTGGAACACATAAGAATGGTTTCATTATGAGATGGGTGGGACCTATATCTCCCTCCAATGCATTGGGTAATGATTTATATCTCATGAGATAGACATGGCATGAATGGAAAGTTAATCTGGTTCAGTGATACAGGACTGGAACGAGGAGTGAACTCGGTTCAGTAATGGGCTTTGACCGCTATGATAGTATTGGCAGTGAGTCTTGACTAAAATAAAATGAATTTCTATTATTATGTGTGTATGCCACAAAGTTTCATGTTTTAAGTTATGATTATTGGGATTACATTTCACCACTATGATTTATCCCATGTTATGATATTATGATCTCTTGTGCAGGTTAAGATATTCAAAATGTTATGTTCTTATGAATATGATATGATTGATATTTCTTTTTTTACCCTTACTAAGAATTTCAGCTCACCCTTTTGTATGTTTTCTTTTCCCCAGGTTAGGAAGAAGGGTATTAAGTATGATATGGCAAAAACGGACTCCAGATATGATGAAATAAAAGGGAGACAATGTAGACGATTTATGAACCGGTTGTTTATGTTTCCCAGTTTCTAATGACACTATATCTATACGGTCCATTAATGGTTTTGTTATATGTTGTAATAAGTGTGCTTCAATTTTGAAGTAATAACAATGTATGTAAAGTATGGGTCGTTATATCTACTTTGTGAGCAATCATGACATTTCCCCTCTCGTGATGATTCTATCCTAGCCAATGTCCTCTCAATAACCTCTTCCCTCACCAGAACCTCAAGATATGTCTTCAGCATAAATGGGGTGACCTGGCACTGGATCTCTGGATGTAAAGCCTCCTCTAAATTCCTCCCCTTGGCCTCTTCATCTGGTAACAGGTCCAAATAATATCGTAAAAGGTTCCGGAAATAGATTAGAAACTCTCGAACACTGGTGCTCAACTATAAAAGGTTAAGAAGCCCCTGGTGAGTGGGCGCCTTCGTAGTCGAAGAAGAAAACTCGAATCTAAACTTGTCTCGAAACTCATCCCTTGAGATCGCTGACTTCGCACGATCCACGAGGAACAAGAACCACCACTACCTCACTGCTCCACAGAGCATCATCACAACCAAGGACACCTAGTGCTCCTTCTAAGCACAGATCGAACTGAAGCCTATCTCGACCTCCTCCAACCAGTATTTCGTAACTTCATCTTAAACAGAGCCCTCGAACTTTTACATACTCTGGCGCTGAAACACTCGGAGTGTCTTCCTCCAAGTGTCGTCAACGTCAATCTCTACCTTGTGGCGATCTGCCTGAACAGCCTGCTGGACATTTTCTGTGCAAACCTGATGAGGACGTCGACCTAGACCCATACTTGTAAAATAAAAACCATTAGAGCTCTTAAACCTGGAATATGGAAGACTCAAAATTAATTAATTAATTGTTTTATTTTATTAATTTTAGGTTAACCTATCCTAATGTATAACCATTTAAGCAAAGGCACAAAGACGAATGATGCATGATCCTTTCCTATGTCTCTACCCTGCCACTAGTATCCCCTTGCATAGTAGTCATTTTAAACTTAAAGGTTCGTACATCAGATCATAGGGGGCCCTAAACACCTAAGTCTCACCCGGTCTCTAGTGTTTACATCACTTTCTAAACAAGAATGACATCGTTTCCCTACCAACCTAAGAAACCTCACCTATGCCAAACTCCAAACTCCATCTTATCCCTCAACCTGACCTCTGATACCACTCTATTATGAACCCCTCTCCACAAAGAGTACCCCTCTTGGGCTAGAAATATCAGAAGGGAGATAATGACCCCCTGAGTCCCTCCTCTAGTAGGCCCCGGGTTGGAAACATGCATCGAGGGTATAGAAAACACACAAATATGAGGAATTAACCTCTAAGAGAACACTTGCAGAAGAGAGAGATACGATATACACCAACCAACTACAACTCAACCAGTAAGATAAAAGAAATTCCAAGCGCACATATGTAATGTCATGAAAAATTACAAAAAATGGAAGGGGAAAACCACAAGTACCCAAAATAAAGTAAAAACAGTAGCAACCACAATCCTGAACAGATCCTACAACCCCATGATAGTAAACACCATCCTGGTCTCCAACCTTCTCCAAGTGACCTGAAAAATAGTTTATATATACATAGGGTGAGTATAAAAGTATACTCAGTAGGATCCTCCTCGAAGCCACTCGTGAAAAAGTAAATAAAGACTGCTAAAGTACAGTAAACAACAAGTAAAACTAACTCATCTCTTAGACAGGTATACTATGTTCCCAACCTCACCATGGCTACCCTCACCAAGTAACACATAAAAGAATATATAATATAATAAATAATATCAAGGGTACCCCACTACTACTTCCCCACTGGTTTTCCACTTTTCCCCAACGTCACACGTCCGGAGCATCTCACTCCAAAAAGGCTTCCCGCAGACACCTGGTTGAAGAACCACAACATGCACCTCATGCAACAAAACCACCAAGTCCACCTAAGAAAAGTAACCAGGTAGATTCTAGGAGCCACCACATCCCGTATAACATGTATCATACATCAGTTATTATACCTCAATCCATTACTGCCCATACACCGAGTAAGGATCCTCAAGCCATCACAGCCTATACACAATACACCTATAGTAGTCCATAAGATACTATATCCAGAATATGTGTGTGTGAATAACCAAAAGCCACTACCGCCCTATACACACATATTACTAATTGATATTTTATTCCTAAAAATATATGGTTTGGATATAGGACTCATATAATGATATGTATATCATTATTTAACCACTTGGGGTTCTCTTTTATATATATAGTATGTTTATTAACCATATAATATAAAAATACAAAGAGACACACTAAATGTCAAACTATTTAACTAAGAGTTAAATTTAAAAGATAAGGATAATATAGTGACCCAAACCTATCTACAAACTATTGTTTGAGTGGTTTTTGACCCATACCCACATTATTCTATAAATTATTCATTTTGGATCCATTGGAAACCTAAAATTATTTTATTATAAAATAGTATTTCTAGCTATTTTTAAGGTGCCCCTCACCCCTCTTATAAAAGGGCACTCCCCCTTACATCAAATTCACACCATAAAATCCTTTTGAATCATCCAATCTATGCCCAAATACCATCTCAACTACACTAAATTCATTTTATAGGACTTAATTTAGTCATAAAGCCAACCTATGGATCCCTTTTGATCAAATCAAAAGGAAGAACCTGAAAAAGAGGTAAATATTTCATCACCTTTTCATGTTCCTTTATTCTTCCACTACCTGTTTCTTTGTTGATTGCATTATTAAATAAATACTCCAGTATCTTATATATATTGTGATTTTATTATAAATATGTTACAACCATATTCATTATTCTATCTATCCTTTTAAGGACATGTCGCCATACGTGCGTACGTACGACTTACCTTCTCCACGTCGTGGTGTAATTGTTATTCAATACATTATTATTTGGATGGGTATAATAATGTTGTGTAATTTATTTAAATAATAAATATAACATGATTATTATTATGTATATAAGTTATACCATCCAATTATATATTATTTTAATATCAAAAGAATGATATTGTCGCTCGTAAGTACGTACAGATTTCCGTCTCCATGAACGTGATGAGATTAATTCCCCATCGTAATCCATTTAAGACTAATTTTCATTAGATTATTAAAAATAATGTCTAAAGACATAATATAATTATTAATATTACTATGATGCATCCTATTCATAACAACCACTACATATGAAACAAATCATATAAAGTAAAACGAATCTGTTAACACCTGAAACAATGATAATACTAAAATATTATTAACAAAGAAATATTAAATGATCATATATGATTTAATATTAATGTATATGATTCTTGTATATTTTAATAACAATTATTTCACCATTATAAATGATTTTAACCTACCCTCGACCAAGGAAATGTAAAAAGTAAGGGGTGTCTTATCTCACATTTAATTCCATGATATTTCCATTGTTCGCCGCTTATTTTTTAAATGTGGTGTTTTGTGTAATGTAATTTGATATATATATTATCCTGATTCTATTTATATTCATGGTATTCTGTGATTAATTTGGTTGGTATTAACTTTTTTTCATTTTCCATGATTGATTACAACAAGTTAAGGGTTTTTATCTCACTTCTTATTTCTGTGAGATTCATGCCATACTGCCAATATTACCATTTGTGTGGTGTCTGTAATGCACAATGATTGTATTATTTGTGTAATATACTTTAATTTTGGAGTAATTACATCTTTATGTTATGATTATTCTTTCATGGGATGTATGTTTTGTAATTTACCAAATTGTTAAGAGAATTTAAAATTTCATTTTCCACTCATTTGGCTTTACACATACTTCATTTATAATTTTACTCAATGATTATGTGTGGAATCACTATTTATTATTTGTGAAGTAATTCCCACTCCCATTTTTTTGGATATACTTTTGATACACATAATCAATCCATTGATAAATTCTCCAGTCATCGATATGAACTTGATAAGAGTAATTTTAACTAAATCTCCATTTATTGAGTTAAAAATCCAATTCATTAGTGTTGTTTTTCCAAGAATATTTGTGAATGTCCTCTGATTTATTTACACTAAATATCCAATAATATTTAGTGTATTAATATTTTTAACACATTATTATGTCGTTGTTTTATCCTTAATCTAAGGATACAGTCATTATAAGAGATTTCATCTCAATTTACATTCCATTGAAACTTTTTGTTGTTATACACCAATTCAATCTCATATGGTGTATATAATGTACTTTGACATAGTATCTCATGAATCCCTATATTCCCATGATATTATAAAGTTATTATTACCACAATTATTTGTATTCAAGTGTCTTTCTTTTGGATAGGAACTCTAACTAAATATATCATTTTAAAATTTTTTAATGATTTATTATTCTAAATCTTTCTCATTAATGTCAGTGTTTTAAAAATGGTTTTAATGATTTATTTATATGGACATTAAGGTTTTAAAATTAAATTTCCGTTCAAAAGGTTCAATGTGGTATGGGACACTTTGATTAAAAAATCTATTTTAAACGGATTCTTGATAAATAGTGGTACTTCTAAAAGTTTTCAAGAAAAAGGGGGATATTTCTCTCAAATAGTTTTGGTTCTTATTTTCATCTTTTTCAATGTAATTACTTATTCTTTATTGAGGTTGATACATTATAATACAATCCTCCATATTGTATTTAATTATTTATGTTTGACTGTGGATGTGTTTTTTATACCATTCATTATTTGTGGTTAACATATTGACATTTCATATGCTAGTTTTAATACAAATGTTCAGATTATGTTCTAACCTTTTCATATGAGAAATTAATTGGACTTATTAAGTGACGGGTGGAGCCCTGTATAGCTTTTTTATGCATTGGTAGGTCTCGTGAGACAAACTAGTGTCTTGGCACAAGGCCTTGACAAAATATTATTTGTAGTCTTGGCACAAGGCCTTGACTATGTGGTTATAAAAATCTGGAATTATGAATTCCATCATTATGAAAGTGGCTTTTGATATTGAGTGTGATTATTCAACTAGTATAATATACCTGTGAATAAGTTAATGGAATTGTTTGACTTTATCTTTGCCATATTAGGCTGAATTTCATGTTTAAAAGGATTTTGTTTTAGTCTTATACATTCCCTTAAATGTTTATGCTTATTTATGAATGTTTCCGCTATAATGATATCCTTACTGAGCATCTGAGCCCACACATTTATATATTTTATTTTTCCCAGGAAGTGAAGAAGTATATTATGACTGACCTGCAGGGATAGTCTATGGGATCTCAGTGTTTTCTATGGAAATAATGTTGTTATAGTTTTCCATTTTATGATGTAATGTAAACCTTATGATTGTATCTAGTATATCCAAGGCTACTAAAATAATTGGTCTTTAGCGACTTGATCTTTTGTGATCAACCAATGATATGTATTAATGCACCAACTTTGGGCTTCTGAGGTCGCATCATTAAATTATTAGCTATATATTGTTTGAAAATCCACCTTGATTCTTTTTTCGAGGAATGACCATGATATATTTTTTATTAAAATGGGGAAAATTATTAAAATACAATGATGATCATTGAATGTTAAAATGATTTAATTATTTAATGACACTTTTGGATTTCATTATATAGTTTTCCATGTTTTTCATCATCCATAGATTCCTTATGAAATTGTTTGAAATTTCATTTTTTTCACCTATATTAATTGACTATGAATTAATTATGATCCAATTGGGTTCAAAACATATATAAAACCTCAATTTATTTATGGTTGTAATTAGATAAATAATTTTGGGTTATGGTGTATATGAATTCACATAATAGTATAGTTTATTAGAAGATATTCTTGACATCCTATTTTAGATGTCCTATGATAAACATTCCATTAATATGATATTAGTATTATTGGTACCCATTTTATAATTTATATTCATGGATATAGATAAATAACTATTTAATATTGATTATTTAATTATGTTTCAAATTTATTTCATCAAAAAATATACACCATATTTCTAAGATGATTTTCTATATTTTTTCTTTTTCAATAATTTTCATTTGGTGTCTCCCCATCAAATGGTTCCATTTAATCATTTTATGAAGAATAATATTGCATGTGACATGTATAAATAGAAAGAATGTGTGACTCAATTTATTTTAGATATTGAAAATTTAAATATGAATTCATTGGTTTCATATTTAGTGGGAACAATTTCCTTCTTGATTCAATGATTTTTGTATTTTCTTGTTCGTATTTTATCCAAATTCTAAATATCTATATTAATAACAAAAAATCAGAGGTAATAGATTAAATAATAATTAATATTTATGTTAATTATGTATGGTAATATATAATATTTTATATTATGTATCAATATAGAGTGAAAATAATTTTTTATTGAAAAATATCTCGTTATGAGGATCTATGGTGTAAAGTTGGTATAAATAGAAAGGGTTTTAAGATAATATAGATTTTTCTTCATTTAATAAAATATAAGGACTCGTATGTTTTGTTTGATCTCAATATGAAAGGAATATTTGAAGTTTTTTTTATATTATATGAGTTCATTATAATTAAATAATGTAGATTTAATTTATTGATTAGAATGTTAGAAAAATGGTGAAAACTAATGAATAATTCTATGTATTGGATACCATAATAATGTTTTTCTAAATATTATATTATAATGTTATTTTGAAAAATAAATCTATGTCTAGATACAAGTAATAGAATACTTTTTTGGAATTGATTCACCTATATGTAATAACCCCTAAAAATGATGGTTGATCAGTAACTAAATCATTTATCTCATGCATGTTGAATTGTACTAACACTTCATAGTTAGAAAGATACTCCCATGGGACATTATTTTCATGATCACATAATCATTGTGAGAATTATAGTGGATTTTAGATATATGTTATTAAATTTGGTTAGATAGTCGACCATTAAAATTAACATTGATAGAAATTATTTTCTTATGGAGTGTCCTAGAATGATTTGATAGTATAATATTTTAAATAATGATTTATAAGGGATGAATTATTCATATTAATATTTTGGTATATTATATTTTTTATATATTTTAAAAAAAATTATTATAATTTTTTTGAAATAGGATAAAGTAGATGTTGAAGATAGAGGTATGTATCTAGAAACCACTATCTCTAATAACTGAATAAGGTAGAATATGAAAATGGTAAGGAATTTTACTGTATACATGCTATGATAGATGTGATTTTCTTAGACATACCTACTGTTGTGAGATATATAACATAATAGAAATTAATTATTCATACAAATATAAATTTTAGTTAGTGTATTAAATTTTCATTGATATTAATATATATTCTGAATGTTATAATAATTATGTGAAAATTTTGATGAGTATTATTCTATTCTTATACATTAGTTATTATTTAAAAAGTATTTAATGTTATGAAAATCAAAGATAATTTATTTTATGAGATTTTATTATTTTCCAGTATATATATTGAAGAATAAATTCGTGAAGAATGAAGAAACAATGGATTTTTTATATTGATGTAATAAAGGGATGATTTATTTTCATTAATTTGAGTTACATAGTGTGAAAAGAGTTTAATTATTTTCAAGATTCAATGAAAATTGATCCATAATATCTTTGGGGATGTTTATTTCATTTTTTGGATGTGGATATATATTTATTAGTATGTGAATTTAAGAATTAGTTATGGATACGAAAATTGGATTTAATGATTGAGTTAATTTTAGATGAATGTTTAAGATAACATCTGTTTATTGACATTGATATCAAATTTTTTTGAGAAAAAAATCTAAATGGAATATATCATTAGGGTACATATTATCATATATATATAAATTTAGGAATGATTAATGTTTTTGGGGATGTATAAGTAAAAACATATAACCTATGAGAGTCTGGTATATGTCATATAAGTTGTTATAACATGGATGAGAAATATGTTAACTGTACCATCACCTAATATATTCAATGACTAATAAATTATATTTTGTGTGAAAAATAATTTAGTATGAGGGACATAACACCTTGAGATATTAATATATAGGTACATTTAAATAATTCAATGTGTCTGATAGCTATCTCCAAACATAACATTGAAGTTAAAAAAGATCGTGATATACAAAATTCAAAACAGAAATATTATTTATGACCATTAAAATGTATCCATTGAATTAGAAAGAATAAAAAACAGTCAAAACATTAACATAAATTTGTAAAAATAAATTAATGGAAATTCGGATTATTAATTAAATTATATTATTTTGGTTGAAACATATAAGGAAAACTGTTTTATGCTTTAAAATATACAAATATAAAAATTTTCTCTATGTATATATATATTATTATTAGAAAAAAAATTAAATATATTAATAATATAAATATTATATTACCAAAAAATTATATTTTAATCAATTGAAAATTAAATAAAATATTTTTTAACACACTAAAATCTATTACGTAATTTCCATATTTATCTAATAAATTTGAGAAATTATTTAAATAGTTTATTATAATATTTTAAAAATTCTAATTGAACAAATGAAGTTTTTTTTCGAAAAATTATAATAATAGTTTCCTCAAATGAATTTTTTAAATTTATTTAAAAATAATAATTATGCTTGAAATTTTTATATTTATTTTTGCCAGCATATTTTAAATTTATTTGATAAAATATAAATTATATTTATAATAATTATGTAAGAATTATGTAACTATGTTAATATTCATTTAGTCTTTCAAAATTATTTACACTGGAGAGAGATTCCTAACCATGGTAATAATAAGTAGTCTTTTTCAATTGAATTAATTTTATGAATGATATATAACTAAATGACAACAAATTCTATAAATAAAATTAAAAATATTACTCGTATATGATGTTTAAAAACATAAAAAAAATATTAGAACTCATTACGTTAATAATTAAATGTAATTAAATAATGAATACACTAAATATATAAAGATACATTTTTCTATATAAATTTATTATAATATATATTATGATTTAATTCAAAAAAACGTTGAATAATATTTAGAAATTATATTATGTTATATAGATACTAGATTATGGTTCAAAATTTTGAATTCTTTTTAATAATTGTCATTATAATTTTTTTGTAAAAAATTACACTGGTTAGTTTTTAATAAATATTAATAAGGGACAAATTGGGAAATTAGGTATGTTGAATGTATAGAATTAATGATAAAAAACACTTATAAAATGCCTTGTTATGAATGAAATTCACGCCAACATATTTAATATACTATTTATCGAACTAACACTCCTAAATATCATGCAATTCCAATATTATCCATTCCATAAGATTCATTTTGAATGATTTTCCTATAAATTTTACAAGAAAAATTTCTCACATACTTCCACTTAAATCTGAACCTATATATTTAAATTTACATAAAACCATTCCAAATTTACACATTTGATATCCCCTATACATTTTTTGTGATTTCATATCGATGAATAATATACCCAATTCCTTCGTTTCAAAATGATATTTAAGTAGGGATCTAAAATCTCAACATAAAAATTTCCTACCATTTTACTTTAATTTATTATCATTACCGTCCACTTTTTTCCATCAAAATTATATACATATGTATATAATAATAATAATATAATAATAATATAATTATGTTTTATTATATTTAGACTATCAAAAAATATGTTCCCCTCTCATTGGATAAAAAATGAATAAGGGGTTCATCTGATTCTTCATATAACCACCACCATAGAAAACAAATTTAATTTTTCATTACTAAAAATCTTAGATATTTAATGAAATTTGTGTAGTTAATAGTTATGTCATTTTTATAATGATTTATTATAAGGAACTACCCTCAAAAATTAAATATTTTAGTGATTTTATACTGGAAATAACATTCAATGATCTTTTTAGTATAGAGTTTTAGAGAATTGTGAACAAATAATAAAAAGTAAACTCATTCATTAAAAGTGGAAATATCTACTCACTATTAATTTTTCCGAACAAAGGAAATCATTTTCAAATAAATCATGGTTTCCTTATATGAAATATATTCTTAACTATCCCTTTAATATCATCTATATCTCTACCCCTTAAACCCATGAAAATCCACTAAAAACATGGGATGAGATTTAAATATCAGTATGGTATATAAAAATAATGTTAATGGTTGTCTCTTTAAAATCATAAAATCACATGGAAAACACATATAATGAGAACACAACATTTTACACATTGAGGTCAAGACCATTCCATAGAAATTTCATTTATTTTACCTTTTGAAAACAAATGATCCCCATAAAAATGAATCTAAATGGATAATGAATTTATGAATTTAAAATTAAACATAATCACATTGAACGATAACAAAACCCTTAAATAATCCTTATAGAATGGAACAACCACATTGCAAAAAAAATATAATTATATTGGGAAAAAATTCATTACTGAAGGTATTGGTATAATATATAAGTGCAACAATCACTTAACATTTAATAATATGGACCTATTCTATTTGGGTGAAACCATCAATTACAACAACCAAGAACCACTACATGACTAAAAAAATTCAAATATCATTTTAAAAAGAGAATTTTTTCAATGAAAAAAACCATACCAATCTAGAAACAGTTGAATCATAAACCCCACTATAGAATAAAATTAACCAATTCAATTAAAATCATGAAAATAGATAAATTATAGATATAATATTTCAATGGGGGATATATATGCACATTATTTTAAAAATGTTGTGTATGACATCAATATATGACTCAATGATGGGAAATTTAAATGAAATCTCGTACATTGATTTGATTCATCACATATTCCCTTTAACATCCTGGATATAAAAAATTATGTTAGTTATCTAATTTCATTAGAACCTTTTACGCTATTCTTTATTCCATTTATATCACTTATTCACTTGTTATAACAATAAATTTATGATTTATGTTTATATTGGATGTTTTGATAATATTCAGTACATGAGTACATAATGTAATTGAAAAAAATTAATAATTAAAAATGGTCATCATGTCAGGAATAGTAATCAAGAAATAACTAAAATATATCTACATGAATTATGATTTTAAATACATCAATTACATATGGATATGAAAAATTAACAATAATACAAACAGGGAGATGATATGTCCTCTGTACGCATGAGTAACGTTTTAATTTTTCAATGATCAATAATGAAGGAAGATAATTATAATAAAATACCTCAACAATGATCATTATTTCATTAATATCATATTATCAATATAAATATTCTTATATATATCATCCATGTAGGGTGGTACTGAAAAATTAATCACATCTCTTCATGGAGGTTATAGCTCATACGTACAAACGAACGACATTATAATTTTTATGTGCATGGAATGGTAGAAATTTAAATGATATTGTATCCCTTAATAATGATAAATATATCATGAATAACATATAAAATCATTATTTCAATAATTATAGCTATTATTTATAGACCGTGATATAAATTTTAATATATAGGTTCTCAATGTTGATATCTGTCATACACACGAAGGATTAATTATTTTCCCAATTTATGGAAGTGAAGATGGGTATATTTCCTTACAAAAACATTATAATATCCAATTAGGTTTTGTATAATATCATAATTACATTAGCATTGTTGATTAATATTTTAATTAGTTAGTAGAATAAGAAAAAGGAAATACTAGATTAAAAATGATACATTTTATTCTAACTAACACTTTTCCATAACACCTTAAGACCGCTGAGTATTGTTTTATGAAAAAAATAATAGCTCCAGAATGTGGGGTTGAATTATAGTTTTTTATTTGTGTAGATCATGGATTTTACATGTAGGTCATGAAGGGGGAATACAATATACAAATAGGTCACCTTTTATAAGAGGAGAGAGTGGAATAATTGGAATTCCATAATATATTATATTAATATAAATTATTTTTCTATAAAAAATGGATCCAAAGTGAGTTATTTAGAATATATAATTAAAAGGGGTTAAAAATCCATTCATATGATAAAAATTAGGAATGTATTTACTATTTTTTCATCATTAACTTTACTGTTTTAAACCTTATTTAACCCCTTTAACTCTTACTATAATAAAATTATATTTAAACTATGATAGTTAATATAATTACTAAAAAATGAAAATTCCCCATAAATGAAGAATTGATGAAATTTTAAAACATAACCCAATCAGTTTCACTAATTTTAGATATTTAGAAATATTATCTTATTTAATGAAATATATTTTTTCAAATATCATCAATGTCAATTATTAAACGCTTCAGCTAATAACTATTTAAAAATATAATTAAAAATACCAATTTTAAAGAAATTGTTCTAACACATTTATAACATGTAAATTTCATCTATAAAATATATATATGATTTAAATTATTTCATATTATATTTATCTTGCTATTTTTATATCATTTATTTGATATTTACATTAATTTAAAAATTACTAAACCATTATTTTTTCATTTTTAAAAGCAATTATTTTATCAAATAAAAAACTAATTTAATTAACATTTTTAAAGTATATATTTTATATTTCAAATTAAAATTTACATTCTATGATTTATTTTAAATAATCGAATATTTTTTATTATGAAAACATTACTAAGACATCTATGATGTTTCTATAAAATTAAATAATATAAAGTTTATAGAGGCATCTATATGGCTCAAAGAGTTCATAAAATCATCCCAAGTATGATTTATGTCGACATTAATGCATCAAAATAATAATTTTTACTAGTGTTATAGTAATATCATTATATTTAAAAAAATTATTTTACCCTAAATTAATTGATTTAAACTTAAATGTGGAAAAAAATACTGAAGTTACTATTTATTTTTTACAGAATAAAAAAAATATTTACTAAATTTATATTTTTGAACTCAAAATATTGATTCATTTTTTTCAAAATTAATAATCAATAGTTTGATAAATATAATTTACAATTAATCACGTTGATGGGGTGAGAAAACATGTAATTAAGATAAAAATGATCAAATTTTTTAATGGTTTTATAACCAAATAAAATGTGAAATTGATTTCAATGAATACAATTTGATAAAATTATATTAATTTGTTTTATTTTACAATAATATGAATCAAAAACATAATTCAAAACTATAAATAATTTAGATTAAATGTTATATTATATTTAAATGATGTATTTTTCATTATTAATTAATCATTATACATATCAGAAAAATAAAAAATAATATTAACAAAATTAAATTATGAGATTATGATTTGAAATAATAAATTTAACAATTGAAATAGTATTTATAAAGGGATCCAAAACTATATTTCAAATAAGTGTTCCATCAAAATTCATTTAAATAGTCTTTTTAATAAAATAAATCTATAATGTTCATATTTTGATTTGTTTTATATATCACGTATATAAAAAAATAATATGACAATGAAAAATTATATTTAATACCGATTTAAGTAATATAATCCAAAGAGATTTATTTTATTACTTTATAAAAAAAATTCCTATATCTAAAAAGTTCTCATGAAAATATTTATTTTTATTTTAAAATAATGGAATTATTTTTCTATATAATTAATTATTCAATGAATAATTCATTATATACACACATGTAAAAAATATTTTTATAATGTAGTTAATATGTTTTATTCCTTGTATTTTGATGGGTATGTAATAAATGTAACATTTAAATAATAATATTTATTTTTTTATTTATGCTCGATGTGGCATATCATGTATGCCTTCGATCTTAGTCTTTCATTTATAATTTATCATGATGTAACAATAAATCCATTTAAAAAAAATATATCCTTTCATTTTGATCTCAGCCATGCTAACCAGGGTTCTCTAATTAAAAATACCTATTTTGAAATCCCACATCAGAACTAGGATATATTAAAATTCATCATTGAATGAATGAACGAGAAATAGAATGGTCACATGAGATAATAAATACTATATTTCCATGTCATATAACATGGAAATGAAAGTGAAATATACCTATCATAGGCTAATATAGAGTTATAGAGAATATAGTCATGGGAATGTTCACCATCGAAAATCCAAAAAATATGTGATCTATCAAGAGGCCATTGATAAATGTTTATGGATAATGATTATATTTCAAAATATTCTTTATATAGTTGATGAACTATTTCACTACATTGAATAAGAACATTAGGAAAACATACTTGAAATGTAGAGTTTAATCCATTAATCAATTTACACCCCAAACACATCATTTCCTCCAAATGATGAGTATAAAATATTATTTCGTTAATTCTAAAATAATTATAATAGAATGATACAAATCCAAATATCAAAAAACTATACATATCCATTCCTTTATTATTTAGATATTTTCCAAAACCACAATGGTTAGTATATGATAAGTTAATTACCCAAAAAAACCATTTTATAATGAATATATTAATCAATTTCTAGAATTCAATGATACTACCGATAGTTAAAAATAACAATAAAATAAATAACTATCATTGAAAATTTTCAAAATTTTATTGACTAAATAGAGATGTATATGATTACGTAATCTTTACTGATAGTACTTTATCACCCAGAAAAAACATACCAAAATTTAAATTTCATAAATCACTTAATCTATATGATATACTAACCATCTTAAAAAATAACTCGAATTACCATAAGTTTTAAATAAAATCAAATATTCTTCCAAAATATATTTCAAAACGTTATCATAAAATAAAATCATATATTATTATATTTATCATAACCATATATGAGTCTTAAAATAGTGAACCTCTTCCAAAATTTAGTCAATCATCTAAATAACAAATCAATTTCCAATCCCAATGTAATAAATTTGATGAATTTTTTTTCCTACAATCAAATTTTATTTCATCCAAAAAATGTTTTTAACTAAAGTGAAAATGTCAAACAAATAGGGACATGATATATTATAGTTGTAGCCGATACACCTGTGTCACCATTAGTTCTAAGATAATAAATTCCATCTTTGTCGGATGTTTCATGTTATCATATTGTTTTCATGTTTTACTTTATAATTTTATTAATAATTTAATTCTTATGAAATTTTATATAATATAAGAAACATCCTAAATATATTAACCTTAATTTTTTGTAACCAAAAAGGTTGTTGCATACCTTTAAAATTATGTATTCAAAAAGAATAAATAAATCTTATTCAAATATCATTTTTCACATGACACACTTAAGGGTTATACATAACATAAACTAATAATGTCATCTAATGTAATCCCAAAATCAAAAGTGTATTAATACTTATAAACATTTCACCATCCTTAAATCTACTATGACATTTGAAGTATTTAAATGTGCACTTCATAATCATTTAGAATCATCAAAATATCATAACAATTCTCTTATTTTTTTGTCCTTAATATATCCTTTCTATGATTAAAAACATTAATAGTTTTCTAAGATAAAAAAATGTCGAAACATTAGATAAGAAATAATCTATTTCATTGATAACTAAAAATTATTTCCTTATATTCAATTGTAATTAAATTTTGTACTCTTAAACAGAAATTTGTATGGTCTTATTGATCCCATGCGTGATCCTTCTTCCTAATACATATATTTTCATAATTTTCATACTCCCCACATTATTAAAATTTATTTGATAAAACAAGAAGATCATCCTTCACTTTCATGGAGTTAACTAATATATTTCATTTTCGTTGGTATATCATTGAATTATGAACTCCTTTACCACATTTGAAAAATATTGTTACCCATTTAATAAATTTTCCTTTCTGTTTTTTTTCATCCTGAAGACATATTTCATTGAAGGAATTTACTTTTATGAACATTTTTACCAGACCATCCACAAGGGTTCATTTCTCTAATACATGCTACAATTTAAAAAACATCAAGGATGACCTTCTAAAACACTACTCTCGGTAGTTGTTTTAAATTAAAAAGAAGTTTTCTCATTATATATTCTACTTAATTCAGTTTATTATTCATACAACAACTAAATTTTCCATTATATACATCATTATTTTGGTGTATACTGGATCCCACCATTTAGGGAAAAAAAATGTGATTGTGGTCATATCAAAAAATTCTTCATATATTATATTAAGAGAAAGATAAAATTTATGACTACTTTTATATAATTATACCAAACATATTTAATTTTTACGAAATAACTATGACTCTCGATACTATGTTAACCACTATTGTTATATATGAGTTGTAACTTATACATAAATAAAACCCTATTAACTAATGTTATCTAAACCATTGTTCGTTACAAGCCACAAGAACTAGACCTGAAAAATTATGTATTCTATGTTAATTATACATTCTAGTATTTTTTTAATAAAATTCAAATTTAAGGATCTTACCAGTTTAGGGTTTTAGAGAATTAGGAAAAACTCTTACAATGTAAACTCATACATTACACATGGGCACTTATTAGCAGCATCCATTGTCTCAAAAAAACCTTTTTAAGATAATTGTATTTATTTATGAAAAATATTCACTATTATCACTTTTATCCAATCCTTATCTTTTTCCCCATTAAATAATGAAAGAAATCTTTTAAATCCTGTGATGAGCACAGAATCTTAGAACATGATATAAAAAGTGGTGGAACTATTGGTTAATTTAAAATAGGAAAAAACCTAGGGAAAAACATTACAAATAAAAATAACAAATTACCAATACTGTTACATAAATTTCATTAATAACATAATATATTATACTTTTTTAAAAAATAACGATTTCCCTTAAAAACCCAATGTAAATAATAGAAAATATTTTTAGGTACCTAGGGAAATTACCACAAATATAGTCATGACCCCCTCCCCACATAGAGTACCCCTCCTGGTCCGGAAATGTGAGAAGGGAGATAATGACCCTAGAGTCCCACCTCCAGAAGGCCTCGGGTTGGTGATTAGCACTGAGGGTATAGAAAACACACAAATGGGAGGCATTAAACTCTAAGAGAAGACTTGCAGAAGAGAGAGATAAGATAGAAACCAACCAACTCCAACTCAACAAGTAATATAAAAGAAATCCCATGTGCACATATGTAATGTCATGCCAATGTACTACAACTGGAAGGGAAAAACCACAAGTACCCAAAAGAATGTAAAAACAGCAGAAACCACAACCCAGAATAGCTCCTGCAACCCCAAGCTAGTAAACACCAGCTTGATATCAAACCTGCATAAAGTGACATGAAAAACAGTTTGTATATACATAGGGTGAGTATAACAGTATACTCAGTAAGATCCACCCCAATGCCTCTCGTGAAAAAGAAAAGAAAGCATGAAAATGAACAGTGAGCAACAACTGAAACTAACTCGTCAACTAAGCCAGTATAATAATTTCCCAACCTCACCATGGATACTCTCACCAAGTAACAAATACATGAATAGATCATAAAATAATGAATATCACAGGTGCCCCACTACTACTTCCCACTAGTATTCAGATTTTCCCCAACGTCGCACATCTTGAGCATCTCTCTCCAAAAAGGCTTTCCCGCAGACACCTAGGCGAAGCACCACAGCATGCACCTCATGCAAAAAAACCACCATGCCCACGTAAAAATAGTAATCAGGTAGTTTCTAGGATCCACGATAGCTTGCATAACGTGTATCAAAGATTGAGTATTATACCTCAAGCCATTACATCCCATACCCCAATAAGAATCCTCAATCCATCACAACCTATACATGTTACACCTATAGTAGTATATAGGATACAATATACAGAATATTTGTTTGTGAATAAACACCAGCCATTATAGCCCTCTACACACATGTATGGGGAAAACTAACCATTGTTCCTACGAGAACAAGTATCTACCAAGAGAAGAGAGTAGGGCCAAAGGGGGTAGTCCGCCATTCAACCTCCCACCAGAATGTTAGGAAAACACCTCCCAAGGCTCAGAATCCCTGGGGTTTCATTTTACCATACTGACAGGGTGGATTAGCATATAGAAACACAAAATGTATTGAATATACTATATCTCAGAACTACACTATGAGCATAACCTAGTCTTTGACTCAAATGCAGCTAACATCTCTCGGACTCTGGGTTGCCACTTCTAAGACTAGGTATCCAATAAGCTCACAAACATTTAAAAAGATTCAATACATTATTTCATTCCATTTTTACCCGTTTCACTTTACATTAATTAATTCCTTAAACATTAATTAACCATGAACAATTCCACATTAAATTTCATTGGCATTACACCCAAAGTCCAATGTCCCTTTAAAATTACAACCTCATCATTTTGTTCTAGAAAACTCCAAACCCATGGTTTAACACCATTTATTCAATAATTCATTAAAGAATTACATTCCCAAATTCCCAGACTTTCAAGAAAATCATTCTCTGCTACTAAAAACAATGGGCTCAACATGGTGAGTAGATGTACTACCCATCAAGTCTTTTCTGCCTATAACTAGAGCATAGAAATATCATCCCTTGAGAAGTTAAACATGGAAAGCACGTGGCATACCCCACACATCTTCTCCTATTTCGGAAGAAGGGTAAGCAAGAATAGCTGCCTTAGGTATTGGGTAAAAGTAGAGCAGATAATCAACCAAAAATAAACAACAACTATCCAATAAACACATCCATCCCATTCCATTATCCCTAGTGTCATCCCTAACACCAACCATCATAAAAAGATGCATATTGCCACCCTAGGCATCATTTTTTTTCACAACCAAATGTCTCCATGCCCCCACATATCACAACATCCTTCCAGGATCACATCAAAACACTAGAAACAGGAAAACAAACATCACATCAATTGGGCACTTTTCCCTTTAACAATCATGAGGGTAACTCAGAACCCTTCAAGAAATTATCAAACAATTAGGTCTTTAATCTATCTTGAATTAACCAATTCATTATTCCTAGGTTCCAAATTCACGAAACCTAATCAGTGATCTATCAAAAATAATTAAACATACTTAATGCACCAATTTTATTAACATCAAATTAAAACAAGGAGAACCCGATTCATTTACCTGCCTCTTTATCCATATCCAACAGTTTCCAATTAATTCTGATTTACATTATTTACCAATTTTCATCAAGAAAAAATAGCTAAATAGAGAAATAATGGATATCACACTATCTATAAAACAATGTGAAATAACATAAGACTGTTATTAGTTTATTTATCCAGTTAAAATATTTATTATTTTAATTCCATTGTGGTCTAGTGGGATAAAACATACTTATAATACAGTTTCATGTAAAATAAAAGTGAAGAAATGAATCCCCTGCCTCAAGCATTTATTTATGTTCTTTATCCACACAAAAGGGCATGATCCTCCCCTCGTGACAACTACATCCACCTGAGGATTCCATAGTATGACCGCACCAACCATACCCCAAGATAACTCTATTAGAAGCATGGAGATTACAATATATAAAATGGAAAGGAGAACAGAAGAAGATGAAGCCAAAAAGAACGATGATTAAACATACCTTATATCAATGAATGATCAATACAACTCAGTTTCATCAAAACAGAGAAGAACCAATCCGAGGAGGAAAGTTTGATTATGAAAATCCAACGGAATAGAATGAAAGGATTTAGTGTCTCATAACCGAGAAGAAATAGGATGAATTAGGGAGGACAATATCCTGTCCCTTTAGATGATTTAATGTAGAGACGGTTTAAGATACGCTTGATTTCCCATTAAAAGAGGATCACATTAAACCATGCAGTTTGACCATGTAAAAAAATCCCGAGCCATAGGAATAATTAATATATGATTTATAGACATTTAATCGGCCATAAGTGTCCTTTAAATGAGGCATTAAATGTATTTTACATTAAAGGGGTAAAACTATAGGAAGATGGAAACACTATTCATGAACTAAAAATTTGGAAAAGCAATGATAAGGTCAACATTAGAAGGTCACAATTCTGGAAACACTATTCACAAAATCAAAATTTGACAAAGGAAAGAAAAGGTCACTGTTAGAAGGTCACCATTCTGGAAATACTATTCACAAACTCAAAATCTGGCATAGGAAATAAAATGTCACCATTAGAACCTCACCATTATGGAATCACTATTCATGAACTCAAAATTTTGAAGATGAAAGAAAAGGTTACTGATAAAAGGTCACCGTTCTGGATACGATATTCACAAACTCAAAATTTGGCAAATGAAAGAAATGGTCACCCATAGAACCTCACCGTTTTGGAAACAATTTTCACAATTTCAAAATTTGGAAAAGGAAAGAAAATGTCACCATTAGAAGGTTACCGTTCTTGAAAAACAGTTCACAAACTCAAAATTTGGAAAAGGAAATAAAAGTCATAGTTCTGGAAACACTATTCTTGAAATCAAAATTTGGCAAAGGAAAGAAAGGTTATAGTTAGAGGTTACTGATAAAACTGTTCACCAATGGAATTGTTCATAGAATTGGAAATTTCGGAAAGGAATTAGTGGTTATCGTTAGAGGTTACCAATAGAACTATTTAACTATGGAACTTTTCATAGAATTGGAAATTTGGCAAAGGAAAGAGAGGTTACTGTTAGAGGTTACTGATAAAACTTTTCACCAATGGAAGTATTCATAGAATTGGAAATTTGGAAAAGGAAAGAGAGGTTATTGTTAAAGGTTACTGATAAAGCTGTTCACTGATGGAACTATTCATAGAATTGACATTTTGGAAAATGAAAAAGATATTACCATTAGATATTACTGATAGAACTGTTCACCGAAGGTCATCGATACATTGTTCATAAAATTTTACTATTTCATTGTTCACAATTGTCTTCTGTTGGAACTATTCACCGAACTAGAAAATTGGAAAATTGTTTGGGGTAAGTCCCCTTGACATCCTAAATCACCTGAAACACCATATTTTCACAAAGGAATGTTCCAAAGAGGTCTAGCCCATTACATTAGATACCTCTCAATACATTCTCATCTCTAAGAATTCATAACCTACCTAATGTGAAAATGAAATGGGTTCTGAACAACCACCCATCGAGATACCCCCTAAAAGAGAGAAAGCCACAAAAGCAACAAAGGGATCCATCTCACAAACATGAATTGTTTATAACCACATAATCTATATAGATACATGAAAAGAGTTAAGCATCAAACAATTATTGGTACTGAGCACGTATCTTTGACTCATGTTCCTGGGTACTCTCCTCCATGCCACTGTGTCTCCACAAGACACGAACCAAGGGGATAGAATGCCCGCACAACTTCTTATCCTTATAGCGATGGATCTCCACCGGACGCTCCTCAAATGTTGCATCATCATCAACATCGATCTCTCCCCAATTGATGATGTGGGAGTCATCATGAAGATAATGACGGAGTAGTATTACATGGAAAACATCATGTATCTGACTCATCTGCGGGGGAAGTGCTACTCGATACGCCACAGCTCCAACAGGAGCTAACAACTCGAAAGGCCTGATAAACTGTAGAGAAATATTTCTCCCATAACCAAACCTTCGCATCCAATGACAGGGATTTTCCTTCAGAAACACAATATCCCTAAATTTAATCTCTAAGGGTCTACTTATTTGATCAACATATGATTTCTAGCGATCTTGCACTGTCGTAATCCTCTCACGAATAACTTGAATCATATTTGTTGTATTCTACACTAGTTCTGGTCCAAGAATTGATGAATCCCCATCCCCAGTCCATCACAACAGAGAATGGAAAGTCCGTCCATACAAGGTTTCAAACGGCGCCATACCGATAGTGGAGTGAAAACTATTATTGTAAGTGAACTCCACCAAGGGTAAGTGCTTCATCCACGAACCTCCAAAATCAAGAACACAAGAGTGGAACATGTCTTCTAGAGACTAGATGGTTCTCTCTGTCTGACGGTCTGTTTGAGGATGAAAAGCAGTGCTAAGGCATAGTTGAGAAGAAAAAGAATGATGGAGACCTCTCTACACCCTAGATGTAAAACGAGGATCTCGATCAGAAATGATCTTCCTCGAGACTCCAATGAAGTATCACCACCTCCTCTAGATACTTCCTCGACAAAAATTCCACTGAGCTCAACTCCTTGATCTCTATGAAGTGGGATGATTTTGTTAAATGATCTACTACCTCCCAAATAGCATCATGTCCTCCCATAGCTGGAGGTAAACCAGTAACAATGTCCACTAAGTTATATTCCCACTTCTACCGAGGAATCTTTAATGGCCAGAGTAGAACACTATGGACATGGTGTTCCATATTCAACTTATGACAGACCAAACATTGAGACACAAACTCCACAACTGAATGCTTCATCCCATGTCACCAAAACTGGCTCCTTGAGAATCGGTACATCTTTGTCACACCAGGATGCACCACTAAGGGTGAACTATGAAACTCTTCGAGAACCATCTTGTGCATTGTTAATGGAAAAAAAGACTTCCATGATACAACACTTGGTGTTGTTCATCCTCTAACCAACCATCAGGGGCCTCACCACAAACAACTCAGTCTCTCCAAACCTGTACCTCAAGATCACCCAACAAGGAATATTTCACTTGCTTCACAAGAGATCACTGCACCATCATCTAAAAAAGACATCCTCTACCCCCGAACTTCTCCCATATCAAGATTTAATGTTGACAACTCTTTAATTACTCTCCAAGAATCACCGTAATCATGAACAACATCACAACATGACTTTCGACTCAGCACATCAGCTACAACATTCCCTTTTCTAGGTGTATATGATATTTCGAAGTTTTATTCCAGTAAAAACTCCATCCACCGTTGTTTTCCTAAGTTCAAGTCATGCCAAGAGAAAACATACATCAACTCTTATGATCGGTGAAAACCAGAAAGCGATCACTAGTAAAGTAATGTCTCCAAAACTTTAGAGAAAACAACACACCTTCCAACTCAATATCATGGGTAGCATAGTTGCGTTCATAGGGATGCAACTGCTCAGACCCATAAAAAAACTCACATCTACTTCATGGGAACACAGCATAACCCCAGATGCGAAGCGTCATAGAAAACATCAAACTGAACTCCCCTAGCTGGAATAAAAAAAATGGATCACTTACTAATTATTATTTAGATAGTAAAAATCTATATAAAATTGATCAGTCCATATGAATGCCTAATATTATCTGGTCATATATATTAGAGGAGTCACAACTTGTGGGAAATTGGCTACAAACCTCCTATAGTAGCCTACGAGATGAAAGAAACATCGCATTTCTGACACTATCTTGGGGTCTTCCCAAGACACAACAACATCTATCGTCAATGTGTCCACACCTAATACCTACTGGGACACAACATTCCCCATGAAACAAACTTCTCGAGCCCAAAAATCACACTTCAACAATATCCCAAACAGTTGATGTTGACGAAGAACTCTCAAAATGGCGTGTAGATTTTGTTCATGCTCCTCTTCAGATGTGGAGTACACTAGGATGTCATTAATGAAAACCACCACGAAGTTGTCCAGGAACTCATGGAACACACCATTCATCAATCCCATTAACACAACTGAAGCATTCATCACGCTGAACAACATTACAACGAACCCATAATTCCCACGATGACAAAAAAAAGTAGTCTTCGGGATATCCTCATCCTTTACACGCATCTGATGATATCCTTACTACAATTCAATAATTGAGAACCAAATTTCATCTTCATTTGATCGAATAAATCATCAATCTACAGAATTGGATAGTGATTCATTATTTTCACTTTGTTTAAGCGATTATAAGTGACACACAACTACAAACTTCCATCAGCCTTCTTCACGAACAAGACTGGTGCACCCCATAGTGACACAGTTTGCTAAACAAAACCACACTATAAAATACCATCATGATTTATACATAGATCTTTTAACTCATAAGGGGACATCCTATATGGAGACATAGAGGTAGGAGACACTCTTTGTTGTAGATTGATCACAAACTCGATCTCTCGTCGAGGGGGTAATGCTACAACCTCTTATGGAAAGACATCAGGGTACTCTTCTTCAATGATAAAAAATGCCTTCTATTGAACCTATGTAGAACTCAACATCATCTCATCCATCATGTATGATAAGGAAGGAACACGCCAATGACCCATTTGAGGGTCTCGCTCACCAACAAACACCACCATCTCTCCATCCTCACCAATGAAAAAGACCTTCCTAATGCAATCAAATATATCCTGAACCAAATACATCCAGTCCATACTGAGGATGACATCATATGGTTGTATTCATAAACATATGAAATCTCCCCAAGAGAGGTGTTTCCCCAACACTAGCTCATAGTCTCTAAATACTTCAAATAAGTCATCTCGGCCTCCAACTGGCATAGTCAACACGAAGGGAACTGGAAGCCTCTCTACCTCAAGTCCCAAATCATGGAAATGTGTTGGTGATATGAAGGAGTGTTTCACTATTGAGTAAAAAAGTCATAGACCATGGTAGAAAACAAGAATAATGTACCTCGAACGACATCCGACTCAATGGGAGCTGGCAACGCTAGAGCATGAAGTTGACCACGACCTCATCCATGACCTCTCTGACCCTAATGACAACCACAAACACAACCACTCTCTGATCTCTGAGGATGGGGACAGTAATGGGTCTATCCTCTACATTCCCCATCTACCCTCTGCTGATCTAAAGCTGGTGCAACCTGCTACCACTTCCTTGACTGCAATAGCCTTAACAGAGGAACCTGGAGCGTAGGACCTGGTGCACGATGACTGCTCTGACAGGTCAAGAACTCCCACTACTGATGACCACAACCACCATAATAAAAAAAGTGTATGATATCTTGGTATAGGCCTAAGAGTTTTTGCCTCTGGAGAAACGATATGTGAAGGGATGGAACCTACCCCCGGCTGAATGGAAACTCTTCAACCCTGAAAACCGGGAACCCCAGACCACTGCTCTAGTGTAACACCCTGATATTTTATGAGAAGTATATATATATATATATATATGAGACTTATGTTATAAGCAACATCAAAGGAATCATTCACTGCACACAACACTATCTTGGCTTGCATTACATGCAATCACGACGTTCCTCGATAGCGTGTGTAGTAGGCAATATTGAGTTTCACTAAACAACGATAAATTATTATAATATTATAAACTATCCATTATAAATAGTATTAACTATATTTTTAATTTTATAACATTATTAATCATCTTACATATTTTCTAGAACATGGTATGAGAACAAAATAAATTTTTTCGGGTAAAATAAGTATTTTTCAAAAAATGTAGTTTTGCTGCCTTTTGATGGAGCACCCACTTTAAATTTAGTTTTTGACATGTTTATAAGTTCAATTTGACAAAATAAAATTCTTCTTTGGAATCAAGATATAAAAAAAAAATTGGATAAAATTTTTATTTTAATCTGGTAACTTTCATATTTTGATGAATAGTAAAAACAGGCTATATTTTAATTTAAAACAACTTTTTTCATCGCAATAATTTATATGGTTAAATTGTAATATTTAATGGTTTTAATTTATTAATATAATATATTTTTACCATTTAATATAAGTTATGCCATTATCATTAATTTTACATTGAATCCAAAGATAAAAACATTTCAATCTTTGGCAATGTTTTATCTTTTAAAACCCATTTTCTTAACAATGGGGTTAATTTTAAATTAATTAATGAATCATTAGTGTTTTGAATTTTTTAAAATGGATTCCATATTTCGATTCAGTTGGTTCAAATTATGTTATAAGGTTACTTTTTTTTGATATTATGAATAGTAACTACAATAATTTTTATTTACTGTAGTTAAAGGATGTTTTCCTCAAGAATGAAGTTCAACTGTTTTATCAAAATTATTTTCCATATAAGATAATATATGGTTCTGTTTCAATCCCTATTTTTACATTTATTTGATTATGTTATGATGGAATTAATTTTATGATGTCCTTTTATCTTATATAGATTATGATATGATGGCATGATGTTTAAGAATCCCATTTTTATTACATGGGTTATGTTATGATGTATGATTTATGATTTTGTGGCCCATATAAGAGTGGTTTAATTATGAGATGGGTGGGACCTATATCTCCATCCAATGAATTAGGTTAAAATTTATTTCTCATTAGATAGACATGGCTGGAACGGCAATTTAATCTGGTTTAGTGATACAGGACTGGAACGAGGAGTGAAATCAGTTCAGTAATGGACTTTGTCCGCTATGATAGTCTTGGAAATTAGTCTTGAATAAAATGAAATGATTTTCAATGATTATGTGTGCATGAAAAAAGTTTGACGTTTTAAGTTATGATAAATAGGATTGCATTTCAACACTATGATTTATCCAATGTTATGATATTATGATCTCTTGTGCAGGTTAAGATATTCAAAATGTTATGTTCGTATGATTATGATATGATTGATATTTCTTTTTTTTACCCTTACAGAGCATTTGAGCTCACCCTTTTTTATGTTTTCTTTTCCCCTAGTCAGGAAGAATGGTATTAAGTAGGATATGCCAAAAAGGGACTCTATATATGATGAAATAAATGGGAGACAATGTAGATGATTTATGAACCAGTTGTTTATGTTTCCCAGTTTCTAAAGACACTATACCTATATGGTCCTTTCATGGTTTTGTTATATGTTGTAATAAGTGTGCTTCAATTTTTAAGTAATAACAATGTATGTAAAGTATGGGTCGTTATAGTTGGTATCAGAGGAAAGGTATATTCAACCTTTGGAAAATAGGATGTGAAAGCCATAGTAAGAACCCTAAGGATATGTCTAAGCATAGGAAAAAATCTTAGTGTTTTATAAATGTCCATGAATAACCTATGATAAGACCTAAAGCGTGAAATTTTATTCTTGATTATGTGGTTTTACTATTATGATTAGTGTTTCTCACACTATGCTTATTGGTTTTATTCAATGGCTGGAACGCGAAGGAACCATGTTAATGCTGAATGTGACGGGCAGTGCAATGATTGTCCCCCTGAGCAACCAAACGTTATGGGAGATGGAATGAAAAATCCTGAATCCATGCTCACACAACTTTCTCAAGCTATGAACCATGCAGGACTGCCAAACCAGAAAAGAAAGGAGCAACATTCTGTTGAATCCTTTATGAGGAAGAATCCACCTTCATTCAGCAGGTCTTCTGATCCATTAGTGTCTGAACAATGGATTAGTACCGCTAAAAAGACATTTTCAGTTCTAAAATTTTCTAAACATGACAAATTCATCTTAGCAGTGTATCGTTTGAAAGGTGATGCTGATCAATGGGGGAATCTTATCAAGAATATGAGGAAAAGAAATTAAATTGAGTCCATAGAATTGGATGAGTTTAAGAACTTATTTTTCAATAAGTACTTTCCTCGTATTCTTCGAACAAATATGGAGAAGGAGTTATTGAACTAAAGAAAAAGGGTGATGAATCTGTTGGTAACTACGAAGAAACTTTTACAAGACTTTCAAGGTACGCTTCTGGAATTATTATCCAACCTGAGAGTAAGATCGATCGATTCATTAGTGTCTTAAAACCAGGTCTTCGAATGGTGTTAGCCATAAGGGACTTCAATAGCTATGAGGAAATTGTTCGATGTGCTCTCATGGTTGAGATGGAGATTAGAGTAACCCATTAATCATATGGGTTTGATAAGAAGAGAAAAATGGAATTCAAAGGAAAATCTAAAGACCACACTAAAAAGAAGATGATTTTTCCTTTATGCTCAAATTGTGGAAAGAAACATGGATGGAATTATCTTAAAGGGACAAGAAAATGTTTTAAGTGTTGAAAAAAAGGTCATCGGGCAATTAAATCTTGAAATAATGGGAAGAAAGTGTCTAATGATGCGAACAAAGAAAGGGATACACAGAATTCACCTCCTACACTTCAATGTTTCAAGTGCAAGGAGATGGGGCATTATGCCAATCAATGCCCAAATCCAAGGGTTGTTGATCATGATCAACGTCAACAAACTCTTAAGGCCAAAGACAAACATAAGTCACGTGCAATTACTATCGGTGATGTGGAGTACGATAAGGAAGTGGTGAAAGGTACACTTACCATCCACTCTAAAGTAGAAAATGTTTTATTTGATTTTGGATGTTCCCACTCTTTTATTTCTAAATAATTTTCTAAGGGTTTCACCGTATTACCTCAACAATTAGATGTTGAGTTAGCTGTGACAACCCCTAATGGAACAACAGTCACATCAAAAGTTTACAATTCTTCTCTGATTGATGTTTGTGGGAAAGTGCTTCCTGAAAATCTTGTGATCCTTCCTATAGTGTAATTTTATGTGATTCTTGTCATGGATTGGATTTCTTTATACAGAGCTGAGATCAATTTCCAATGAAGGAAGGTCACAATTCATATTCCAGATCAATCTTTGATCATCTATTGATTCAAGTATGAACATAACCTTACAGTGGAAATTTCTTCCATTTTTTGGGTCTTGATTCAACTAAATGAAGGTTATTTATCTCAAATGGTTGGCGAGAAACTCACGATTAAGAATATTCCCATTGTACGGGAGTTTGATGATGTATTTCCAGAGTAATTTCTAGGTCTTCCACCAAATCGTGGAGTTTAGTTTTCAATAGAACTCGTACCGGGTGCTTTTCCTATTTCAAAGACACCTTATAGAATGGCCCCAATTGAGTTGTAGGAATTAAAGAAGCAACTCCAAGAGAATCTTGATAAAGGATTCATATGCTCTAGTGTGTCACCTTGGGGAGTAACTTTTCTGTTTGTTAAGAAGAAAGATGGATCAATGAGACTCTATATTGTTTATTGAGAACTTAATAATATCACTACCAAGAACAAATATCCTCTTTCATGCATTGATGATTTATTTGAACAACTATGCGGAGATCAATATTTTTCCAAGATTGATCTTCGTTCAGGTTATCATCAATTACGGGTCAAAAGGGAGGATATACCAAAGACGGCTTTCCATACAAGGTATGGACACTGAATTTATAGTGATGCCATTTGGCCTTACTAATTCCCCTGATATCTTCATGGATCTAATGAATAGAGTCTTTAGAGACTATCTAGATCAGTTTTTGGTAGTATTTATAGACTATATTCTTGTCTATTCAAAGAGAATGGAAGAACATAATGATCACGTGAGAATTGTATTAAAGACCCTAAGAAAGGAGAAGCATTATGCCAGATTTACCAATTGTGAATTTTGGCTTCAAAAAGTTTCATTTTTGGGTCACATAATCTCAAAAGAGGGTATATTTGTGGATCCACCAAAAACAGATGTTATTGAAAGATGGTCGAAACCAACAACAGTAATCGAAATCTGAAGTTTTCTTGGTCTGGTTGGATATTATAGACGTTTTGTGAAATATTTTTCATTATTATCTAATCCAATCACCAGGTTGACTCGAAAAGGAGTTAAGTTCGTTTGGATAGAGGAGTGTGAAGATAATTTCAAAGAGTTAAAATTAAGCTTATCCAGTGCACCTGTTCTCACACTGCCTTGTAGTGGAGAAAGGTTTGTGACCTACAGTGATACATCCAAGAAGAGGCTAGCATGTGTTCTCATGTAAAATTATATGGTGACAGCTTATGCCTAACGATAGTTGAAAATCCATGAGAAAAATTACCCAACTCATGATTTGTAGTTAGCTTCAGTAATCTTTGCATTAATTATTTGGAGGGATTATCTTTATGGTGAAAGGTGTGATATTTATACTGATCATAAAAGTTTAAAGTATATTTTCACACAAAAGAATCTGAATATGCGCCAAAGAAGATGGTCGGAGTTGATTAAGGTCTACGACTGCTCAATTCATTATCACCTTGGAAAAGAAAACAAGGTGTCAGATGCATTAAGTCGACAAGACTATGCCAGCTTATCCATGATTAGGATCACAAAAGATCCAATATTTTTGGGTTTACAAATGATGGATCTTGGAATTATAATGGGAGGAAAAAAATATTATCTTTCTCAAATGAATTTCCAACCATCTATACACGTGAATATTAAAGAGGCACGAAAATAAGATGTAGAGTAACAAAATATGGTGAGAAATGTTCTTGATTTCAACCTTGATTGTGATGAGATAATAGGGTTCAAGACTCGGGTTTGTGTTCCTGCCATCCCAGAATTAAATAAGGAGCTGCTTGATGAGGCTCATAGTTCTTCATTCTCTATTCATCATGAATGTACGAAGATGTATAGGGACCTGAAAGAGTATTATGTTGGGATGGAATGAAAAGAGATGTTGCTGAATATGTCTCTCGATGCTTGGTTTGTCAGTAACTTAAAGCTGAGAGACAGAAGTCTAAAGGGATGTTACAACCATTACCCATACCCGAATGGAAATGGGAAAACATCACTATGGACTTTGTCACTGGACTTCCTAAAACATTCAAAGGAAATCATGCTATCTGGGTTATAGTTGATCGTGTTACGAAGTCGGCACACTTCATTGCTATTAGGGAAGATTTCTCTCTGGATCAGCTTGCCAGGATATATGTAAAGGAATTAGTAAGATTGCATGGAGTACCACTTTCCATTATATTTAATCAGGATCTGAGGTTTACCTAGAAGTTTTGGTGAAGTCTTCCGCATACTTTAAATACAGAGTTGTGTTTCAGCACATCTTATCATCCTCCGACAGACGGTCAGTCTGAGAGAACAATTCAAACCCTAGAAGATATGTTAAGAGCTTGCTCTATGGATTTCAAAGGTGTTTGGGATCAACACCAACCTTTGGTGGAATTTTCTTATAATAAAAGATTTCCCTCCAGTATTTATATGTCTCCTTATGAATATCTCTATGGAAAGAAATGCATGACTCCAACTTTCTGGGATTAAGTTAGGGGGGGAAAGCTATTAGGACCTGATCTTGTTGGTGATATAGCAGAAAAGGTCAGATCTATTCAACAACAAATAAGAGAATCTTAGAGCCGAAAAAAAGTTATGCCGACAACCGAAGAAAAGACCTAGATTTTGAAGTGGGTGATAAAGCGTTCTTATAAAAATCTCTTAGGAAGAAAGTAATGAGATTTGGAAAGAAGGGCAAGCTGATCCCTAGGTATATTGGTCCATTTGAAATACTGAATCATGTTGGAAAGGTAGCATACTGATTGGTGCTTCCACCAAATCTCTCTCAAGTTCATGATGTGGTCCATGTATCTCTCATGAGAAAGTACATACCCAATCCTTCACATGTACTCAGCTCAGAAGATGTACCGCTGGAGTAAGATCTTTCTTATGAAGAACAGCCCATAGAGATTCAGGATCGTTGCGAAAAATTTCTACAGAACAAGTCCACTCGGTTGGTGAAAGTTTTATAGAAAAACCACCAATTAGAAGAATCTACATGGGAGCTTGAGGATATAGTGAGGGAGAGGTATCCTCATCTGTTTGTAACGAAGTGACGAATTTCGTGGGCGAAATTCATTTTAAGGGGGGTAGAATGTAACACACTAATATTTTATGAGATGTATATATATATATATATTATGAATTATGTTATATGAAACATCAAAGGAATCTTTCACTGCACACAACACTAGCTTGGCTTGCATTACACGCAATCACAACCTTCCTCGATAGCATGTGTAGTACGCAATACTGAGTGTCACAAAACAATGATATATTATTATAATATTATAAACTAGCCGTTATGAATAGTATTAACTAAATTTTAATTTTAAAATATTATTATTTATCTTACATATTTTCTATAACATGGTATGAGAACAAAATAATTTTTTTTGGGTAAAAAACGTATTTATCCAAAAATGCAGTTTCCCCGCATTTTGATTGTGCAGCCACTTAAATCTAGTTTTTAACATGTCTATAAGTTCAATTTGAAAAAATAAAATTCTTCTTTGGAATCAGGATATAAAAATTTACTTTGGATAAAATTTTCATATTATTCTGGTCACTTTCATATTTTGATTAATAGTAAAAACACGCTATATTTTAATAAAAAACAAATTTTTTCATTGCAATAATTTATATGATTAAATTGTAATATTGAGTGGTTTTAATGTATAAATAGAATATATTTTTAAAATTTAATATAATATATGTCATTATCATCAATTTTACATTGAATTCATAGATAAAAACATTTCAATATTTGACAATGTTTTAACTTTTAATACCTGTTTGCTTAACAACAATATTCACTATAAATTAATTACTACAACTTCGGTGTTTTGAATTTTGAAAAATGGATTCCATATTTGTATCCAGTGGGTCCAAATTATGTTAATAGGTCACTTTTATTTTTTTTATATTATGAATAGTAAGTACGGTAATTTTTATTTACTACAGTTAAAGGATATTTTCCTTAAGAATAAAGTTCAAGCGTTTTATCAAAATTATTTTCCATCGAAGATAATATAGGGTTATATTTCTATACATATTTTTACATTGATTTGATTATGTTATGATTGAATTAATTTTATGATGTCCTTTTATCTTATATGGATTATGATATGATCGCATGATGTTTAAGAATCCCATTTTTATTACATAGGTTTTGTTATGATGTATGATTTATAATTTTGTGGAACAAATAAGAATGGTTTCATTATGAGATGGGTGGGACCTATATCTCCCTCCAATGCATTGGGTAATGATTTATATCTCATGAGATAGACATGGCATGAATGGAAAGTTAATCTGGTTCAGTGATACAGGACTGGAACGAGGAGTGAACTCGGTTCAGTAATGGGCTTTGACCGCTATGATAGTATTGGCAGTGAGTCTTGACTAAAATAAAATGAATTTCTATTATTATGTGTGTATGCCACAAAGTTTCATGTTTTAAGTTATGATTATTGGGATTACATTTCACCACTATGATTTATCCCATGTTATGATATTATGATCTCTTGTGCAGGTTAAGATATTCAAAATGTTATGTTCTTATGAATATGATATGATTGATATTTCTTTTTTTACCCTTACTAAGCATCTGAGCTCACCCTTTTGTATGTTTCTTTTCCCCAGGTTAGGAAGAAGGGTATTAAGTATGATATGGCAAAAACGGACTCCAGATATGATGAAATAAAAGGGAGACAATGTAGACGATTTATGAACCGGTTGTTTATGTTTCCCAGTTTCTAATGACACTATATCGATACGGTCCATTAATGGTTTTGATATATGTTGTAATAAGTGTGCTTCAATTTTGAAGTAATAACAATGTATGTAAAGTATGAGTCGTTATATCTACTTTGTGAGGAATCGTGACATTTCCCCTCTCGTGATGATTCTATCCTAGCCAATGTCCTCTCAATAACCTCTTCCCTCACCAGAACCTCAAGATATGTCTTCAGCATAAATGGGGTGACCTGGCACTGGATCTCTGGATGTAAATCCTCCTCTAAATTCCTCCCCTTGGCCTCTTCATCTGGTAACAGGTCCAAAGAATATCGTAAAAGGTTCCGGAAATAGATTAGAAACTCTCGAACACTGGTGCTCAACTATAAAAGGTTAAGAAGCCCCTGGTGAGTGGACGCCTTCGTAGTCGAAGAAGAAAACTCGAATCTAAACTTGTCTCGAAACTCATCCCTTGAGATCGCTGACTTCGCACGATCCACGAGGAACAAGAACCACCACTACCTCACTGCTCCACAGAGCATCATCACAACCAAGGACACCTAGTGCTCCTTCTAAGCACAGATCGAACTGAAGCCTATCTCGACCTCCTCCAACCAGTATTTCGTAACTGCATCTTAAACGGAGCCCTCGAACTTTTACATACTCTGGCACTGAAACACTCGGAGTGTCTTCCTCCAAGTGTCGTCAACGTCAATCTCTACCTTGTGGCGATCTGCCTGAATAGCCTGCTGGACATTTTCTGCGCAAACCTGATGAGGACGTCGACCTAGACCCATACTTGTAAAATAAAAACCATTAGAGCTCTTAAACCTGGAATATGGAAGACTCAAAATTAATTAATTAATTGTTTTATTTTATTAATTTTAGGTTAACCTATCCTAATGTATAACCATTTAATCAAAGGCACAAAGAAGAATGATGCATGATCCTTTCCTAGGTCTCTACCCTGCCACAGGTATCCCCTTGCATAGTAGTCATTTTAAACTTAAAGGTTCGTACATCAGATCATAGGGGGCCCTAAACACCTAAGTCTCATCCGGTCTCTAGTGTTTACATCACTTTCTAAACAAGAATGACATCGTTTCCCTACCAACCCAGGAAACCTCACCTGTGCCTAACTCCAAACTCCATCTTATCCCTCAACCTGACCTCTGATACCACTCTATCATGAACCCCTCTCCACAAAGAGTACCCCTCTTGGGCTAGCAATGTTAGAAGGGAGATAATGACCCCCTGAGTCCCTCCTCTAGTAGGCCCCGGGTTGGAAACATGCATCGAGGGTATCGAAAACACACAAATATGAGGAATTAACCTCTAAGAGAACACTTGCAGAAGAGAGAGATACGATATACACCAACCAACTACAACTCAACCAGTAATATAAAAGAAATTCCAAGCGCACATATGTAATGTAATGAAAAATTACAAAAAATGGAAGGGGAAAACCACAAGTACCCAAAATAAAGTAAAAACAGTAGCAACCACAATCCCGAACAGATCCTACAACCCCATGATAGTAAACACCATCCTGGTCTCCAACCTTCTCCAAGTGACCTGAAAAATGGTTTATATATACATAGGGTGAGTATAAAAGTATACTCAGTAGGATCCTCCTCGAAGCCACTCGTGAAAAAGTAAATAAAGACTGCTAAAGTACAGTAAACAACAAGTAAAACTAACTCATCTCCTAGACAGGTATACTATGTTCCCAACCTCACCATGGCTACCCTCACCAAGTAACACATAAAAGAATATATAATATAATAAATAATATCAAGGGTACCCCACTACTACTTCCCCACTGGTTTTCCACTTTTCCCCAACGTCACACGTCCGGAGCATCTCACTCCAAAAAGGCTTCCCGCAGACACCTGGTTGAAGAACCACAACATGCACCTCATGCAACAAAACCACCAAGTCCACCTAAGAAAAGTAACCAGGTAGATTCTAGGAGCCACCACATCTCGTATAACATGTATCATACATCAGTTATTGTACCTCAATCCATTACTGCCCATACACCGAGTAAGGATCCTCAAGCCATCACAGCCTATACACAATACACCTATAGTAGTCCATAAGATACTATATCCAGAATATGTGTGTGTGAATAACCAAAAGCCACTACCGCCCTATACACACATATATCGAGAAAACAATCAACTGTTCCTACTAGCACAAGTATCTACCAAGAGAAGAGAGAGCGTCCAAGGGGGGTAGTCAGCCATTCATACTCCCACCAGAATGTTGGGGAAAACACCCCCAGAGCTCAGAATCCCCGGCGTGTCAGTTTCCATTACAAACAGGGTGGAGTAGCATATAAAAACACAAAAAATACAGAACATACTCTTTCTCACAACCACACTAGGGGAATAAACCAGTCTTAGACTCAACTACAGGTAATGTCTCTCAGACTCAGGCCACCACTTCTAAGACTAGGTATCCTATAAGCACACAACCATTTAAAGATATTTCATTTATTATTCCATTCACTTTTAACCAGTTGAACTTTAAATTAATTAATTATTTAATCATTAATTAACCATGAACAATTACACATTAAATTTCATTATCATCACACCCAATGATCTCTGGCCATTTGAAATTACAACCTAATCATTATGTTCTTGAAAACTCCAACCCCATGGGTTAACACCATTTATTCAATTCTTCATTAAATAATTACTTTCCCACATTCCCATGTATTCTAGAAAAACATTCTATGCTACTAAACACAAGGGGGCTCAACAAGGTGAGTAGATGTACTACCCTTCATGTCTTTGCCGCCTATAGCAAGAGCGTAGACCCATCATCCCTTGAGAATCTAAACATGGAAAGCACGTGGCATACCCCTCGCGTATTCGCCTCTTTAGGAAGAAGTGTAATCAAGACCAGTTGCCTTAGGCAGTGGGGATAAGTAAAATAGATAATCAACCAAAAGAAATAGCAAGCATCAAACCAGCACATTCATTCCATTCCATCATCCCTGGTGTCCTCCCTCACACCCATAGCATAAACTGATGCATCTCGCCACCCTAGGAATCAATTTCTGCCACAACCAAAAGTCCACATGCCCCGACATATCACAACACCCATCCAGGATCACATCACAGCACATGCAGCAGGAAAACAAACATCATATCAATTGGGATCCTGGCCCTTTAACAATCAAGAGGGTCACTCAGAACCCTTCAAGGAATTATCAAAAAATCAGTTCTCTAATCCATCTTGAATTAACCGATTTATTATTCATAGCTTTCAAATTTGGAAAACCTAATCACTAAGCTATAAAAAATAATTAAACATGCTTACTGAAACAATTTAATTACCATCAAATTAAAAAAAATAACCAGATTCATTTACATTCTTCTTTATCCATATCCAATAGTTATAAATTAATTCCGGTTTACGTTCTTTACCAATTTTCATCAAGAACGAACAGTTAAACAAAGCAAGAATGGATATCAAACTATCACGAAAACAAGGTTCAATAACATATGACGTATATAAATTTATTTATCTGGTTCAAATATTTAAAATGTAAATTCTATTGTGTTCAAGTGTGATAAAACATTATAACAATACAGTTGCATGTAAAAGAAAAGAGAAGTAAAGAATCCCTTACCTCAAGCAATTATAGACATTTTTTATCCACACAACAGGTCACGATCCTCCTATACAGACAACTGCATCCACTCGAGGATACCACAGTATAACCACACCAACTGAACCCCAAGAAAAACACATTGAACACATGGATATTACAAGCCATAAAATGGAAAGGCGAACATGAGAACATGAACCCCAAAAGATCGACGATAGAACATAACTTATTTCGAAGAATGATCTATATAGCTTGGTTTCATCAAAACAAAGCATAACCAATCTAAGGAGGAAAGATTGATTATGAAACTCCTACAGAATAGAATGAATGGTTTTAGCATCTCACATCCAAGAATAAAGAGGATGAATTAGGGAGGAAGGTATCCTTTCCCTTTATAAGATTTAATGAAGCGATGGTTTAAGATACACTTGATTTTCTATTAAATGTGGATCGCATTAAACCACATGATTTGACCAAATAAAAACATCCTGATCCTTATGAATAATTAATATCGGATTTATGGCCTTTGAATCGGCCTTAAGAGTCCTTAAAATGACTATTTAAATGTATTTCACATCAAAGGAAAAATTAAAGGGGTGAATCTGTAGAAAGCTTGAAACACTGTTCATGAACTGAAAATATGTAAAAGGAAAGAAAAGGTCAGAGTTAGAAGGTCACCGTTATGGAGACACTATTCACAAATTCAAAATTTGGCAATGGAAAGAAAAGGTCACCATTCTGCAAACACTATTCATGAACTCAAATTTTGAAAAAGGAAAGAAAATGTCACCATTAAAAGGTCACCATTATGGTGACACTATCCACAAACTCAAAATTGGGCAAACAAAAGAAAAGGTCCCTTTTTGAAGGTTACTGTTCTGCAAACACTATTCACAAACTCAAAATTTGGCAAAGTAAAGAAAAGGTCAATGCTAGAACCTCACCGTTCTGGAAACAATGTTCATGAACTCAAAATTAGGCAAAGGAAAAAAAATGGTCACCATTAGAAGGTCACCATTCTAGAAACACTATTCACAAAATCAAAATTTGGAAAAGGAAAGAAAAGGTCGCCGTTAGAAGGTCACTATTCAGGAAACACTTCTCATGAACTCAAAATTTTGCAATAGAAAGAAAGGTTAGTGTTAGAGGATACCGACAGAACAGTTCACTAATGGAACTTTTCATAGAATTGGAATTTTGGAAAAGGAAAGAAAGGTTACCTTTAGAGGTTGTCGATAAAACTGTTCACCGATGGAACTATTCATAGAATTGGAAATTTGGAAAAGGAAAGAAAGGTTACCATTAGAGGTTTCCGATAGAACTATTCACTGATGGAATTCTTCATAGAATTTGAAATTTGGAATAGGAAAGAGAGGTTACCATTAGAGGTTACTGAAAGAACTGTTCACCAATGGACCTTTTCAGTGAATTGGAAATTTGGAAATGGAAAGAGTGGTTACCGATAGAACTGTTTACTGAAGGTCACCGATGCACTATTCACAGAAGGTTACCGTTGCACTGTTCACAACTGACTTCTATTGGAACTGTTCACCGAATTGGAAAATTGGAAAGGTGTTGGGGATAAGTCCCCTTGACCTCCTGAATCACCTAAAACACCATATTTTCACAATGGAATGGGGCGGAGAGGTCTGTGTGATTACATAGATCCCCTACTGAACCCTTACATATTAAACAAGCTATATAGAAAACGTCCTATATAAGTTCCAAAAAGAATAATTACTAAATTCATTAGAGTTATTCATTGGTGAAAACATTAATTATAGTGTCCAGAAACCTGAACATGAAAGAAACATTTCAAATATCATTTTAAAATGAGAATTGTTTCACTAAAAATCTCATTCACACATTTGAAAAAGTAGACTCATAGAACCCATTAAAAAATGAATTTAATAAATGAACTAAATATAATGATAGTAGGTATATTAGTTATATATAATGTTAAGGGGGTTTTTATACACCTTATAAAATAACAATAGTCTATAAAGTCAATATATTTCTCAGTGAAAGGAAATTGAGACGAACTCCCTTACCATGACTCTGATTCATAACGTATGTCCTTTATCAACAAGAATAATAAACATAAGGTAATTATTTACATTATTAATAACATTTATAACTTTTTATAATATTATATAAATTATTACCAGTGTAAAATAAATAACTATTTTTATGTCCATATTAGACGTTTGGACAATATTTAGCACAACAGTCCACAATGACTGTTGTGATGTCTATAGTAAAATGGATCATCGTCTCCAGAATAATAATCAAGGAATAATTATAATTTTTAATCCTAATTTATAATTTTAAATCCAAATATTAAAAATATAAATTAAAAATAAATTTTGTTACAATTTTGAAAATGGTAGGCCATACGTACTCATGAATAATGTATTCATTTTTCAATGATCATTACATAACGATGTTAAATATTATTTTATCATTCCATAATTATCATAATATAATAAATATAATATTAATTATTTACATATATTTACATATATATCCTTAATGTGTTGTGGTGATGATAAATGAATCACATCACTTTATGGTAGTGAATATTCACACATACTCATGAACGACATTTTTATTTTTATGTTTGTGGAGAGGTAAAAAGATAAATGTTATTGAATACTCAAATAATAATAATTTTTTAATTAATATGATATAGTTATACATATAGTAATACCATCATTATAACCATTCAATAGATTCAGTGATGTTAAACAAATTGTAACAGTTCATCGAGTGGTAGTTCACAGCTCACACAATCGATTAGTTATTTTCTCAATTGGTGGATGTAGCGATGGATATAAGTTATTACATAACATAAAAACATAAAATTATAATTATAATACTTGAGTTATTATTTTTTCATTGTATAATATGATTTGAATGAATTTTATGAAGATATAATACCAAAATACTAGATTGAAAATGATACATTTTTTTTAGAAAATATCCTTTAAAAACACCATTAGACTTCTTAGGTTGTTGTTCTTCCTAACATTAGAGATCTAGAATATAGGTAAGAATTATATTAAGTAACTTTGAGATATATTTTCAAATTGAATTTGGGTTTAAATTTTAATTTAAATATAAGAACATTGTCACGTTTTTAAGAGAGTAGACATGAACTCATATAATTCTTTAATATATTAAATTAATATAATGTTATTTTCTTTACAGAAAATATAAAAAGTGAGTTATTTTGAATATATGATGATGATGGGTCGAAATAAATTCATCTAATGATTTCTATGAATGTTTTTTCTCTTTTTAGTAAATTTCTAGTAGATGTTAACCATTTATTTATCCTTTTCAAGGTTACCATGATATAAGGTTATTTTCACTTGGTGGGTTAATATAACTACAAAAAAAATTAAAAAATACCCAAAAAACAATATTTGATGATTTTCTTAACATGATCCCAATCACTTGTCCATACATTATATTTTTTTAAATTTCATATCATTTAGTAAAATATTATTCATTTTAAAATATTATTAATGTAAATTTTGACATTATTCCAAACACGACATCTTTAAAATATGATTAAAAAAGATAAATTCTAAAAAATTATTCTTTAGCAGTAGTAACATTTCTTGTTCATCTATAAAATTTGTGAATTAAATTTAATATTTCTATCAATATTTATTTAAATATTTTTATATCATTTTAATTTTATTTATATTGATGAGATAATTATTACATCATCATTGTGTAAACATTTATGGAAATAATTTTATCACATAAAATTTATAAATAAATTACTTCATGTATATAAAAATAATATATTTAACATTACTATTCATAATCAATTATATATTCTCTATAATCCAATATTAATAGAATAATATATATTAAAACATTATTGTGACATCTTCGATATTGCATTAAAACAAAATACTAAAAAGTGATTAGTGTCAATCAACTGGCTCTATGAGTTTATAAAGTCAACCAGTGTATTATTATGGTCAAAAATAACTAATCAATTAAAATTATGAGACGTTTTATGGTAATTTTATAATATTTATAATATTTTTTCCCCTCAACTACCCCATTACCATTAATTGTGGTAATAAAAAAATTATTAATGTTACTATTCATATTGTCAAAAAATAAATGGGGGCATATTTACTAAATTTTGAGTTTTAGATTCCAAATTTTTAATCCATTTTAAAAAATTGAAAACACATAAATTGAAAAAATTTCATTTAAATATTAACACGTTGATGGGTTAGTAAAAAAAGTCATTAAATTGAAAAAATTCAAATCCTTGATAAGTTTTTATATCTAAATTAAATATTAAATTGATTTCAATAAACTAAATTGGATAAAATTTTATAATATTTATCTAATTTCACTTAAAATAAAATCAAATTTATAATTTTACTCTCTTAATTATTTATATTAATAATATTTTTCAATTAATATTAATTAATTTTCACCATCCAAATGAAATGAAACTGGAAATTGTGAAAAATAAATCCTTTTGGAATCAAATTAGAGTTTTTGTATATCATGTTTAGGAAAAAAATTCAATTTTAACAAAAATATTAACTATATAATTTATTAATATAATCCTAATATAGTGATTTTTTACTTTATTAAAATAATTTTCCCTATTTAAATAACTTTTCAAGAAAATGTTTCATTTTATTTAAAAAAATTGTTATATTTTCATTTATAATTATATATTAATGATGAAAATAATTATATATATATATATATATATCATATTTTAATAATTCAATTAATCATGTTCATACATGAAAATTTAAATTCTATGTTATAATGGTGTCCTTTAAATAATAATATTTTGTTGTTAGTTTATGCTTGATGTAAAATATCATGTACACAATCAAACATGTTATTTCCTTGATAAGAAACTACTATTATTTATTTATGCTATATAAATATAAAATTGTAATTCAATAATTAATATTATATATAATAAATTACTTTCCACATTACTTGTCTTAAAGATAAATACTATGAGGAAAATATATTTATTCACACTATATAATATATTCATAACTAGTAATTATTCTATGAAATATTTCAAATTTTAATAAATATAACACACCTAAAAACATAATATATTCATTCATCTTATTGAATATTTATATTACAATTACACCACCTCATAATCACTATTAATAATTGTAGTTTCTAGTTTAGGTTATCCAAACCACCATCATGACTAGTACTATTCATTTATATATTAGATAACTATGATAACTATTTTACTTGTGTAATATAATATAAATATTAAAAAAAATTATTTGTTATGGAATGCATATATCTACATTTATGCCAATAGTTAATAAATTGTTATTTGTTAATTATGTATCATTGAAACATCTCACCCCTGATTTTAGCTTCACGGATTGTAATGAAAATTATTAGGAAATAATATTATTACATTATATGATATCTTTTAACATCATTTATAGTACCATAGATGATCTAAGAATGATGGAATTTTGAAAAATAATATATAAAATTTTTTTTAAATATTTTTCAAAGAGATAAATATTACTTACACCTTATCTCTAAAATAGGTATGAAAATTACTAAATATGAAAATTCAAAGAATAAACGTAAATGAAGAGTATAAATGGTAATAGTTTTTAAAAAAATTTCGGGAGATGTATTTGGTAATGACCCATAACCTAGTAGTACGGAGCAAATATCTATTATATTTAATTAGAACCATATATAAGGAATCCCCTCCCAAAGGACTGGATAACTTAGTCATATTCTTAAACTATAAAAATACATGAATTTCACATTATTTTGAGAGAACAAAATAAAAAAAGGTGTTTTCATTGAGAAAACATATTTCTCACTATCATATCCCATCATTTTAAACACAAAACACATACTGGTATCCTCAAAAGATAAATCTTACAAAATTAGTGAGCATCAGGGCTCGGTAAGGGAATACATATTGTAGAATATTTGTTGAATAAAAAAGCATCATCAATATAGAAATATGAATATCTAAATCACATTGAATTTAAAATATAACTTGAGTATAATATTTTCTGAATTATTAATGATTAACTAAATTCACAAACATACACAAATGATCTTCAAACTTATCTATGGATGTTATTTAAAACTGAATAATAACATGTACATCAATAATTGTTATTATAGAAATAGAATAAATAATTATAGGAATATTAATCATACTTTTGATTATTTTTACAACACAATTTAGAACTATAGGTAAATACCTGTAAAATGTTCCCAATGTTTTTCTCTTATTTGGAATGTTGACACATCAATGGGATATCTATAATTAGTCCTCCAAAATCACATACTAATTATAGAAAATTACTCATATAAAATGGGTCAAACATAATCATCAAATAAATTATTATTGAAAAACAAATAAATAAAAAATTAAATCATAACCCATTAAAATAAACATAACCATAAATCATCAAGAGTAATATTTTGAATAGTAATATAAATTTACAACCTATGATAAAATGGTCATAAAAGATCCAAATAAATACTAATTATGATACCAATACTAAATATACCCAATGGATCACATTTATAAAAAAGTGTTGATTTATTTGATTAATATAAAAGAAAGAAAAATTTTGTTAAATATTTTTTGATGATAACAACCTGTTCATTCTAAAACACACCTATTAAAAAATATCAAAAATAATTTAAAACTAATTATTCAGTGAAAATAACTTTTGAAAACTATAAAATTATTACTAATACATATATTAGTCATTAATGTAGAAATTTCCATTCATTTCGTACATGATTCAAAAAATTGTTCCTTTGACAATTTTACTAAAAGACAAACATAAATTTGTTTTGAAAACTACATGAATATTCCTTCAAAAAATTTATTAAAAATTATGACCTGGGTAAAAATATGTTTTTAATATAAATTTTAGAACTTAAGAATTATTTTTTTATTGCATGTTTTTTTAAGTATATATTGATTAAAAATTATCGTCGATAGAAAATGGAAATAATATTGTATTTTATTAAAAATAGATTTCAATTATTTTAACTATGAAAAAGTGAAAATATGTAATATTACATAAATATTTCATTAATTAATGTGGGATAATTAAAAATAATTTTCCATTGAAATAAATTATTATTCTCCAAAGGGTGGCTTCAAAAAAATCACAATTAATGATGAGATTGTGAAATAATCCCTTACAACTTTTGAATGTTTTTAATCAAATCTTCCATGAAATAAATCTCAATATGTGAATAGTTAAATGAAATTATGATAAATATATTCATTATATTACCTTTAAAAATTGGTTTTTATACACAAAACTATGGAATTAGTATTGAATATGAAAAATGTATCACATAATTAAAAGTTAGGTGAAAACCCTTACATTAGGTTGAACTTCCTTTGTATGTAACCTGAAATCATATATAGTGGTTTTATTCATTTTATTAATTTATACCAAAACATTATTCAAATTTATTATATAATATATGATCCTTTTGTTACATTTTATCACCAAATTAATAATAATAATAATTTTTTTCAATGATTAAGATATTAATTACCATGATTTCACATGCATGTTTTGAAATAAATGATCCAGTTATTACAACTCGGATATATATCCATATTATTAAAAAAATTAATCTGTAATAATTCATATTAACTCAATATATTGATTTTTATAATAATTCATGATGGTTAGAAATTGAAAAATAATGGTGTCACTTCATAGAGATAGTCGGTTTCACATACGCACAAACTAATGTATCATTCCATTAATGATTGGATGGGTAGGTATGTGTATGATATATTAATTTTAAATAAATAATATATTTTTTAATATTTCACAAATATTAATTAAATTTTTAATTATTACTAACCATGTAAATCAGAAGATAAAAATGAATGACATCATTTTATGTGCAGGTAGTCCACCGTACAGATAAAAGAAATGATCATATATTAAATAAAATGGAATGTACGAAGTTATATGTGATATTATAACTCCATATTTATTAAAATTTAATAAATACTATATATATAGATATATATATTATATTATTAAATATATCAAAATATGATAATAGCTTATGAAAAATGAGTTACATTAGTTCATGAAGTAGTGGTCCATTGCACAATAGATTGAAAATTTCATAAGGAATTTGACGGAAGTGGAGATGAAAAAATATTAAGAAATAAAAATAATAACATCTTATTATATATAATATATTGGTTCTATTAAATTTTATGTGTCTGTACATAATTTATGGTTGTATAATATGAGTGAGAACGAATAATCATTTTGAATAAGATTTATTTATCTTAGAAGAACGTCCATTGGATCTACTCTTAAAGACCAAATAGTTGTTCTTTTATAAAGAGTATGACTAATAGAATTTAATAATTTTTTTAGGGGAGGGATAATGATAGTGTATTCCTAATGAATGTATAATGAGATGTATAAATAATTTAGGGGAATGAGTGGACTTTTTAATTAAGGAGGACAGATGTTTCTAAATACCCAATAATATTTAATAAATGGAAGTCTCTATCACCCCATGTGCCTCAAAAATTTATTGTTAATATTGTGGAGAAATGATATTATCTATATAAAAATTAAAAAAAAAAATTATAATATATTTTTATACATACTACTTTTTATTTAATTTTAACATTTTATTTTTTACCATGATATCATGTATATTAATGTTTACCTAGTTATTTTTTTATTGGTAAAAATAAAATGAAACTTATTAGATCAAATAGATCAAATTTATGTCAACATGGAATAAAATTTATCAATTTATAATTTTATTTATATGAGAATTTATGTTAATAAAATGACCATGTATCATAGAAAACATTGTTTTAACCCCAACAATGTTATTTATTTTATTATTGTTTTTTGTAATTTTTTTTTTCTAATTATTATGAAAAAAATTATGTTTAACTCATTATATAAATTAGTTCATTCAAATTAAAAAAATAAAATAGATTATTTTTTAAATACAATTTTAGGATGTGTAATAATTCAATAAAACTTTAATTCCAATGATTCGTTAAACAAGCATTTCTTTTACAAAGAAAAACATTCAAATTTTTAAAATGTTTATATATCATAATGTAGTATTAATTTTATTATAATGACAAAAATTTGATAAAATTTAATATAATTGATGTAATATTATATTAAAATGAATTTAATGAATAATTTATTCTTGTAGCAAATTGAAATGAAAATACAGTTGTCAATAAATTCTAGATTTTTCACTATACATCATAAAATATATATTTTGGAAAATTCATAAAAATTCACAAAAATATAATGTTTAATTCTAGATATAGAAATAACACATATTATAATAAAATTTATAAAATTAGTACAAATATATTCTAAATTATTGCTGCAAAGTATGACTATACAAATTTTTTAAAAAAAATTCGGAAAATATTTCTCTAAAATAACATTTATTTTATTTCTAATCAGTATACTAATATTGAAATTATCTTAAAAATGAGTAAAATATATAAAATTATTAACATTATAAGCTATAAAAATACCATCCACTATAACATCTAGTTTGTAATAGTCATGTTTGAAAAAAAATATTAATATAGTATTATGTTTTGTATAAAATATGCATTGTGTGTGTTGACATTGGAATGTTTTTTCCATGTGCTTTTCAGAATGATCGATGATGTTAAACTTTACTTGAAACATATTTTGAGTTTTTGAATATTTTTATCTCAATTTTGTAAGAATAATAAAGTCGCATTTACATGTTCCATATGACTAATCCACAATGAGGGTTAAGGATTCTGTGTAAACTCTTCTAAATAATTTAGCATTGTGGAGGGTAACCCCTCCAAGAGTAGGTGGTGGATCCATAAAATCACTAATAATGCAGTTTTGATGACATAAAATTAATTATTCAGTGTACTTTGTGAACAATATTGTTTATAGACAAATTTTTTTAGGATAGATCTCTTCGTAAGCAACTATTTATTAGTCAAGGACCCTAAAGGTTCTTATAGATCCAATGATATGTTTTTCAGAAGTCATGAAAATTTTACAAAAGAGTTTGACATTCCATTCATACCATTTTAATAGCTCCTCTCTCCCAATAAATTTGTTAATATCCTCTCATGAAATATCATAAAATATCGCTTTTAATACTTGTCCATTCATGTTTCTCTTTAACATAGGTCCACCATCCTATATATAAATTGAACAACCCTTTAATTTATTTTATATAAGTAAAGATGAACTATTTTATGATGTTCCAAGGTGAAAGATCTTATCATTCAACACTATCAACCATATAGTCTATCCCTTTTATGGAATCTTATTTTATTCATCGGACTACATGGATGAAACCAATAAACCCACACATCATCAACCTGTACATAGGAAATCCATAAATTGGTGACTGGTATGTGTGACCTATTATTGGGAGAAATATAACATGGTGACTCAGACATGGGTGACCCATTTAGGGGAAACCGAGACTAGGGAGACCCACATATTGGTGAACCCCCACCTAGGAAAACAACTTGGTGGATCCCCCACTTGTGAGAATAGCTTGGGAAAACCACACATGGGAGAAAATTCATGACATATGGCCTTTACTATGGGTTCTTTTCCCCCACACCCCAAACATGGTTTGTGTGATGACTGCAGTCCCAACCCTCTGTACCATCACTAAATCTCATGAAAAAATTTTAATCTCAAAAAACCTTTTTTGGACCGGTCATGGATGTTTTGGGCTATGACACATAAACACCAACATATCATTTCCAATTTCCATTAGATGATATCATCATCATTTTGGAAACATGGGAAACCTCTTAAGTGTAAACCCCTACCAAACCAAATCACCATAAGCCTAGATACTCATTGATATTAGGGAAACTTGAAAATATTACTAGGTGTATTCGCCAAAAAACCAAATCATGCTATGTTGAGATAATCATCATGAATCTAAAAACATGGTTATTCAATGAGGTTTAATTATTAACCAATCCAAATCCACATGATTCAAGATACACATCATGGTTCCAAATAGAACTGGAGATTAAGAGGATATGGAATTCTTACCACTCCCTAGTTCTTCAATTAGGAACTTTAAACAACATATTAAGAACATAAATATATATGAGAATAGGGAATTATGATAATATTAGGGAAATTTCATTCTATTTGTGAATCACAATACACCTCCAGGTTGATCTACTCACCCTATTCAATATGTTTTAACATCAAGGTCTCCTACCATGATTTAATTCAATTCAATACCCTTATAAAGACACATGAAGAACCCCATTGATCCTATATAAATTCATATCTAAAGAATTTTTTACTTTTAGGATCATCGTCATGTTCTCACAACATGCTCAAATAGTCCCATCATACATGAAGCACTTCTGGTCTACAAAGGTATTCCTTGTGGGAGACCCATTTATCTTTCCCAGGTCCACCATGGGAAATACATCTTTTACTCATCCAACCCTAACCTACATGAGTGAAAAATTTATTTCAATGGAATTACCTATGAGAGACAAATTCATCTTGCCCAGTTCTACCCTATTCATATCATCCTTGGGGCCCTTTTTTCAGTACTGGTAAGAAACCTCCTCTCATGTATCCCTCATCTAAGGAGGACCACGCCAATGAATTTTCCAAGCCCCCAAAGTAATATAATCATAGAATAAGTAATAAAAATGTGTCTTTTATATTATACACTTCCATGATAGTAGTGGTCCATCATATTTCTTACATAATAGTTCAGATCCTCATAGTGTTGTAGATTTTAAATTCCCATGTTAATGAGGTATGAAACCATGCATGAAATTATAGGTACCTGACCATTTCATAAAATAAGGGAATTCCATTTCCATTCTCTTTGAAGAAGGATATTTCATTATCCTCTAATCATATTTTATAAAATATGAATACGATTTTTCCTCTAGGTGTTATCCCGTAGTATTTTTGGCAGGATTGAACCCATACATATGGTTACTTTTTAAATCATGGTTCTGAAAATATGAGATGATTTTAGAATATAAAATCACTTTCTCTCTTTGCATACCTAGCCTCATCAACTAGAGTATTAAAAATATCAATTTTTTTGTCATATACACCACTTCATCATGTTTCTCTCATGAACAAATACTCGCATGATCTAAGAGGTTACTGATGATCCTAAAATCCACATGATCAAAAAAATGTTTTGATAGAGGGTAATTATTATTATTTTTCACTCACGATTCTAGCGGGCCTTCATAGGATTGGGTGTAAAATAAATGTATCCATCTTCAATGGGCACATCCCATATGTGTCAAACAGTCAGAGGGACACTATAGGCATGGATAATCAATTACTTATATCCATCATAAAGGGATACATTACCTATTAGATATCCCTCAAATTTCATTTATAGGTGTATGCCAAATGAAATATCCATGTCCACCTTCATAGGTGTAATTCCCAACATATCAAACATTTAGGTATCTAAATATTATAAAAATGTGATAAATTGGAAGCATCCTTATTATTCAAACCCATCACCTCATAATCTCCCAAACATTCTATAAGTCATATTCCAAGTAAGGAAACTTTTTTCATGGGAGGAAAAATCCCTAATAGGACCCTTGGTCCATTGCATTATTTGTTCATTGATCAATTACTACTCAAAATATAACTACATTAAATGTAGATCCGATAAATTTTTTTCGAAAAGAATCCATAAAATTAATATTTAAAATATCATCATATCAAAATAAAATTGATAATTTATTCCTTCAATATCTAGATATTTCATAAAAATAATATGGTTTTTAGATGTTATCCAATAACACCCAATGTTTAACGATCCTCATTTTAATAATATTTAACCATAAAAAAATTCCAAATTATTTCTAATAAGATAAAAATCCAAAAAATACAATAGAATTCAAAAAATATAATTAATTTTAATATTTCTTAGATAGTAAAAATTATCTCTAAATGACACATACCAAATATATGAATATCTTGATCGCTATGAAATTTTAATAAAATCATGAATTAATTATGAAATAAAATCTCATTTTGTTTTATATATTCCATCGACCCAAACATGATGTAAAATACACCACAACCCATCAATATGCTAACCAATTCTGAGGACACCAATACTATCAAATAAGGATATATTTTCTAATATTATCTCAACATCAAGTGTTTATTATGGTTTATCTTCCATCAATTATGTGTTTATAAAAAATCATCATTCTACGGAATTAGATTATCATGTATCATTTAATATGTGGCTTCAAATATTTCTATAAAACCAAAAGTGGTACATTCATTATATGATTCCAAAATATAATTGTCAAAATACTTCTATGAAACATTTAATAACTATAAATTTACAATAATTCTATTAACTCCATGTTTTTTATATTAATATCAAAAGCTAGGCCTAGATCCATTATCATCATATATGGTATATTTCCTTGTTTATTGAGGAATTTGATTTCTTAGTGACCTATCTTGATTAATTTGAAATAATGAACATAAGTGGTTAATTATTTACACAAAAAATTATGTCAACATATTCCTTTCACACCAATCATTCTGAAATCTCCCATTTCTTTTTAAAAATTACGATGTTTTGTCTTTCAAAAATTATCACAGGGATAATATCATTAATTCCCTTCATGTATTTCTATATTTTTTATACCATACTCTTCTTCTATTAATTCCCTTCGAATCCATAATACATATAAAATTATGAATTATTACATATAGGTTATGATACAATGTACTTTCATGAAGAGATTATTTATAATGGGTTATTCCATTAGGAGGATTTTTGTAACTACATCAATGAAATGATCATTAATACTATTTTGGATTATGTTAATTGATTTGATTTCAATTAAATATACTAGTCCCCATATTTAAATAAAATAATACAGTAGATTCGATCATATCATTATGAATCATAATGTTTAATTGTAAAAATATTTAATGAAATAATATAAATTGTAAACATTATGAATGGAAGATCTCATGATAATAACGATATTTTATTTCGAATGATTGAAAATAAGGATAATATATTCAAATCATTCATAATGTTTTATATATAAAATGTGAATTACCAAAAGAATATACATCTAGTGGGTCAATCCACATTTGTAACATGTTAGGCTATTATGTACCACATAACAATCAGGTCTTTTCTAACATGAGCTATTATGAGTTATTACACTGAGTTACATCTATTCCAAGACCCCATCGAGATGTTTTATCTTCAAATATATAAATAACAAAAAACTACATAATCTCCATGTTACCAAATCACTATGATTTTCTTATCCAGTTATCCTTAATTTTAATCTTAGGGTTATATTCCATAGTCTATGTTTTCCTAAATATATTCCAAAATTTTATACTAAACTTCTTCTTAAACTAACTATAATGTCCTCAAATGAAGATGAATAGAATCGATGTCACCACTGTTATATTATAACAATATACTATGAATCTCATCCTAGAGAAATTAATTTTTTATTTTTCTTATGAAAGTAGTTTATTTCCTTAGTTTCACAAACATATGAAAATAAAAATTATACAATAATTTTCATTACAGATACCTAGTTTTTCCAATAGCATATCCTTTCATATCAGAAAAAAAGTATTCTGATTATCTGAAGAGAAATAAAACATATAAAAAAGGTGATATTGGATTCTTTTTAAGTGTAAGATTATAATTGAAGATATCACCAATAAATAAGAAGAATTAGTATATAATGGTACATAACTGAAACACATGCAAACTAAAAAATAACATGATTACAATATTGTGGGAATAAATTATGATAAAATAAAGATGATCAAAAACTAACTTGATATTGATTCTTATCCATTGTTATTCTAAATAATTAATAAATTGCAATTTAAATAAAAAATTATAACATTGTGAGAGAATGATGAATTATGGACATTAGAAAAATATTATAATGAGATTTCCTAAAGTAGAATAAACAATTTCTTAAGACATAATCATATTTGGCCAAAAAATATGTCACATGAGACCTATATAGACATCGAGTGAATATTAATAACTAGAACCCATAAATCTCGTAAAAATTCCACTGAATTCTACATTTAAGATGTTGAGACATAATCAACATTATAACTCATATTGAAAAACAGAAAGATGAAAAATTAATACGTCCACCAATGAAATAAACACAACTATAAACCATCAAGTGTAATATTATGAATGGTAATAAAATTTTAATCCCTAGTCAAACTGATCATAATCATTAGATTAAAAGAATAATGATGATATAAATAAAATGAATCCTAGTGTATCATTAGTGAAACATTTTTTAATTTCATTTTTTAATAGTTATATCCTGAATGATATAATTTTATTCATGAAATAAAAATTGTATGTTGAAGAAAAACATTTAATATAGAACATGTTAAAACATTTAAAAATAATATTCATTTATAATAAACTTGAAATTGTAAAATAGGAATTAAAATGTTTACAAGTCATGAAGTTGTGATATTCAATTCATGATGAACATATTAAAATAATGATTACGTTAACATATTCAGTAAAAGACAAATATGTATTTTATGGAAAACAAAATGGACTTTCCTTTAAAAAGTATTTTGAAACAATTAGACATGGGTATAAATTACATATTTATATCAATATAATGTATCTAAATATTTTTTTCGAAATAATATTTTACACAAAAAGGAAATAATGTAATTTCTAATAAATGTAATTTCTAAGTAAATTTATTTAATAATGAGTGATAAAATGATCTGTTATATTAAAAGATCATAAATCACCATAATATAGGTAAATATATTTTTTTATAGAATATATAATATACAACTCTCGAAAGGGACACATAATCTAAAAAACACCAACTCATGATGACATTATGAAAAAACTGTTACCATGTTTGATATATTTGAATCATAAGCCCCATAAATTGAAAACTATAAACTAACACATTTATTTCCCTGAATATTAAAATAATTTTTAAATATAATATCTAATGGGGAATTATATACACCACACAAATACATATATGGTTAATCTAAAATATCACCCATAGAAGTGAAAATGAGAAGAGAAACTAATCCCACTTTTTCAATTCCTTCATATATGTTATATAGTTCTCTATAATTGACTTTTGAATGATATTAATTTACTAAAGAACCATATTAAACTTCATTATATCATATTTTATCCTATTGTAATTTTTTAACACCCATTTATTAATAATATCCCATCACTTTCATTTCTTCATGCGTTATATTCATTATTTTCTCCCGTGGGTTTTTTACTGAATGTTATAGTTCATATCATATCGTGGAGACAGTGGGTTGTACATACACATGAGAAACGATACAATTTTCTTAATGTATGGAAGGATAAGGAATATTATTACCTATTATTTTTACATAATTTATATCATGTTATAAAAATATATAATATATATTAATAAAATTTATCCTTATTAATTTCTTAGTTAATCATTAGTGAAATAATAATTACGTCCCTTTGTGAGACGACAGTCTTCCGTACACATGAGAAATGTAATCGCATTTTAAACTGAATGGAAATTAAGTAGGTATTTGAGATATTATAACTCTATAATTATAATTATTTAATAAATATTATTTATATTCCTTAAATATTTCATTACATACATCCGTGATATGTATTTATGGAAATTGAGTAACCTCTATTCATGAGGAGGTAGTCTTCCAAACACACGATTTATTGTCTCTCCTCACATTTTATAAAAGGGGATATGGAGGAATATTATCCCATTATCATAATATACTCTTAGTATGTAACATATATTGGTGTTATTATGGTTTAATTTCAATGAAATAATTAAATGTCTTTAATGAAGAAAAAAACGAATAATATTAGTTATGAAAATTATCTTCTCTTATTAAAATATGTATATAATTAAAATATCAAAAATATTAAATATTTAATTCAAATTTTAAATAATCTAAATGAAAATTAAATTTTCAATAAAAAAATTTCGGGTTCACTATTCATTAACCAAATTATCCTTTTCATAAATTCTCAAAAAGCCACCGAATGAAATATTCATGCAGATTTAAAGAATTACGTATATTTTTTAAAATACATATTCTAAATGTGGTATTAATTAATGTTAAATTAAATTACCATCGTGTGATTAATTCTCATTTTCAAAAAATAATTTTCTTTTCAAAAATCATCTCTTTTACATTCCATTGAGTCTTATTTGATTTCTAATCCATAGACCAAAACGAAATTTATATTATTCATTTATAAAACATAAATTCATACAATATTCCCTGTTATATACATACAACAAAACATAATTCTAGGGATCTAATTTTCATATTAAAATTATGATATTTCAAAAGAGTAATATAACTAGTATAAACCTAACATTGTATTCATCATATACTAGAGAAGAGATATATTATTTTTAAACTAATATCTAATAAAATATATGTGTGTTTCATTCTATTATAATATTAGTGTTATGTATCATATATTTCATTTAGGATGATGTTCCTATTTAAAAATCTTGAATAGTTATATATTTAATAATCATAAATTAATTATCTAGGATGTTTGGTGCTCGTAATGAAAAAAGAAGAACCAAGACAAGGGCTTCTATATCAATATGACCTTCTTGGGAACAGATTTTTATGATGAGTCTAAATTAATTTAAGTGTTTATATACATATTATTTGATATATAATACCATGAATTATAACATAATAATTTTATTTGATTATCATTTAGAATCAGAGTCTTTCAAGGGTTTCTGATTCTTGTGTTACTCAAGAAGAAAGGGGTTTATTGGTATCTATTTTAATTTTTTTATACATGTTACAAGTTATGCACCATTATTAATTTTTATAATATTCTTTTGGTGAAATAACCCATTAATATTTTATAATTAATTTTATTATCATTTAATGATAATCAATAAAATATGTTTTTTTAATTCTTTTTAATGTATTTCATACCTTATTTGTTAGAGTAATCGGTAAATCAATTTTCATTTATTGAATTTTTTTAATGGAGTTTAAATTATTTTATATATTTTTGTAACATTTTTATGATTTTATATATTTAATCTCCTCATTTATTAAATATTTACCACATTAACCCCATTTTAATTATTTTTCTTTTTCATGAATTATATTACTTGTAAGGGATATTGATAACTAGAATCTTGTTTATTAGTGTTATAATGATTCATCTAGAAATATTACATTCTATTCATTGTAATATTAACAATAATATTTTAATGTATTGAATTTTAAAATCATATATGTTTAAAGTATGTTTTAATATGAATTAGTTTTTTGAACTATTTCTAAAATACGAGTTTTCATCAAATGTAATTTGAACTTAATAAAATGAATTATAATTCACATTGATAAATTTTTCATCCTATTCATATATTACAACCTAAACTTGATATTACATCATGTAATCATTACTATAGAATAATTAGAAATTTATTTACTACAAAATCTTTCATTGATTAAATTTAAAAAATGAATTGTGAATTATTATTTTATGTCAATTATATTTTTTTTCAAAAATATATTTTATGTTTAAACATATATTTCAATTTTATTTTCAAATGTATTGTCCATAATAGTGTATCTATTTGATTATTTATATTCAAATTTATGATCATATTTTTGAGTAGTAGACACATGGAATTAAATAATCAAATTCCTAGTCTTAAATTATGTGATATCTTTCAATTATTTATTTGTATGAAAGTTTTTCATTAATATAAATATCAATCTAGGGTAACATTCTTATTGAGTCAATAAGGATTATTTATGACATTTTCATTCCACTATTTTTTGAAAATCACAAAAAACATATCTTAATGAAAATTATATATCCACAAGGAACATTTTCTGATGGAAAATATCCTTTCTCTAAGGAAAATTTGTATCATTTCCCTAGTTTTCATTGCCTCATTTTAGGACCTCTAAAAAACAAAATCATTTTATTTTTACATAAAATATTCAGATACTTATGTAAAACATGGGAATTTTAAATGTCATTGGATATATAGTCATCTAATTTGTCTCCAAATTCTCTAAAATTCATACTCCGAATTTTATAATATTTAGACTTCAAATTATCTAAAATTCTGACTCTGAATTCTCTAATATTCAGACACAAAATTTCTGGAAATTCATAATCCAAATTGTCTAAAATTCAGACTCTTTATTCTGGAAAATTATGACTCTGAATTCTTTTAAATTCCATCTCTGGATTCTTTGAAATTCAGTCTTTGAATTCTCAAAAATTCAAACTCTAAATTCATTGAAATTCAGATTTGAATTCCTCAAAATTTAGACATAAAATTTCCTCATAATTCAGACTCTGAATTCCTTAGAATTCATACTCAGAATTCCTCTGAATCAAGGCTCCGAATTCTTAATAATTTAGACTTTGAATTCCTTAAAATTCAGAATCCAAAATCAATATAATTTAGACTCCTGCACCTTTGTAGAATAGGATATGATTATCTATGTTTTTTATAATCTGATTTTTATACATTTAGATCCCAGATTGTATTTTTCCGTATATATTTTATTTTCAAATATTTATAAGATACATAATTTTCAATAAAAATAATTATTATGAAAATATGGCGTAAAATATTTTTCGAACTAACTGTTGGTTGAGTGACATATGTACAGGTCCCTCTGAGAATCAAGGAAAATATAGCCATTATAGGAGGGAGTCGACTATTGATTTTTTTCTAATAAATAAGATCTCATTTGAATAAGCTCAAAGAAAATCTATTTCATGTTGTGAAGATGTGAAGTGATTTTTAGATAGATACTCTCATACTTTTCACATTTAATGAACATATTGTGCATCCATGAACAAATCATTCAGCTTTCTTCTTGTGACTCTGATTGTTATAGAGTACAATTGATTTATTTTATGGATAGGAAGACAGAGGTTCCAATTACATTAATGTTTTATGGCTTGCGGAGATAGCAAGACAGACACTCCTATTATTATCGAGGGATTACCCTGGTGTGGCTAAGACAAACATTCTTGAATATATAAATTAAATCACCTTTCTCTAAGGATTGTGGATACCCTACTCTTTGGGTTAAAAGATTTCCTACTAGATACATGTTTGTTTCAAATTTTATTTTCACTATATTTTTATTAGGAAATAATGTATAACTTTCTTATACTTTCTTGCTCTTTTCTTACTCTGATAAATACAAATCTATATGATGTATGGTTGAATCTTTATTTAAGAAAATTTTTCATAAAATTCTTTTCTAGATTTATATTTCTGAACTCTAAGAATGTTTGTATCAAAGAACTAAAAGAAGTTTTATGAATCTACCTTGTCTATTGTTAAACATTGTTTTTCCATATTGATAAAAACAATTTTTGAAGCATACAATTCACTCCCCCTTGTAATTGAGTATCTAAAAACACTTTTTTGATCATACAATTGCTATTAGAGCTGGTCTATGAAATACTTATACTCATATACAAGTTTTCAGGATCAAATTTTTCTTTTTTCTAAATATTTTTCTCAACATTTCAAATTGATTTTTCTCTTAACACTTTTTATCTTTGTTTATAAACATTTAATACATACAATTTTTTATGGAAAAGTCTATTTTATAGAATGGACGGTATGCATATTAGTTCCATTGATAATAAAAATCCCACCAAACCACCAATAATTTATGGTAATGATTATGATTACTGGAGATATATGATGAAGACCTTTGTTAATAAAAATATAGTAGACAATTTTTTAATGCTCACTAGAGACAACAAAATTATAGACAAAAAAATCGGAACCATCACCAACCATGAGAAACAAGAATATCTACAAAATTACAAGGTACATTAATACATTCTTGTGTTCTATGACTTGGAATATACATAGTCAAATTTATTCTTGTGAAGCTTCCAACTGCAATTGGATGAAACATGAAGTTACAAGTTTTGGGAATCCTAAAGTGATAGAAATTGGATGATCCACCTTAAGAGCTAAATATCATGGATTCCTATTTCTTTATGGAGAACATGTTTTCAATGATCAAAAATTATTTATTACCAAATTCAATAGTATTCAATCTATATAAGAAAAATATCATGATGATGAAGTTCACGTTTTTAAAATAACTGACATTATGCCCAATGAGTGGAAATAAAAAAGGAAAACTATTGATGTAAAAAAACATCAACCATTACTCATGATGAGTTATTTGGAACTCTTCTTTAGCCTGAAACTAGAATTAAGAGAGATGTTGATTTCAATAAAAATAAGAAAGGTAATGGAAGTGTATATTTCACTACTATTTTTAAATCCAAGACTCTGAAATTGGTTACTAGATCTAATGCTGGGAAAGTAGTTGTTTTATCTAAATCAAGTGACAATGATAATTAATAGAATGAATCATCCAATATTTCTCGAAAGATGGACACGATTTTGGGGAAGACATATTTTCTGTCTAGAAATTAGAATAAAGAAAGAATGGACAATAAATATACTAATGTAACATGTTATGAATGTAAAAGGTCTGGACATATCATACCTTATTGTTGTATGATTAAGAGAAAATATAGGAAGGAAAGGCATTATAAGATAAATAGAAAGAAGTATTACAACTCTATGAATAAGAATATCTTGAAAGATAATGAATCTTATAGTTCTATTGTTGGTGACTCTTCATATAAATCATAAAATTTTGAATATTCTTTTCAAAAGAATATTGGTCTTATATTTAGTGTAAATATTTAAATTCATTGTCTTATAGCTAAGGTACACAATGCTGAATCATTAACCAATATTTCATTAAATTATAATTTTAAAAATGATATATTTTATGATTCTTCATATGATGAATCTTCCTCATCAAAAGGTAATAACATACCATTATTTCAAGAAGTTTCTAGATTTTCTATGCTACATGAGAATGAAAATTGGAAGATAAAAAGAAAGTTACAGAAATAAAATTTTATAATTTCTGTTTTAACAAAAGAATTATCATATCTTTATAAGACTCTTGATCAAAAATATTAGGATTTTAAATGTGTTTCTAAATACCTAAATTAAATTAATTCTGAGAATGATAGACTTTCTTAAGATCTTTAATGTTTTATTTATAATAAAAATATTTTAGATGATCACTCATGTTCTAAACCTAATATCATTGAGGAAAAAAAATTAGTCATTAAAATAAAATATTAAATCTTTTCCTTAAATAAGAATTTATTAATTTTACATTGGGAAGGAAATAATTTGATAAAATTTATTCTCAACATCTTCATATAAGGAATAGTTCTGGATTCTATTATAATCACCCAAAACATTGTTTTTGTAATAATTTTTTCCCTAAAATTGCTCCATTTGGAATGAAATGTTAATATGGTGGACATTGGGAAAAAAATATGTCATTAAATAAAACAAAATCATTAGGTTTTTATAAATATTATTTTTATCTGAATAAAGGATTCCTATGATTTTAGATTTTAAAATTTACAGATCCAATCCAAGCATAAATAACTAACTGAAAATTATATTTTTATTTTATTTTCAACAAACTACTTTTTGGATGAGTAGTAACCAACATATCACACCGGAATCAAAATAGAGGAAGCCCAAATTTGAAGGTCAAAATTCAAAAACCACATGATAACACAAAACCCTATATGATCTTTATCTAGGATTCACCCACGTTAGCCAAATATCATTATCATCCATCATGAAAAACCACTGTCAAAATCGCCATCTTATCATCATAGTGGATGTTACCAGCATATTACTGTAAACAAAAACTTCTTTCAAAATATTTTCAAGATAAAAAGATGAAAAGTAACATTTAGAGATAATTCTTAGAGAGAAATTATTGGTATAGTTATCATTGTTCATCTTGAAAAAATGTTTATTTCAAATGTATTATTTGTTAATGGTATTAAGAAAAACCTTTAAAGACCCGTAAATTTCAAGATTTTTTTTTAAATTTCTCTGGAATTTTACGAGCCTGTGGCTTTTGACGGCACCTTATTCCGAGGCCTGGTGTGCCTGGAATCAATTTCTGAAGATTAGCTCAGGTACATTCAGTGAACGAACGAGCGAGTTATTCTATCGTTTGAACCAGAGCTCGGAATTGAAATCTGAGGGCACCGATGAACTTGCAACACTGTTAATTTCTTAGGGGGACCTTTTTCATAGTTGCGTTTTGTGCGGGTTGAGGTTTAATAAATGGGGATTTAGAATAAAATAGATAAAATTTGTTGTGTATAAATTTTATTTAAGGAATGTGGTTTTTAATCCTATAAAGGGGAAGTTATAGGTGGAGCCCACACCCACCAAACCTCTAATGGGAGGGTTAGTGTAGTGGGACCCACATGAACCCTTAACTCCTCACCTCCCCATAACTCCCCCTTAGCCTCTTAAATCCTCCCTTGTTAATTTTCTTGGAAACTTCTCTTCTTAAAGAGGAGCCTCTCCACCTCCCAAACATAATGAGCCAACTAAGGGGATTTAATAACCTTATTAATTATCCATGTCACACCTTTTGAATTTTTAAATATTTTGGAGATCTTCTAAAGGAAAGAGACTTAATGAAATATTTTTTGGAAAATATTTTGGGAGAATTTGAGGGGAGCTTCTTTCATCGACGAAGAACGACTACCTCCTCAACGAAGGACGGTTGATGTGATTATTTTTCTTTTCTCCGAGACAAGAGGGAGGACACCGCATGTTTGGATATACTTCAACGTCGCCAACGAATATTTTTCCCACGACGCTGTCAACCGTGATGCCGACTTTTTCTACTGTTGTTGAGGTAGGGAATAAATTTGAGAATGATATCTTTTCCCATGGTTGTTTCCTTTTAAAACAAGGAACACAGGTTAACTCAATATTAAGTTGAGCCGCAAAAGAAGATGTTTGCGGGTTAAGAATATTTGATTGTGGGAAAAAACGTAGGGGTTTGGTTTTGTTCATAAATATTCTTTTCCATCTAATGTCAAATTCATAGACTCTTGATATCGAATTAATGGGAGGGGGTCGGACCGCACGAACACGGCCGACCCTCCTCCCCCTTTGTTGATGTACTCGTAAGGGCTAGAACGAAGGCAGTGCAGGGCAACGACATCGCGCGGGAATGAAGAGGAATGCGATGAAGGAGCGTGGCGCCATTGTGTTGTGCCATCAAGGCTGAAAGAAGCCGCGGCTAGAGTCGGGCCGTGGCGGAGGGGCGCGACACCATCGCACCGTGTCAGTTAGACAAGGCTGGGTGTTAAGGCCACGGCGGTGCAGGAAGCGGCGGCCCGAACCGCCGGCGCATGGATGGAGGGTCCCGCAGGGGGGGTCACGCGGCGGCACACCTACTGGCCAACTCGGCCGGCTGAATTGGAAATCCGGGGGTTGTAACCCCCGGATGTCAAGGAGGCGGGGCCCCCGTGGGGGGGCGTTTCTTCAATCAAGGGGGGCAGCCCCCCCCCCCCCCTCTTTGGGCATCCGATCGGCTAGCGCCGAGCCACCCCGCTCGGCCAGTGTCGAGCTGCCCAGGCCAGGCCGGCCGCATCGGGCCAGGACGCCCGCGCCAGGCTGGGTTGACCCGGTTTGGGCCGACCCAGGGTTCTTGGGCCGGGTCGGTCCGGGTCCAAACCCCCATCAAAGTGGGGAGATTCGTTCAAACGCCTGTAACATGGGATGTGGACCTCCGATGGGCGCACCGTCAATTGTGACGCGATCCTTGGATCAAGATGGCTGTTTTGTTTTATTACACTCAAGGTTTCGGAGAACTTTGGGTATGGCCGGGTTGGTTCCAACACGAAACAAACTGGGCCCTCGGAGTGGAAACACATATAACTTGAGCTCCGGACGTCCGATTGACGTGCCGTCGACTTTGTTGGATTTCTCTTAATGAGACAGACCTATTGGCTTAATCCACTCGAGGTTTGGACGCAGTTGGAGTATGGAAGGGTTGGATTGTACCCGAAATCCAATTGGGCCCCTAGAACGGAAAAGCTGATAACTTTCAGACCGGACTTCCATTTGACGAACCGTCAGCGGCATTGGTGATCATGTTGAAAAATGGTCCCAATGAGTATAACCTTTGTGAGTTTGGGGTACATTTGTGATATGGTCGGGTTGGTTCGTACACGAAAACAACCGGGCCCTTGGGATGAAAAGACTAATAACTCACAGACCGAGCGTCCGATTGACACGCCATCTATTGCGTTGAGACTGCTATGACGAGGCTGTCCTTTGAGATACTTCTTCGTGGGAATTTGTGATACTTGGAGTATAAACTTATAGCTCATGGATCGGACCCTCCCAGAGACAAGTGTACAAAGTACAGAGACCATGTAGCTGGATGAGACCTGATGACTACTTGTCTGATTTGATTCGGAGTGACTTGCATAGCCCAGGGGGGAGCACTACTTTGGGAGGTGGTAGACCCATGGAGGAGGATCACTACTTTGTGAGGTGCAGACCTGTAGTACTCGACAGGGGGAGTACCTCTATATGCTATAAGGGGGAGCACTACTGTGTGTGGTGGTAGACCCATGGCGGAGAAGCACTACTTTGTGAGGTGGCTGCCCCGCGGTACTCGACAGGAGGAGTACCTCAGTAGTCTTAGGTTAGTTGGCAGTATCTCGGAGTCATGACAGGATCACTGTACTCAACAGAGATGGAACTCTTCAGTAGTTATGGTTTCTTTAATGAAAATATTGGTTTGAGCTGAGTCAATGACCTTTGTGTTCTCCTCATGATTTAGATGGGTTACTAGATAACTTAAGTATATGTATGGGAATATACCTAAGTAGTGGTTATCCATAGACTTCATATCTGTGTGATACCTCATGGATGAGATGGGTTACATGGTAACATAGGTATAAGTATGGGATTATACTTAAGTAAGGTTTCCCTATTGAGAACTTTCCTTGTGATTATCCTTGTTGGATTTAGTGAGACCTTGAGGGTCTCGGGGTCCCTACTGAGTATCATATACTAACCCCTGCACGGGCTTTGCCCGCACCTCGTTGTGTTGGTTGCCGATGACGGACATCACTGATCGTGGTTGAGGTTTGTAGAGCTGGACAGTACATGGGGGTGGATCTCATGATGAGTCGGTACCCGGAGGTGGATCTCACGATGAGTCGGTACCCGAAGGTGGATCTCACGACGAGTCGGTACCCGGAGGAGACCAATGGACATGGAGTATTGAGGAGGACATCTGTACCTACCCTTCTAGTAGGAAGCCAGAGGACGATCCAGGAGCTGCTTTCCACCTTTCAGATGTTGTCCTTTGATTTGTACTTTACTTTCAGTTGTAGTTGTACCTTTCTTTTGGGATTGTATTTCGGTCCCGGTGTACTTTCAGCAAATTTGTTTTACTACTTAATTAGAGTTTCTTCTTCTTGTACTTTTTTTCTGTATGTTTTCATTTCATAAATGCAATGTCTTCCATTTTTATTGGGATTTACGCCTCTAGTGCTAGTCGCCAGCCCCTGGCCTATCGAAGGCGGGCTTGGGGTAGTCAAGGCACAGGCCCAGAGGACAGGTCGTGACACAACCTCATTTTCAAAATCCATTTATGTGATGAAGGTTACCTTGTGAATTTTAGGAATAAAAAATTCTTAGTAGACAATTCTAATAAATAGTTTATTATTTCTTCCCACATGCATCAGAATTTTGTACACTAAACATAGAAGAAGTTAGGATCTGAGATCTACCATGCCATAGTGTAATGGAAGATCAATATTGGTCGTGGAATTGAAGACTATGACATTGTAACCATATGATACTCTAAAACACTCAATGAATAGACATTTTAAGGATCTACCAAATCTTAGATTGGATTCTTAAAAATTGTATGATCATTGTCTATATGGAAAGAAATATAAATCATGTTTTAAATCAATTAGTGAAGCCTAAACATCTAATGAATTATAGTTGGTGATAATGCTTCTATTTTTCCCAACACAAAATGGATGTGTTAGATGCAATAAATAAGTATTTTTTTAGTAGATTTTTACTCTAGATTTACATGGGTATATTTTCAAGAAAATAAATATGAATATTTTTATTAGTTAAAATCATTAATTTCCCTATAAGAAATGATAAAAACCTTAATTTGATAATGATTCACAGTAATTAGGGAGAATAATATCAAAATTCTGATTTTGGAACATTTTATTCTATGAAACGAATTATTCATAACCCTTTAACTCCAGAACTCCAAAACAGAATGGTGTTGTTGAAAGAGTGAATAAAATTATTCAAAAGATAAATAAAACCTTGTTGAGTCAATATTCCATTGCTAAAAACATTCAGGCTGAAGCTATTAGTACTGATTCATATACAATAAACGAGGTTTTAATCAGACATTTTCTAAAATAAACAACTTATATATTGGGGAATGGTAGAAAACCTAGACTTTCTTAATTCAATGTATTTGGTTCAAATGTATTAAATCTGAATAATAATGATACCATCCATAAATTCTAAAAAAATATGATGAAGGATGTTTCCTAGGATACTCCAATATGTTTAAGGATTATAGAGTTTTTAGCAAAAAATCCTGTACTGTTGAAAAAATAGTACATGTTAAATTTAATGAAATTGATAATTTTGTTTTTAAAAAACTCCAAATTAAATCATCAATTGTGTTTTCAAAAACCAATTATCAACCTTTCATATATGATACCACTTATAATGAAAATGATGAAAAAAAAAATTTCTAAAGGATTTACCCTACAATATTCTCAACCATATTTTAATGAATTTGTTTTAAAAAACCCTAATCAGTTGATTTTTATTAATAATCACCATGATAGTATCATTGGTGAGGTAAATATACCTAAATTGAATTTATGTTTCTTATGAAATTAAGTAGATAATATTGCATTCCATTCCCAATTAGAACAGAAATAACTGATTATGATTTAGTTGATAATGATGGGATTAAAACCATGCAAGATGAGATAAATGAATTCAATAGAAACAAAGGTTGGACCTTGGTTGAAATACCTATGGAATATTTTTTATTGGATTAATATGGGTCTTCCAAGATAAGGGTGATGAAAATGAAATCATTGTATGAAATAAAGCTAGACTAGTTTCTAAAGTCGACAATCAACATGAATAAATATACTATAAATAATCTGATGATTCAGTAGCTAGACTTGAATCTATTCATATTTATATTCAATTATAGGATTCATAAATTTAAAACTTTTTTAAATTGATGTAAAGTGTTTTTTCTGTAATGGATATGTCCAATATGAAGTTTATAGAGTAAAAATCATGGATTTGAATAAAAAAATCATCTTGAACATTTTTTTAAACATACCAAATCATTATATGGACATAAACAAGCCCTTAGATCCTTGTATAATAGACTTACTAGATTTTTGTTACAAGAAATTTTTGTTACGGGAATTGTTGATACACCTATTTTTATAAATAAATATCAGATAAATGTATTTATGGTTCAAATATTGGTTGATGACATCATATTCGGATAAAATCAGAAATGTTTAATAGTTTATTTGGAAAAGTTCATGAAATTTGTGTTTGAAATGAGTATTATGATTGAGTTAAAATTTTTCCTTAGTTTTAAAATTTCTCAAAAACAAGAATGAACATATATATCTCGACATATGTTTATTAAGGATCTTCAAAAAAATTATGGATATGAAAACACTAAATGTATAATCACTCCAATTGTTACCTTGAATTCATTACATCTTGATAAAGCTATGAGACCATAAGATCAAACTAATTTTAGATGTATGAATGCAAGTTTTCTATGCATGAAGGATAGTAATTCAATCATAATGTTCTTAGCATTATTATATTATAGATGACAATATAATCCAAGGGAATATCATATAAAAGAAGTGAAACGAATTTTCTTCTATTTAAATGTATCTATGGAATTAAGAAATTTCTATACATCGAGAAATGATTTTGTTTTAATTTTTTTCAAGATACTGATTTTGTGGATATGTAATATATATACAAATTATATACATAACATTTCATATCATAATATATTCATTGTTTTCTTAGTCATGAAATAAGAAACACTTAGTAGCACTCTCCACTTCTGATATTGAATATGAAGTAGTTGGAAGTTTTTTTTTCTCATGTGTTATGGATGCAACACACACTTACAAACTATGGAATGAGTTTTACCAAAACAAAAATATTGTCTGATTACAATAGTTCCATTTCTCTAATAAAAAAACTGGTCACATAACTCTCATTCAAAACAAGTAGTTATGAGGCATCATATTCTTATGGATCACACACATAAAAGAGATATTATTCTTTAATTTATCAGAATTCAATATCATCTTGCTGATATATTTATAAAATCATTACCCTCTGATAGATTTGAATATATTAAACAAAAATTACGAAAGATAACCATATGGTAATCTTCCATTTAAACTTATTGTTGAAACATTTATCCTTACATTAAGAAAACCATTTTCATTGGGGGTACATTTTTTTATATTCCACCATATTCGTCAATCAAAATTTTATTAACCATGATTTTTCTACGTCAAATTTTTCGAAACCAAATTTTTTCTTCCCTTAATAATTTTTTTATAGAATTGATAATTTTCAATTACTTAATAAAACATTCAAGAATCTAAAGTTATTCAGTATGAATAATTTTCATTAATAACAATTTTTTAATGGAAATACTAAATGTATGATTCCTTAATTAATTTTTCATAATTGATTTTTTTATTTTTTGGTATTTATATCTTGTTTTAAAAAAAACTCTATTAAATTAAATTTCCATAAATTAGATTTTTCCTTAAAATAATAAATGATCGGAATCATTCAAATCCTTCTGTTGAATTCATCTCAACCGTCATATCAGATCATGCTTAATTCAACCATTAGATAATTTTGGGAATTCAAACCATCACTTCGATGCCTATATAAAGGCCCCCTATTCCTAGTCCGACATCAGTTTTCAAGACATTCTATCACCAAACTCTTCCCCTCATCAAATATCCCATTCCATTTTCCAAATTTGATTAAACTCAGGATGTCACAGGAAGCTAACCCACATAAACATATGTCTTTAACCAAGGAAATAATGTTTTTTAAAATCTATAGGGAATGATTAGTTTATCTAATGTTCATTACAAAGTATAATTCCATGATTACGAAAAATATTAAACTGAATGGAAGGGAGAATTTTTGTGTAGCCAATCCCAAGATTCTGGTTCCAGTTTACCCTAACATACTTATAGAATTCTATGATTTAGTATGTTTTTATGATGAATCTCCACATACGAATGCGCCCGTAAGGGTCTCTCGACCTAGGGTTTCATCCCTCTCACCGCGGAAAGCTCCTCCGCTGCGGAAGGCGCGACGAATCCTTCTCACGCTCGGTCGGTTGGTGGTGGACCTCCGCTGCGTGGTTTGCTCTTCGGTGGTGGAGATGCTCTCGGGCTTCGGTGGTTGCTGGTTCTGGTCTGCAGGTGTAAGACCAGTCCTGTTGACGGCACACTCTACGGAGCGCTCCTGGATCAGATCTTGGCAGTTTTCTTGTGACCTGTGGTGTTTTTACTCGCATTCGAGGGTTGCGCTCTTGTATCGGTGGTTTGGGCTCTGTCCCCTCTCGGGTGAGTTATATGGGGTTTTCGCTATCTCTATTGCAGTTGGTTTGTCTGGTGGCGGCGGGATTTTTATCTCCATGGATGTTTTTCTTTTCATCGTTGACGGTTCAGATGTTTGTTTATTGTTGGTTGATTTATGGGATGTAATCTGTGAGTTTGTGGTTTCTTTCACCGGATTTTCATGGAAATCTGGTGATGTTCTTTGCGATGCGATGAGGGTTTCTGCCTCGTTGGAATCAGTGACGAGGGTTTCTGCCTCATTGAATTCGGTGAAGGGATGTTGGTGTGCTGGTGAAGGGTTGGAGGCGGTGGTTGCCGGTGAACGGACTCGCTGGCATCTGGCTGTGGCGGCGAGTTTCAAGTGACGTCTGGGTTAAGTGAAGATCGGCTCCGACGACGGTTTCACACCACAGTTTTTGCCACGCTTCTCGAGGTGTGCAGACTGAGGTGAGCACGTGATTTGACAAAGCCTGAGGCGGTGCATGGATCAAGGCGTTGAAGGCGATGTTTAAAATTTTTTGAAGTGTTTCGTTTGAATTTTTAATTCCCTGATGTGGTGATGTGGATTTGTAGTGTTTTGGGTACCGGAAACCCCTAAACCGGTTTTAGGGGAACCAGATACCCTCAAACCAGCCATTAAAAAATAAAGAAAAAAATTATTTCCAGTATGTTTTTATGAGGATGAGATATAGGAAGAGGTTAATAAACATTCTAATAATGTGACTAGAAAAAGTGATTTTATCCAACATGATGATGTTAAACTAAATTTTGAGAAAAAAAATGCCGATAAAGAAAAAATTGTACAACATTCAAATAGTTAGAATGAGTCTCTAAGGGTTGAAAAATTACTTCCAAATTCAACAAAGGAAAGAAGGAGGTTGTCAATATTACTAAGAAGGATGTGGTTTTCTATTATAAGAAAGATACTAGTGGTTTATCTAAAAAGAAAGCTGAAGAGCTAGACAAATAATCTTCACCTTCATGGGAGTAATATTTTGAATCATTGTCTTCGGTGGGTCAGGATTTTATTGTTTTGTCATCTAAGAAGTTAGTAAACACCATTCCATTGTTTCTGAGTGTTGATGCAAGATTCCAATTTCTTCAACACTCTTTCTATCAAAAATTAGATTCAGTAATCATGGTCCTGGAAAAATTCATCAAGAATTAGGCATATTTCCAATCATTATTTTTTGGATATGATTCTCATAAGAGATCATGTAAGGAAATAAAAATGTGGTCTAAATTAACAATTTAATATTTCAAAATTATCAATGTATTCTAATATTAGTGAAAAATGCATTTGACAAGTCAGATGATAGAATAGAAAAACATAAAACAAGTTTTTCATAAAAGATGAATCTTGAGAATGTAGCCTGGAAGCAAGATGAAAATGATCTAAATGTAAAGTTATATTCATTTTCATTAAATTTTAAGAGACAAAGGGAACTCATGGAAGAGTTAGAAGAAATTTTCAATCAGAAATATGTAGATGTACTGTCTATGTAAGAAATAATTAAGTCTCAAGATAAAAATATCAAGGCTCTTGAAATGAAGAATCAATAAGATGAATATTTCCTCAATAGGTTTGAGAAATATAATAAATAGCTCAAGAAGTTAAAGGCTGCCTAGAGGAATATCATGCTGAAAGTAAATAAGAATGAAAAACATTTCCTATCAATCCTGTCTTTTGTTATATTTTTCTCACACTGTAACAATTTTTTATATCATAATGAAAATTCTATTATCTTTCAAATGTATTTTCTTGTATATTTATAATCTTTTAGGTACCATTTTTTTCATTATCTATATTACTTTTTGAAAATTACAATGGGGGAGGAAATTGATTAAAATAATACTAATTATAGGGGATAGAATTCCCTAACTAAGGGGGAGATTACGTAAGGTGGATTTTACTTAATGAATATTTTATTAAGTAAGAAAACGTAAATCCCCCTAAAAAAGTAAAGAATACGATCCTTAGGGATTTAAAAGCCTAAGGGTAATTTAGTTGTGTTCCCTGTGGATCATAAGTAAATTGATATTCATTTTTATTTTAAAATTTATAAAGAAAATTTGTATTCATTATATTTATTTCAAAAGGGGTTTTTTTGCTTTTCAAAAAGGAGGATATTGTTGAGTCTATAAGGTTTTTTTAGGAATTTTTCATTACTAAATTTTTTTAATACCACAAACATCATATCATGATTCAAAATTATCATTCCTTAGGGACTATTTCTTATGGAAAATAACCTTTCTCTAAGGAAAATTTTTATCCTTACCCTGGTTATCATTTTATCATTTTAGTACCTCTCAAAACCAACCACATTTTATTACTAATTAAACAATTTGGATCCTTATCTAAAACATTGAAATAATATAAGTCATCGGATATTGATTATTCTATTTTATACTCCTAATTCACTTAATTTTAGAATTTGAATTCTCTAAAATTCATACACTGAATTCAGTGAAATTTAAACTCTGAATTATCTGAAATTTAGACTCTAAATTATCTAAAATTCTCACTTATAATTCTACAAAATTAAGACCTTGAATTCCCCAAAATTCAAACTCTGAATTGTTAATAATTCAGACTCCGAATTCCTTAGAATTATGATTTATAAGTCCATAGAATTTAGACATCGATTTCCTCAAAAATTCAGGCTTTGATTTCATTGTAAAATAGAATCAGATTATGTACATTTTTTTGAATTTAATTGTTTATAAATTTCAATTTTAGATTCTATTTTTTCCAAGATTTGGTATTTTCGTATTTGGTTATGCTACATTATTATTTTCCTTGAAGATGTTGTTATTATGAAACTATGTAACACAATTTGTTTCTATCTAAAAATTGGTTGAGTGACACATGTACATGTCCCTTCTATATGCAATGAAAAAATATGACCATAGGATGAGGGAGCTGACTGTTGATGTTTTCATATAAATAAGTGCTCATTTGACAGAACTCAGGACTAAAGAGATTAAATGATGTGATGTATTTATGTGATTTCTAGAGAGAGGATCTCATGCTTTGTGTGTTTAATTAACATCTTATTCACCCGTGAAAATATTTTTTATCTTACTTTGGGTGACACTAATTGTTGTTGAGTTCAATTAATGGATTTTGAATATAGTAAGGCAGAGGTTATGACTACATTATTATTCTAGGGCTTATTGGGATAGCAAGACAGACTCTGATATTTTTATCAAGGGCTTACACTGGTGCGGGAAAGATAGACTTTCATGACCTTATAAATCATGGGACCATTATCCAAGGGTATTGGATATCCTACTATTTGGGATAAAAGATTTCATACTTGTTACTTGTTTGTATCAGGTTTTATTTCCACTGTATTTTGATGAAGAATGAAATTATAACTATAGTATAATTTCTTATACATTACTTACTATGATAAATTATATTCTATAATCATTATCGTAGAATCCTTCATTATGAAAATTCTTATTAAATTTATTTTCCAGATTCTTATTTCCGGACACTAAGAAAATTTGTATCATAGAAGTAAAATAATGTTTGTGAATCTAACTTGTCTTAATTTTATAAACATAGTTTTTCCTTCAGGATAAAAATGAATATTTTTAAACATACAATTCAACCCCCCCCCCTCTTGTAATTGAGCATATACATACTATGTTTCGATCCTACAATTCTCACCCAAACTAAGTTATCATTTAAATCCATCTACCTTCTTTATCTTGATGGATTAAGATAATGTTATTCAATTATTCACATAATTATATATCATTACTATGAAGGTGTAAATATCACATCTTATTTAAATCTAATTGTATGATGTAAACTTTTATAGTATGTTATTCTACCGACATGGTGAAAGGTATTGGTGGTTTGTATGTGATTATCACCATTCGAAAAATTGTTTGAAAGTTTCCTATTTATTATTTGGATATCCTCCATCTTTCACTTAATTGGTTATTAAATTTTTTCCCCAATTACAATCATGGGGAAAAGTGTAGAAATTCATGACGATTATTATTTTATACAGTTAGTTTTTTATTTATTATCATTTTTTATTTTTCATTATATTGATATCGATGTTTTATTCAACGATATGTTCCAAAAATAAAGGTTGGAAATTACTTTTTTACTCTTTTGGTGAATACATTAAACCTAATCAGATGTTGGGTGGGTCCTAAAATGAAAAACTTTTCATGTTTTAGTATATAAAACTTCCAATAACAAGATAAATAAAATATAATGTAATTTAATAACATTTTTTTATTTCAAGAAATATTCCTTCCAATATTTAGGTTTAAATATATTTTATATCCTTGTTTCTATTTATTTTAATTGGTAATGAATTATCTAACTATCGATTTGATCATGATTTCATGATTTTTACTTATTATTTCCATAATATTTATTTCTTTTTTATGACCTGATTTCTTCAATTATATACTTTCCTTTATTGAGAATTTTATCTCAAAATATCTATTCTTTACTTATCCCTGGATGTGAATAAAAGTACAACATGTAAAATGTTAATAAGGATAACATGTCTGATAGAATATACAATATACATTGAAGACTCATTATTTAATAAGTTGTTTTTATTAACTAGAAATAATTTTTATTCATACAAGATACATATAATTTTCAGGTTATTTCATTGTAATATTTTTTATATTTTTATGTTATTTAATATCAATTAGATAAAATATATTCAGTCATTATTATTTATTTTCAAATTAATATTGGTTATTCTATGACATTAAGTATTTTATCCTGTGAGTATGCATATCACATTTTTATGTCACCAAATTCGAGTGCCTGAGTCTAAGGAATTAATGTTATTAATTTATTCATAACTTTTGGTCAACTAACATTGTTAATTTTCATGTAAAAGTTAATTGTTTGTGTCAAATACCCATGATTTAAAATTAGATAAATTTTGAGATTTGTTTGAATAAATCTAATTGATTTAGTTTACTATTTTCATTATAACACTCACCCTACATATCATAATTTTATGAGTATTATTTTTTTGTATTTCTTATTCAATTTCCTACAAATCATTAGAATGGTGTTTGGGCTTATTCACCAATTTGAGGTATAATATAGTCCAAACAAGAGGGCCTAAAGAAGCCGTGAATAAAATGGATCATCCATGATGATTTAATTTATGGGATCAATATATATTCACAAATTTGATGACCCATAAGAATAAATTTTTAATTACTCTAAAGAATCATGTAAAAAATTTAATGCCAAACTCCAACAGAAACCATCCCCACATAAGCTTTTATGTCCAACCTAACAATCTATCTGAAATTTAAAACCATGAACCTATTATTTACATTTTCTCCTGATATTGACATAAATTTTTGTATTTGATATTGTAGTGTGGAATAAATGATATATGAAGTTGAATTTTTAAATGAAATGTTTCAGATTTTACTGCATCTTCTAATTCAAAAACTCATTCACTATTTTGTCTCCCAAAAAGCCTTAATATTAATGGAAATAGAAATTTTTTTTTATTCAAACAACCATTTATGTGGATACATAAGTCCAATGGAAGATAAATTTATTGGGTAGACTATATACATGCATATATAAAACATTGAGAAATATTATTTCTCCATATTTGGTTTTCTAAATTATCTAATTGGTGATCCATGTGGAGGGGAAGATTTGGAAGGAAAACAATCTATAACTTTGGGCTAAAAATACATATCCCTCATATCCTTGAAATGTGTTGGAATTTTAGATAAAAAGAAGATATTATGGATCTAAAATGCTCTGAAAATTACTTGGTATAATATTCCATACTCATGTTTATACTTTATATATCATTCATCCATGCTTCTTCTGATTTAATGTTTCATTTTAAATTATTTGTAATATAATAATTGTCTGTGTTCTTAATTATATTTTAATGAATTTTTCTTCCTCATTATATCATATTGTCATCCAACCTATGTTAATTAATAATATTTTTTTAAAAATGTTTAAATCTAGTTGAAAATTACACCTTTTTTCTTTCTCATTCAATCAATGGTCTGTTTTAACTCTCTGCATTGTTTGTGTGTGTGTTCGGTGCACTACACCGTTCTTGTCTCACTCTTTTCATTTTCTATAAACACATTATCATAAAATTATTAAACCATACTAAAAACCATATCAATTTCTGGGTTAATATACTATTAGGTTGAGTCATGATTTGGTAATTTCATGCGATTTAGAGATTTTTATCATTTAGTATTATTTCTATAAACATTGTATTTGTTGAACATAAACTGTCATTATTAATGAAAAGTTTTATTTAATATATGTATTTCATTGATTATTGTACCAATTACTATACTACCATTTACAAGTTGTGATATATATTATAACACTGTGTTATGTCAAGGCTTGGAATAAATCCTCAACACATGGGAATTTCGATCAACATAATCTTGTGAAGTGGGTGTTAATTTAATAATATGTGAAGTAATGCTCAAGGATATCATAAGACTAAATTCTTGAATAATTAACTCACCACAATATTTAATAAATTTTAAAATTAGATATCATCGAATAATTTGTTTATTTATTCTCTAAAATAAAACCACCAAGTAAAAATTCAATAAAAAATAGATGACAATTAAAATGTACAATAATGGATGACTTAACCTAAGTGACAATATTCATACTAGTAAGACACCATACCATTGAATAATTGGTAAGTGAAAATCGATCGTGGTTAAAATGGTGTCGTTGTTGGGGCTCCTGCACTATACAGTCGGTAGTTTTTGATTTTTTGTAATATAAAACAAATAAAATAAAAAATAAACCGAAATATGATTTTGAAAAAGAAAAACTATTATAAATCACCATTTCACATCCTTTAAAATGTATTTAAAATCCCCATATCCTCCAAAAAATTCCCTTAGATCTATTAGAGTCTAAAATATAGTGAATAGTAAATCAAATTTGAAGAAACAATAGAGATAATAAAATAACTAAATAGATATTTATTATCCAACAAATTTAACTATAAATGAAAAATACTATATACCAAACCCTTAAATAACTCTCTTCCCCTAATATGAAGTACCAAACCCATGGTAATTAATATCTATATATAAAATCTAACTTCGAACTCAAATAGTTTGTGATTCATCTTCAACATAATATCCATGACCTTGTTAGTGAGGTACATATCATCATCTCAAAGAGTTACAAGTGGTGTTATGTAGCATGAACCCTCAAGGGGGTAATGATGAACAAATCTGACATTGAGCATTCCATTTATCTTTACCTGGCTCCTCCATTACATGGCTCTAATAAATCTCTCTTGGTTCCATAACCACATGTAATGAAATTAAGTGACTCTAACTATTTAAATTCATTAATAGTTCTCATACAACTTCTATCTAAAATTAAATTAATGGTATCAATCAATTCCCCAATGAATCACTCCGTGAGTATTTTAATTGATTTAAAAAGGTTATGGAAATAGTGTTACTCTATCAAATCCATGAACAACATTTGATCCAATACATCTATGAGGTTTATTGGATATGGAGAGAATAATAATTTATGCATCATGTGGGGGTGATTTTGTTGAAAAAACTACTACACCTACATGAGATCTGATATGAAAAATGGATACTAAAATTCAACAACTCTATTCATGGGAAAATTCTCAATTATAACAAGTAAAGGTGAATATATACATAGATCCAAGAAAGATGAAAGTGTAAATGAATGAACTAACATGTCTTATGTGTAGTTAATTATTAATGCAAAATTCCCAACCTCATAGTCTCTCCCATTTATGTACCCTAGAAATATCCAAAACTACGGAATCTACATCCCACTAGAACATCCAATAGACTCATGTCCAAAAATTCAAGAAGATATATATAATTCAACTAATCCAATACAGATCAATGCAGAATATGCTCAGTGGAACATCAACCCACAAGAATCATCACAATTCATTATAAAATTCAACAAACACCACTCTGATCCCTTCTATTATACCTTTAACCACGCAATTAGGTATAGTAATCCTATCTATAATCCCCCATAATTCTCTCCTCAAAATGGGAACTCATTTCTTTATGGTCATGTTATTGGTTATATCAAAAAACCATCACCATTTCTTCCTGAAACTTATAGGATAAATCCTCTACATTATCCTCTTAAAATCCATTATTCTAATGATCTGTCTCAATTCCCAACCCAATAGAATATCTTCATTTAGAACAAAAATAACGGCAATCCCAATTCCGGATAAGCATCTTCTTCAAAGAAACTATTTTAATGTGAAATAGACAATCATGACACCTTCATTCATTATAGACTCAAACATTTTGAATCTAAAATTGGTCAACATTCATAACACATAATCTGGTAGAAAAAACAAAATTATCCATAACACCTAGGTCAACCGTTACCAAACCCCAAGGGTAATGTTAGTGCAATTTCAATTATATAGGGGAAAAAATTTGTTTTTCTTCATGATTAGTCCTCTAAATCCCCATTAAATGGAGATATAGAATATTAAAAGATAATGACACCAGAAAAGAAATACGAAGACTAATTCATTTATTTATAATTTTTTTCCCACTCCATTCAGTAATTTTCTTGTAAAATTTAATAATTGGTGTGTAATGCCCATGTTTTAATACCAAGTATATTTTTTGAGAATTATTTTAATTATTATAATGAATTAAATTTAATATTTTAATTATAACTACCACGATACATATAAAAATTTTAGGATTTTTTTTGAGACATTAATAAATTTCCAACAAATCATTATGCTTGTGTTTGGGACAATTCGCCTACTTGATGGGTCATATGTCCAGCAGAAGAAGTCATTAAGAATCAATAAACAAACTAGACCATCCATGATGATTGAATATCCAAGATTAATCTAGATGCCCAAATTTTATAAAACTCCACAATATATTCTTCATTACCCAATTGAATATTTGATAAAAATTTGGAGTCCCATCTACAAAAAAGGGTCTTATCATTATGTCTTATGTAAAACCCACCATTTTATATGAAATTTAACATTATCAGGAAACAAATAATGTTTTCTCGCAATATAGGCATTAATTAAAGGTGATATGTTTTACTAGGAAAGTAAATATATAGTTGGACAACTATATAGACGAAATGTTTCATATTTGACTGAATATTCAAATTCAAAAACTCATTGACATGTTGGAATTCATAATATATGAGATATAAATGTATAGATTAATGTTATTTATTGAATAAACCCTAAAAAATGAATCATTATGTCCAATGGCCTCCAAATTTTGAGGGTAGACTTAAAAAAATTATATATACATAGTTGGAGAATAATATTTCTTCATATTATGTATTCTGTATAATCAAATTGTCGATCCTAATTGAGGAGATGACATGGAATGAAAACAGTCCATATCCAAGGGATATAAATTCACCCCCCTCACTCCAGTTATGGGGAAATAATTTTAGAGTGAATGGGGATTGTTTTTCCTGACCAGGATTCTTCCAATGGCATGGGAGGATCTTCTGTAATCATGTATATACTTGAAATATCATTCCTCTATTCTTATTTTTATTTATATTTTCTTTTTTCGTCATTTGTAATCTCATAAATGTTTGTGTTCTTAATAATGTTATAATGACAGATTCTTTCTCATTATAACATCTTTATATCCACCATTTATTTTTTCATATTAATTTTATTAATATTTTTAAATAAATATAAAAATACCTCCCCTCTTTTTATTTCTCATCAATCAAATTTCTGTTTTTAACTCTCCTCACCATTCATGTGTGGTTTCGTCACACAATTCTTTTCTTATCACATTATTTTAAATTTCATTTTACTCATCTCCATAAAGATATTAAAAAATATTAATAAGAATTTCAATGAAAAATTTAATCTACTATTGGGGTGAGTCATGATTTTGTGACATTTATTAATTGACTGATTTTGGTCGTCGGGTATTCTTTAGGTAAGCATTATGTATGTTGATCCTAAAATGTCGAGATTAATAAAATGTTTTTTAATATAATAATTAATTGAAAAAATTGAACCATAAATAAAATACCATAAAAATGTGTTGATTTAGATTAGAACACATTTTTATGTTATGTCCTGGACTAAATCCTCAAAATTTGGAAATTCTTCTGAAAATCATCATATGATGTTTGTGATAATTTAATTCAAAATAACTCAACGATCAAGGATATCATAAGTTTAAAATCTAAAATGATGAACTAACCACAATATTTATCATATTTTCATATCAAACACCATCCCTTAATCAATATTATTATGATATGCATCCAAACCACCCATTTAAATGAAAAAAAATGATTATTAAAATGTTACATCACTGAGGATTTGATTCAAGAGGCGCTATAAACATTAGCATAGCACCATAACCTTGAATAGTAAATAGTTTACAATAATACATGCTTCAAGTGTCACATATATTCATGGATATTGGTAATAATAACAATATTTTACAAAAAATAAAATCAATCTTAATTTATAAAATAATTCATTATTATCAAGAACAATAATTTCTCAGTAGTTCAAGAACAATATATTATGAATAAAAAAGATGGAATACACGATATAAAAAATTTGTGTCCCTTTTATTATAATATAGGATACAGTATTTAATATTTATAACCATGTTCATTATCAGGAAAATATTATAAATGTCCATATTAAATACAAAAAAATGTTAATAAATATCAAAAATGTATATCATTAATATATTTGAGGGATATAAAAATTTTAAATAATATTCCTGAAACTTATAATGTTTAAAAAATATTTTTTTTAAATAGGTCCAAATATTTTAAATTGTTATCAATTATTTTTTATCAATTTAAAAAGAAACAGTTGAAATTTTTTCTTACCAGGGTATAGTGAATTTGACTAATTACAGTTAAAAGTAAATTGATAAGGCTTATATTTCATTAAATCATTATATTTTTTTTAACATGAATAATATATTTCATCAATAATAATATAAACATTGATAATATTACATTTATTCAATTTTTTTACCATTAAAATGTATATTTACAATATATGTCAAAAATTGTCAATTTCTTACTATTGAAATCTATAATAATTAAGAATTGGGATAAAGATATCATATGTTATATTATGAATTATAATTATTAATAGGCACAATTTTTTATCATTTTAAGTATTTTTTAATGAAAAAATGAATTTATAGGCTTGGGCAACTCTAGCACAATACTTTTGTAAAAAATTAAAAACTAAGAATTTTAAAACACTAATATTAATTTTTTTAAGTTACAGTGTATCATGAATTTTGATGAAGTATATAAAATAGTAGGAATGTGATAATTTTTTATAACAGAATTAATTATTTTCGATGTTTTTTATAAATTCAAATTAAGTGAATAGTGTAAAAAATGATTTTTTTAAAAAAATTATTTGATAATTTTTTATTAATAATAAAATCCAATATAGAGGAAATGTATGATCAGAAAATTCATTCAATTTCATAGATGTAAACATTGAAAGAAAATTATAACCTCATATGTATAATTATAACCACTTAAGATTGAAAAATTCATTATTGTAGTGATGTTATGAATTTATAATGATGGGTTAAAAAAGAATGATATGGTTTAAAATGACATCAAGACCTGTATAAATTATATTTTATGATGATATTTTTGAAAATAGAATTTTTTACATCATGTTCAAGTCCATATATAATCATTACACATTAGAAAACTGTTATTTGTATTTTAATACATTCGGAAATCCTAGTTGTTCCCATTGGATCCCTAAAAATGCACACCCCTTATCACTTTTATTTATAATATATTGATTCATCTGGATTGGACAATCAATATCGGACATTTCTTTCCAAACATAGATATTACATATTTTAAGATTAGTTCTCATTATATGGAATAATAATCCATACATGTGTAATTTAGTTCTAGTTCATCTAAAATCATTGAATCATACAGACATATTCATAGTTGAACAACATATTTTTTCAATAATTTATTTCTATCTAGAACCCATCATATAATTATAATAAATAATAAATTTGTACATAACATGTGGATTAAGACATAATAATGGGTTATCTCATATTCTTTGTATGGCTAAACACAAGAGATATCAGTAATCACATAAGAATAAAAAGAGAATAAGTGTATGAGAACATGAGTTTTACATTTGAAAACCTTAAACTCTATATCATAAATCATAGAATTTATTAACAGAAAAAATTATTTATATTCATAAGTCAAGAATGAAAAGTAATAAATGTACATTATCCATGATAACATATCATTACAAAAAGACATTGCCTTATGGATGGTAGATAAGAAAAAAAATTGAATGTAAAGCTTATCCACAATGAGATTCATTACATATTAGTATTGTACTAACAACATGTGTACATGATTCAAACATTGAATAACCTCACCTATACAATCTTTTGGGATTTTCATATCCAACCATGTACCTAATTTTTTGCTAGGGATATTCTAATGTGATCCTTTTTATCTCATTAAACTTTAATCATTACACAATGCACTGAGGGGAGATATAGGTCCCACTCATTATTTAGGACATTCATTAGTGTTCCACAAGACCATATAACATTCACCATTTCTTAACATAGGAAAATAAATTGGTTTCATCAACATTGTATTATCTTATCAAAAAACGGAAAGGGTTTTCAGAAAAATATCATAATTTCATTATAGTATAACCATAAAAAAGGAATTGGATTTATAAATATCATGTCATTATAAGCATTAAAAATTAATAAAAAGTTTAAGGATTATAAAATTTGATCATATCTTAATTAACTCATAAGTATCATCAAACGATGTTTCCATATGTTTAAAATTATTTTTAGTCATCACATGGATAATTTTCTAACAAAAATACCACTTAATATTGAAAATATCATTTAAAATAATGTTTTTTATCCGTTTTTTGAATATATCTTGAGAAACATAGAAATAATTATTTAATTATCATTTAAAACATTTATTGAAGAAAACATGATTTCCAGTATTAAAATTACTTTTTTTAAAAATTGACAAACCATTTTCAAACTCATTCATTTAAAAATAACCATGTAAATCTATTATGGATTCTATAAATAAAATATTGTCTACGAAGATGTAAAATTCATTTCATTCAATGAAAAATTATAAGAAAATATTACATCCATATTTTCAGCAAATATTCAAAAGTACATATTTTTTAATTTGATAATAAGAAACCTCTTAACATATTTTTAGAAAACTGATACTTAGGTAAAAATTTATTTTAATAATAATTATATAATTAAAAACAAATATATCATTTTTAGAAAACTTATACATGGATAAAAAATATTTTTCTATCAAATAAATATTAAAATTCATTTTCCCTTAAAAATACTTTTGGGATCATAAATGAATAAATATAGAATGTTAAAAAATATATACTGTGATGAAATAAACTATTGATAAAAAATTTCATTACATTCTTGAAAATAAATCTTAGAATTTCATCATCAAAGCATGATCATAAAAATATCTAACAAAAAAATGTTATTGTAACATCAAACCCTTAACACATTGGTAACCATTGAGTTCAAATCCTCTTGAAATAATAACATTGTCCAAAAAAGTTAAATATATTGATAATAAATAAACTAAATATAGAAATTTCAATGGAATATTATGTATACCTCATGAAAATTCTGTGTAAATAATTTACCTTATGTCCCAAATTTGGAAATTTAAGGTAAATATCTTTTACCTTAAGTCTTAAATTTTTGTCAACATTTTGAACCTCTTGTATATTAAAGATAGTTTAATTATATAGTTATTAATGAAAAATTCTATTATGTATCATAACATATATTATCTATTTATGGTATTTTTTACCCATTTTATTATAAATTTCATTTAATAATCATATTTCGGCTAACAATCCCTTTTATTTTCATTTATATTTCATTTTGGTATCATCAGTCCTTAAATATTTATCGGGTTTTCTAAATGTAAATAATTTTATAAAAATAGTTAATATAATATATATTTATTATATATGTATTTAGAGTGTTCCATTTATGCTATAAAAATAAAATTAATTACACCATTCATTGAGATGGTTGGACATACGTACACATGAACAGTATTCTTATTTATTTTATGGATGAGAAAAAATTGGAAAAAAATATTAACTCTCTCGAAAACATTTTAAGTGATATATATCAAAAACTTTAATTATAGGTTACCACATTACCTTCCAATTTAAACTTAAGTAAAAAAAATCATAACTCATTGCGAGGGGGAAGTCCTCCATTAAAAAGTCCAACGTTATATTATACACAAGAAATATAAATAAGGATGGTGTTTGTGATATTATAATTAAATAAGTAAAATAATATCATAATTATTATATATAATCCTTAAATACTTAATTATATCCAACCACAAGTGGTGGTGATGGTAAAAAATTAACATCGAATCAAAAGGTGGAATTTTATGATCCACATAATCGGTTGTCTCATAATAAATTTGATTGAAGAGAAGATATATCCAGTTCATTAAATTATCATAATAACATATCTTTATATGTTGTTTTAAGGTGTTATAATATTACCATACTTGAATAATATTTATAATATGTGAAAGATGAAATAAAATAGAATCAAAATATTATTATTTATTTCACTTATTTGGAGAACCAATTAAGTATTATATCTAAATAAATAATAAGATACATTAATAACATGTATAATTACATCATTGTGTCAGGATTTGGATAATGATATTTTTATTTATGTTATTTTCGATAAAAAAAAAATTATATGTCTAAAATAATGAGGAGATTTGTGGAATTTTATAATCGTACGAGACTAAACAAATGATTTTTTGAAAACAATAAAATGTGCCCGCGTTTTACTAATAAAAGGCTCCAAAATGTATAATTACAAATAGTCATAAGTGATATATTACATATATGTATTTAAAAATAGCCTTTGAATACATTATAGTCCATTTTACCACTAATCATTTTATTTTCACCATGTTAATATTTTTAGACTTTATCCGTGGTAATTAATTAGTTTTGTATATACTATTCATTTTGAACAAAATTTATTGTAAAATAATTTTATAATATAAATTATTAATTATAAAAAACAGAATCCATTTTTTCACACTCCTTCATATAATGATTAAAATTTATTTGAAGATTAATCTCATAGGTGTGACGAAATAATAATTTTTCAAAGTGAAACATTTCATTAGTATAGATTTTTTTATCAAAATTCAATATGAAATTATTCTGAATTATATAAATTGGATTACATGATATATATTTATGATAATTTTACATTTAATATATTTTTAAATAATATTTATATTTTTAAATTTATTTATAGTAAATGGACGTTTTTAAAATATGTTGACATTATTTTTCTATTCATCAGGAAAATAATCATCTTAGAAAATTCTCAAAATTTCACTCGAATATAATTTTTATATTTATTTTAAAAAATTAACATTAATTTTTTGAAATAACATTTCATAATTTGGAAATTATTACTATTACTATTTTATCAATAAAAATACACTAAAAATATTCTTTATGAAAAAATATTATTTTCCAAATATATGAATACCTTACAAAAAATGATGTAATTTTTTATTAATATGATATATATATATATAATAACCTAATAAATAATAATTTTAAATTATTTAATCAAATTCATTCCACATGGTTTATGAACTACATTTTAACCATATATTTTATATAATAACATAAATAATATATCATAGTTCATTAAAATAAGACGTTCTGTGTAACACAAGCATTCCGAGAAATGAAATTTATTTGAAAACTAGAACTACCCAAATAATCATAAGGGTGTTACTTCTATCCGATTAAATTTAATTTCAACATCACAATTTTTTCAGTTTTTTAAATACAACTATAGATTATTCTATCTCATTACATACACTTGTTACCTTGTAGATTCCCAAACTGGCAGTTTTATCACTAAACATTGACCAAGTGAGCAGTTGAAATTAATTTAAAATTAAATATATGATGCCAAAACTCCAATAGTTATTCCATATAAGAATTATCATGCTCTAACATTGTGAACCATATTATTTGTATATATGAATTATTATGTTTTTACTTATATAGTGGAGGTATATAGAACTCATCCTCTTCATCATAGAGGTTCAGTAGAATGACCAATTGATAAGAAATCATCGATATATGATAAATATTTTATATTGGGAGGATATACGTAGGGAATAGTTTTCATTTCTTCATGAATCTTAAAATATTTTCCATGGATAAATTAGTAGAAAAAACATGCCACTAACTTCAAACTCCAGGTCATGCTAGTGATTGTTAATAAAACTTTTTTGTTGACTTTTAGATACAGATATGCCATTATAAAAGGATCTTAAATTATATTCAATTTATTCGTCTATAATATATACCTATAATTTTATTTCTCTACCATTATGTTATTACATTGGAGTTCTATGACTATTTCCATAAAGTTATTCATAATGGTCTATAAAAATGTTTGAGTGAAAGTTATTATTATGTAAAAACGTAAATAGGGGAAGGTGTTGATCCCAAATTCCCTTGAAATACATAAAAAAATATTATACCATATCCATAATGGTTTTAATTTTTTTCTTTCACTGTCCATCTTTTCTATGATGATATATAGTGATGAAACTAAAATTCATATCAATATAATGTAAAAGACTTTACTAGAACATCAAAGTAAAACATGGATACAAATAAAATATAATGGAATTTTGTAGCCCATTAAACATCTCCACAAACTTAATGTATATTCTAGATAGATATTATATAGATAAATCGTCTCTAACAATGATGATGTAGACTAAATTTATATGGAAATTGAAATAAATTCCTAGAAAAATATTCCATTTATACTTTTTGTGTAGTCAAATAAAAAAATCCGTGGAGATGGAATATAATTGTAATTATCATGTAGTTAATTAGTGTAAGAACCTTTTTGGTTTTGTCTCTAAGCCTTAAGATTGTGACATAAAAGTAATTAGGATACAAACCCTGCAATATCTCTTTTCATATCATCCATACATAAATACTATTTTATACCTTTATAAATTTTTGTACTTGTTGAATGAATAGAGAATGAAGAACTATGAGCCTCTTTTAATAGGTTATTTTTCATGTTTGGTATCAATATAACACATACACAATTTCCAAAGCATATCATTCCATCATTATCATGGTTAAACTCAAGAACATTTCTCATCTTCAATTGTGTATTCAATGCTTCCTTTTATGCCTCTTTATTTATATTTTTGGATTTACTATTTGTTGCATAGCTAAGAAAGATAATATTATGTATAATATTTAAATATTTTAAGACTCATACTTTGTAAATCAATAAATATTTTATATTCTCATATCCTCATCATGGATATTTTTTCATGATCGTTTCAACTCTATGAATTTTCTTTCGTATTTTATTTATTCTGGTGGTAATGTATTGAGTAGTCATAATCATTAATTATCTCCATGAATATTCCTTGGATCATGTTAAACTATTTATATTTGAATATATATATTAAACTATTTTTATGAGAATATATATAACACTTTTCTCTATAAAGATAATCCATCCATATCATTAATTAAATAATTATCATAGCTAACACCAAATCATGAGTTGGGTAATTATTATCATGAAGAATCAATTGATGTAATTAATAAGATATAAATATTTTATTATTCATGATAATTCATCCTAATAACTTAATGTATGTATCACTATAGTATACAAACACTTCTCTACTGAAGTGTAATGAAATAACAACTGTCGTTACTAATCTCCCTGTCAGTTCCATGAAAATTCTCTAACCTTATTTTATCATGAGGAATCCGGATCCCTTCCAAGCTAACATGGTGTGTAGAATTTATATCAACCATAATGTTCCCTCAAACTACTTATAATACGTAGATTAACCTACCATAAAATGTACCATAGTCACAATAGATAGTCTGGCCAAATCTAAATAGCATCTTTCTTTGGAACCTATGTTGAGATTATATCACCCAAACATGATTATTTTGGTAAAATGATGGAATAATATGTCAATTTTCTATACACAATATCCATCTTAATGCTTAGTATTAATATTCTCAACTAATCTTTTTTCTCTTCATTCATAATTTATTAATTTTGGATAACATATATAAAGACAATAAATATCAAATCATGTTAATCTATAAATAATATATTTATTAAATCGATGAATATATTAGGGGTATTAGTCAAAATTAATGGAATAACAATATACTCACAGTGTATATACAAGATACAAAATGTTGTCTTGGGATTATCCACCTTCTATAGTCACAATTTATGATATCCAAAATGATTTTCATTCTAGGAAAAGTATTGGTCAATACAAAATTGATCAAATAAGTCATTAATATAGGGTAGGTGATATATCTTCTTGATTTTGATATAGTTCATTACCCAATAATAAATATAGCGTCTCATGCATATATAATTTCTTTTATCAAAAAAATAATAGGGTCAGACATATTTGACACACATGGACAAATGAATCCCTTGTCCAGCTCCTTCTAGTGTTCTTTCTTCTTTTACTACAACTCAATTGGGGATACAATCATTTATTGTGATAATATAAAATTGAACCAGATTGAGAATAATATAATTTTTTGAAATCACACTATAATAATATTCCTATAGACTAAAATAATTGTCATTGATACATTCAATATACCAATAATGTATTCTAGTAGGCGTTTAGCATCTAATCATTTTAGTTTCAGTTTGATGCCCATATATAATTTTTCATATATAAAAGAGTGTATAGATATAGATTAAAATAAGATTTTATATGTTCTGGAGTGGATTGTATGTATACCTTTCAACCTGTTATTATCATACCCTGAATCTTAAGTAGTGATCACTTGTGATTTCCCCTTGTCTCTTAGACTAAGATGTTTCTAGTGCCAATCATTGTCAGTAATATTTTTATTTTGGAACTAGTTATAAAAATTATTACACTACTTATATTTGAAACACATTAGTGTGGAAGGTTCATCATCTGAAGGATTCTACTTATTTTCCTCAGTAGCCTACTCGATCCCATCACATATACAACCAACTACAGTATTTCATTCCTTATCACACATAAAACAATATCTAGTCACATTATTAAAATTTCATCCATATTTAATTACATAATTTAAGATTGAAGGAAATAAAATCTTATATTTTTTATTGTATATAGATATTACTTTCAATACTATCTTCCATCTATTAATAAAACAATCTAACTGATTGGTTACTCCAATATCAATTTCAACCATAATATTGAAACGGTTTATTTCATTATAACTAATAATATACCATGTGAACAATATAATTTATATTCTTGGTTTTAATAAAATAAATTATTAATCCACTATGATTTAAGGCCAGATGATAATACATGAACCATACCTCACAAGTTACATAAAATACCCCTCATATGTGCCAATGAAATCCTCAATCATACATTATAACTCAGGGAATTTTTTATCCATTTTATTATACAGAAGAAAGAAGGGATGTAATTATTAGAAATTATTTATTTAATATCATCCAATTAAATGTAATGAATTTTATATTGAATACTTGTATTATTAATAAGATTCCACCATTTATATTTATTACCTTCCAAATGATAGACATCAAAAATAAATTTCTCATTCATTGAACACTTATGAATGGATAATATCATTTAAATGGTATTGAAACATTATTTTAGAAACTATTAGATCAAAATGACATTTAAAATATGATGTATGATGCATCACAACTGGATAAATGGAATGTTTTTACCACCTTTCTCATTTTTAATTTTAGTATTATTCAATCCCGATAATTTTATTTGAGAATAGTATGATGATTTTTCATTCAAGATCTCGTAAATTTGGTTTCCTATATAGAAAATAATTTCACATTTTTTCACACATTAGTAACATTGTTCATTCATGTTCCATACATTGAATAAAATAATTAACAATAATGTAATAATCATTAGGAATAGTATAGAGTCACATAATAATGAAAATTCACATAAAGTATATCCAAATCATAACTCCTTATTTTGAATGTACAAAACAATAAGTTTAACCTTGGTCATTTATTTAAATTATTAAAATATATCTTGATGGTTAACAATGGAAATTTGAAAAAACCAAAGCATATCAACTTGGAGTGAAAAACATAGTGTTTAGCTAGGAATGAATTCAAGTACCAGGTAATGCTAAGGTCAAGCACGATGCGCTATTTTATGAGGTATTACCACTTGATACATCTATCCCAAAAACATGTCCAGTTTTAATATAAATAATGAGTTTTTTCTCTTTATAGACTTTATAATATTTTAAATACCAATACTTTTGGATGTTATCCAATATATTAGACCATCCTATGTTATCCAACAAAAAATTTATCAGACTAGTTTCAAATGGTTCATCTAAACACTTATCTAATACTAACCCTAATACCAAAATATCTCATACATAATTATTATATCATAATATATGAATATTTACTACATAACATAATAGTACAAACATATATCATTTAGCCCTAGTTCCATTAGAAAACTAGAAACATTCAAAACATGTTCATAGGTGAAAAAGATTATCTCCTACAAAATTCATCATATATAGAAATGTTCATAGAATTATCATATATAAAAAATATCATTATATCATAGGGAAGAATACTTGAAAAATCATGATCTCAGATCCTTTGAAAGGGTAAATAATGGGTATATTAGTTATCACATATTAATAAAATTATAATAAGTGTATATGAATAAGAGTTTAATAGTTCAAAACCAAATCATTTATATCATAGATCATAAATAAGATTCATGAAATAAATCTTGAAAGTTCATATGAAAGGAATCATTATAAAATCAATTTACATAATACATGATAGAATAATATTTCATATGAAATATATTTCTTAAATACACATAGTCATATAAAATATTATGTCAGTAATATCATCAACGACATTTATTACAAGTTTTTTTGCGCTAGCCACGGGTTTACAATAATTAGGATTGGGATATCTTCTCATTTAACCTATCATATTCGTGGGATAAGGTACAATTTACCTTTTTTGAGGAAGCAAAAAACCTATAATTTACAATTTGAACTCGTATGACATTACACATTATGAAATGCATTGGAATTATGTCTAGGTCCTACCCATCTCAGAAACTATAGAATTTTTTTCCAGAAGTGAATTAAATAATCATCATATCAAAACCCAGGTAAATAAATTGGTTTTATAAACATTTTTATATATCATAAACTATGAAAAAAACATGTTTATTTAGAATATAATTATTTAATCAGAGAATATCCAAATAAAATAATAGGTTTCATAAACATCCTTCCATCAAATAAATAATCCATCGAGGGAATCAATTTGGATGGGGAAATTGGATTATATATTCATTAAAACATAGGTTACATCAAATGATGTCATAGTATATGGAAACAAGTTTTGGAAGATCACATTATACTTCTCCAAGGGAAAATAACCCTTCAACATTGAAAATACAATTTTATAACATAAAGTAACTTCAAAATACATTTCTTTGAAACTACCCATAGAGAAATATTATGGAATAATTAATGATCATTTCATTAATTTATCATGAAAATTAAAATTTCACATCGAAAAGTATTGTATTATTAAAAATTTCATAAATTAATTTTATAATAGTTTTATTTCACAATAAATATGAGAATATATAATTTATAATTTAAATTATTTAATAATAATGATTGCTAGAAATGATGTTAATGGGGTAGTGGTTAAAATATACCAATTCATTCTAATTTTTCTTTAAATTTCAAAATAACCACAGAATTAAATCGAAATGAATACTCCATTTAAATAATTTTTTATAAAATAATGATCTGGTTAAAATTTCATTAAAAATTTATTTGATAACATCAATATCATTTTCTAAAACATTTTTAGACAACATAGATATAGGAAAAATGTAGTCTCGATTGAAATGAGAAATACATTTTATTTTATAAAACACATTTTATTTGAATAGAGAGTATATAAAGAGATTAAAATGAATGTAAAACATTCATTATCAAGAAATAAGATTAGTATAAAAACATTATTGTTTTATTTTAAATTAGATTATAACATTTCATTATTTAATGAAAAATCATAAGTGATTCTAATAAAAATGATATTGTAGCATCCTACACATAACACTTCGGTAATGTTTGAATAGTAATACCCATGAAAAAATAAAATTAAATAAAACAATAAATGTCATTAATGTTTTTATATTTAGTATTTATCATTTTAATGGGTGGTAAAGTAAACTGAATTGAATAATATAGGGAATAAAATTAATTATGTATGTAGAAGACTACTTCAATACAAAATCCCTTCCCATAAGTCAATACATAATTCATTAAAGTTTGAACCACATTTATAATAAATATTGGTATTATATAAACTATTAAATAACCATTATAATATTTATCATGTCATATAACATTTATATATGAACGTTTATTAAATTTTTTCTTACTATTCCTTATTAAAATCGCAATTTTGAATCTTCTTTAATTTCAACCTAGGGTTTTTTAGTATCACAAATCCTTTTGATTAAATATTTTTTTGAAAATATAATAAATTTTATGAATGATATAAAAGTAATATATATTCATTATATTATAATTTAGAGTAATCCATTAATATTAGAGTTTGAAAATAAATTAAATTATTCATGGAGATGGTAACCCCTATTTACGCATGAATGTTATTTTGACCTTCAAGAAAGGTGGAAAAAGGAAGGTAATTAATATATTAAATTTAAATAATAATTTTTCTTTCATATATATCACATATATTTATTAAATGATGAAATATTATCTCAATGTAATGCATAAGTGATAAACGATTCACATTACATCACGATTTAGTAGTCCACCATACACATGAGCAACGTTATTATATTTTCAATGAAGATAATTTAAGAGTTTATATATGATAATATAATCATATAATAGTTAAAATATCATCAATATGTTATATAAAAATTAAATCAACTATTATATACATCTGGGAGATGTTTATTTTTGTAATATGAATAATGTCATTTCATGAGGCATTAGTTCATTGTACAGACAACCAATGATTTTGATTTAAATTAGATAGATGTGGAGATAGATTTAAGTCATTAAATTATCATAATAATATCTATTTGAATGGTATATACTTTTTTTATAATATTATCCCCGCATAAATATATTTTATATTGTTAGAATGATAATTAAATCAAACAATCCTTTTTCCAAATTTTACATCATTTTCAGAGTTTATAGTTATGTTTATATATAAAGCCTTGATTTGAGGATTCATATTTCCAAATAATGATTGTATGATTTTTTAAGGGTTGTAATAATGATATTTTTACATGTCTTATACAACCAATAAATTTTTATGTGTTTAAAGGAGAGGACAACGGGTGTCTATTTATTAGTGGGGGAAACATATGGAATTGTTTGCAAGAATAATGCATACTAATGTTATTTAAATAAAAAATGAAAAAAAAGGTAATTATAATAAGTTTTATCAGATACTCTCAAAATATTACAATCCAAATGGATTCGGAACATTTTAGTCTTAATTTACACTGTTAAATAATTAGTTGAACCCCTAGGTAGACCCACTTTAACCTTATCCACAGTAATTATTCATTATAATTTTTACCTGACATTATCAACAAAAAATATGTATAAGTTATTATATAATATTAATTATGATTATTCCTTTTCTGGAATCTATTTTTTAATGTTCAATCCATATATGGACAAATATAATTTAAAATTAATCCTGTAGAAGTGATGAAAAAATGGATTTCCAAATAAAAACATTAAATATGTACATCATTTATTAATATAAAAATTCAATATGAAATTTAATAATATTAAATAAATTTTATTTATAAACGTATAATTTAAAAAAAATTAATTTTTAATCATCTGTAAATATTATGAAACTTTTTAAACCAACGGAATTTGTTTAATAATAATATGTATTATTAAGTATTCATTATAATATTGTTGTTGTAATAAAATTATAAAACATTACTTCAATGATAAATCATACATGTATATATTAAACATGAATTTTGTTCTTGATATAGATTTCTTAAAAGTGTAATAAAATTATTATTTCATCAAAGAAATCAATAAAATCAATTTTAAAAAAAATAGTATTTCCAATATACATAATGAATTTAATAAAACATAAATACACTTTTATCAATATGTTTTATCTATATAAATCAGATATAAATACTCTTAAACCAATTTAATTATATTAATAACATACATATTTTTATATTTTTTATAAAGGACATTTTCAAATAATAATATTAATAATATATTAGAGTTCATGATAACCATAAAAAGACTCATTTTTCTCAAAATCTAAGATAAATTCAAAATTTACCAGTTTTAAAAATTCACATATATATATATATATATGAATAAATACATAAAAATCATTTTAAAAATATGTACATGAAAAATAAATTTTATGAAAATATTTCATTATAACAATTAAAAGAAGATTCTATAGATAATGAGTCGCATAACATGAGTATGATTTGTCACATATGACCTTTTTCATCCTAAATAATAAAATATTGTTAATTATATGATTTATTTATAACCAATTTCATATTTATAAATCTTTTTTATATTATTTATTTTCAATTCAAAACAATTACATATTTTTTTATCTTCACACAATATGTTTTGATAATATTCGGTTCATATGAACAAAATAACTTAGTTATGTGTACTATGTTCCAAAATTTTACTATTACACTATTTCTATATTAATTATAATGAAATAATTATAAATTTCATAGTTGAATTAATCTTTTACAAACAATTTTTAATTAAAGGTATGAAAAATTATCTATATTACAATCACTGAAATGGTATGTTGTATTTGGGCATGAGTAATGTTTCAATTTTTCACCGATCATGATAGAAATAAAAAATTTACTCTATTTATATAATGATTAATAAGTCATAAATATCATATATAAACATTAAAATCATTATTATATCATTCATTGAGTGTTGATAATAGAAAATGAAATACATCTATTTGTGATACATTTGTTTATCTTACAGAAAAATGATGAATCAATCTCCCAATTTATAGAAGCATGTATTTATATGGAAAATGACACTAAAATAATAATATCACAATATATAGTGGTTAATGGAGTAATTATTTTCATGTTTTAATAATATGTGAACTAGTGTAAGAATAATCCAAAATAATCATAGTGAAAAAAACTATACCACTTTTTTGGAAATCATTATTTCTTTGACAAGTTAAGAATACAAAAGATTGTTTTCTAACAAAAGAATAACTCTATAATTTTTGGTGGGATTTTGGGAAAATAATTTAGTAATAAATTTATGAACCAAAATAAATTTTATGTGTATAGGAATGAGATGAAGACTGCAGATTATATAAAAGATGGTAGGGGAACTCTTTTAATTTATCAGTATATGAAAATATAATAAGATGGTTATAAATACCAAAACATTCGAATGGAATGCAAATTAATAGGTGATGAAATTTTGTAAAATATATTATCACTTTTCATATTATATTATAATTTAATTATTTATAAATATTTTTTTTATAATTTAATCAAATAAAATATCCTTATTGTAAAATTAGATAATATTAATTACATATGCATTAACTACATCATGAAAATAGTGAAATTCATAAAAAACTAGTTTATTATATCTTACTAATTTCATTGTCATCTATGAAATTTTAAGATCTCAATAATAATATAAATTTTAATTTATTTTATTAATTTATAAAATATTATTTTATATCTCATTAATTAAATAATCAATGCATTTGTTTTATGGACGCATATAAGGTAATAATTTATTCCCTAAAAATTTAAAATCAAATACCATATTGAAGATAAATCTATTTTATTTCAGAAAAAAATTATGGATTGGAATATTATCTCAATAACTATAAATTAACAATTTTATACTATTTAAAAACAATTATTTGACATGTTAGACTGCCCATTATAAAAATACTATAAAGTTATTAATGATGTCAATGTTGTTGTTTATGGTAAAAATTAGACCCATGTATTGTTAATTTCTAAATTTTCTCATCTAATAGATTTATGGAAATTTCTATGGTCATTTTCCAATTGATCTCATATTAATTATGCCATTAATTTTCATGATTTATCCTTAATCATTATGAAAGAATAACCATGATTTCTATTCATATTTTCCAATATTATATGGGACATTTTAATAGAATTCAAAAAATAATAATTCCAATTATGAAAAAAAAATTAAATTCAATGAATAGATTTTTTATAATTTAATTAATTAATGAATACAAAAATTCTATGAAAAGTAATCATAGAAATAGATTTTTTGTTATAAAATATTTTAAATCAACTATAAAATCCATTTAAAAACTAATAATTAGATTATAATAAAACCAAATAAACTATTTAATGTTTAAAATAAATAGAAATATAATTATAGCTCTTAAATATATTAAAATAAAATATATTTTTTAAAAACAGATTGCTATATATTCCCTATAAAATCATTATATTAATAAAATTTATAAAAAATTATATTCTCATGCTATATTTACATGATAAATTTTAATACAATTAATTTCTAAAAAAAATTATATAATTTTAAATTAAGATAACAGTTTAATAAAAACATTTAATTTTGAAATTTAAATTTATATATTATATTTATAGTGAATATAAATATTAAATTATCAAATAATAATAAATATGAATGAAAAATTAGACAATCAGTACATATGTTGTTATACATTAACATCTGGCCAGTAATATCATTTACAATTTAGTTTTTCATTGCATCCTTTGTTGAGTAATGATACATGCTGAAATTTTTTTATTATGTAATACGGGTTTTGTATATTCATTTGTATATGGATTCTTTCTCTTCAATTACTATATTTTCTATCAAATCATTTAATTGATATTTTTATTACTCTAGAAATATAAATTAAAGGCATTTTTTCAACTTTTTCAATGATTTCAAAATGATATATAATGATGATTTATGGAATGTTTTTAAAATATTATGTTTTGAATATTGAAAACACTGATTAAGGAATTGTTCCTTTTAAAAATATGTAATATATTTAATTTTATGTGGTTATGTCCAATAATCTTTTGAAACCTACATTACAAGGTTCCATGGTAATTTTAAATCAAAATGTTTTATATAATACTTTATGAATGATTATATTTTAATGAAGTGATATCAAATACAAATAGGTATTTTCAATAAGATATATTCCATGTAATATTTAAAAGGTATTTTTTTCAATGACCACAAACATTTATTTCATGGATTTCTTCTATGTTGTATATATATATATATATATATATATTTATATTTCACATACACACCTAACTTATTGTACCTTCAGTAGTGTTATATTTTCATTATATTAATATCTTAAATTACATCATCGTGAAATTTCATATTAAAGTTATATGTGAATGATTATACAAACCCATCCCTTTCTATAATAAATACTTATGTATATTACTTATGATTGATTTACATTTTAAATAACACATAATCATGAAAATTTTAAGATGGGTGTACCCAGATAGTTATCCAATGCAATGGGGAAATATTTATACTCATGAGATGTTATATATGGGATTAGGTAATAATATGTATCCATTTTTGAAAATTATCAATGTATCAACATGAGATTTTGTTAAATATGTTTCTTCTAAATAATTTAATATTGTTAATATTTTTCATTTCCTAAAAAAACTAAATATATATTTTTTTATACAAAATATCTCATTTATTCTTGTCTTGTAGGCACCATAATGTTAATATATCACTGCAACGAATACACAGATTATGGGGTGGTACACAAAATACTATTCCTATCTTCTGTTAATCACAATTTTGAGCTTTTTAGATATCTTATGTTACACGGTAGACATCATTTTACAAAACTACAATATACTATTAATCTTATAATTAAAATGTTATTACAGTTACCACTTGTCCATTGGAATATAAATTACAGACAAGGATAACTAAATTATGAAAAAAAAATCTAAACATGTTATTGAAACTAATCCTCAGAATACATTTTTTTTAAAGAATGTATGAGCTATTTTAAAAGAATGAAATTCATTTTCTAAGAAAACTATTTTACTATGTACAAAGACTATTTATCTTAATGAATAAATAACTAATATTAATCAATAATTTTTGTAAAATATATATATGAAATATTCATTCAAAATTATTGGATTCTCACCCAATATATTTGATATGAATAAGATAATTATAAATAAAATTTAATGAATAAAATGATGTATTTTCAAAAAGGGTAATTTTTTTAAATTTTAAGACAGAACCCATTTAAACTATATTTTTTGTCACCATTTTAAATTGTATTTAATAAATAAATATTATTTTAATAGTGGGAGATTAAAATTTTCTTTGGTAGATTTTTTATGAGAAGTTTTTTGTTTGGATGAATAGTAACCAATATTGTAATTTAATTGAAAGTTACATTCTTATCAAAATAATTTATAGGGTAAAATTATATATATTATTTTTTAATTATAATCAGTTGAGAAATTATCATTAAATTCTATTTATGTTATTGTAACCATTTTTTAAATTTAATTTAGATATAAAAACATTTTGGTCTTTTCAACATTTTGACATTAAAGACTCGTTGTTTCATGTCATCTGTGAGATTATTTTTTAATTAGTTTTGACAAATTATATGCATGGAATTTTGAAAATTTTATTCTATATTTATATTCATTGATTCTAAATTAATAAATTACATTAATTTTATATTTTGGGAAATGTGATTAATTATTTTAGTAATTTCTATTTAAACAGTTAAGGATAAATCATGTAATTAATAGTAAAAATAAGATTATAAATATTCTAAACTAACCTAGAAGATTCCCAAATTATATTTTATGAAGTCAATTCTAAAATTATCTTCTAATTTTCCATACTGAATAATTATAATCGACATTTTTTGATGAATATGATTTGGATATTTTTAAAATTAATGATAGTGATAAAATGTTTTACAGTTACATTTAATAAGTATAATCTTTTAATATAGGTAAAAATAGAGGATATTTTAAAATATTTATATTATTATGTAATATAAATGTTTAATCTATATTATGGTATTTTAATTTTACATTGTTGTTAAGAAATTTTTATCATAAATAATTACACAATATTGTTGCAATAATAATTCAATTAATGAAAAATAAATTATTTGATATGATAAATATGATAAAAAATGCAGTTTGATATAATTAATATTATCAATTATTTTTTTATAGTTAAATATTACATTTTCAGGGTACATTAAATTAATTTTTTTATGTAACGACCCGTCCCCTGGGGCCCGTGCTGTGACTACCCCAAGCCTGCCTTCCATGGGACAGGGGTTGGCGACTAGCACCAAAGGCGTAATTCCCAAAACTAAGAAGACAATTCCTTTAAAACTTGAAAACGCACACAATAGAGTACAAGCTGGAAGCAAAGAACTAAGTAAAACTGTATACAAAAAAGTGCATGAAGTAGAAGGGCCGGAACACAAGCCCAATAGGAAACTACATGTACAACTGAAAAACATGTACACCAGAAGAAGAGTAAAATAGTTGTTGGGTCTGCTCGGGTGGTCAGGCGGGGCGGGCGGGCCACCGGGCGACCGGGAAGGCCTGGTAGTGCTCAGGCAGGGTGCCAAGCGGGCCAGCGAGTGGCTGGGTAGGCACCAGGTGGTCTGGCGGGCGATAGGGAAGGGCACGTCCAGGTCGGGAGGCAGCCGGGCAGGGCGCCAGGAGGGCCGGCGGGCGGCCGGGCAGGGCGCGCCCAGGCCGGCCAGCGGGGGCTCGGTCGGGGCTGGTTCGGCCGGTGGCGATGAGGAACGTTGTGGGAGTGGCATGTTTCATGAAGGTTGCAGGTACCACGACCTCTTTCATCATGTTCTTCATCGCCTCATTACATCATATCCAAGATGAATGTTATAATAAACAAGAATGACGGAAGGGTCGGGCTATGTTGGTTTGGCACGCACCATCTGCGTTTAGGGTGGTAGCAATTGGCTCTCAAGAACGAAATATAACAACCCATCTGCAATGATTAGTCCCAAAATCCAAAAAAGGGAAACATCCTCATTCTTTGTTTTAAAATAAAGGAATAACATGAGAGTAAATCATATTCAAAATAAAACCCTTGCCTTAGTTCAACATTCGCCGAAGAAGTCACAGAATAAGGAAGAAGGTGATCGTCGTTCGTCGCTTCCACCACACACTTACATCACAATCTCCTATGCCAGTTTTGGAATACTCTCCACGTTAGTTGGTGTCCAGGGAGTAATTTCGAATAATATCATTGTCGGCGTTCTTCTTTGGAAGATGAGGTTCTTCATTGGAGAACTCTTTTCTCCCAATCTCTCCTCTCACCAAAAAGAAATGATGTTCCAACTTATAGATTATAAAATCTATTATTTCATTGGTGATATTTCAAAAACGAATCATTTTTTGGCCCATTCCAATTAATGGGATTATTTTTCCCCATTAGTTGGGTGTGTTTCCAACTTTAATGTCGAGGAAGCTCAAGAGGCTCCTCCACATTAAAGAGGGGGGTTTGAGAGTTTTTCCTCTCCTCTAATTTAATAGGGGATGGGTGTTCCTCACCCCTATTATTCAATTAGGGAGGTTATGTGGTCTCAGGTGGTCCCCACCACATTAATCCTCATGTGGGAGGTTGAGTTAGGGTGGGACCCACCACCATAACCTCCCATGGGAGTTTAATGTGTGGTGGCCCCACCTCCAACTTCCATGAGGTGGTTTTTTCCAACAGATAAAAAATTAAGCCAAACACTTTATTTTTATTTAAATCATTCACTAAAAACCCAAAAAACTATCTTTCAACCCTGACCCACTATCGTCGAAGTGATATATTTCATAAGATAATACCGGCGCTGCGAGTTCAACGGTGTCCTTGGATATCAATTCTGAGCACCGGTTCAAAATTTATAAAAAAAAACTGATCATATGTTTACTGAACGTACTTGAAAAAACATCAGAAATTGATTCCTGGCACACCGAGCCTCAGAATCATGTGCCATAAATTTTCACGGACTCATAAAAAACCCATGTATTTAAAAAACATCCATGGAAATTCTTGGTCTTTAAATTCTCCCCACCTCCGGGCTATACTTCCCAGTAAGCTACAACTCGAACTAAGGGAAAAAGTGGGGGTACTGAGCATGCATCTGAGCCTCCTTCTCCCATGTGATCTCCTGGATGTTCTCGTGCTTCCAGCAAACGCGCACCAGAGGTATCGACCATCCACACAGGACCCACTCTTTTAAATCCTCAATCTCCACTGGAACCTCAATGAAAGTCACTCCATCATCAATGTCTAGCTCTCCATCTTCGATGATGTGATAAGGGTCATGTATGTATCTCCTCAGATGAGATACATGGAAGACATCTTACACCTGGTGCAACTGAGGTGGAAAAACTAGGTGGTAATCTCCCTCGCGTACTATACTGAGGACCTAGAAAGATCTGATGATTCTCATAGATAACGTACCACCTTGGAAAAATCACTTTAGACCTCATCGAGCTCAGCCCGTAGAAAGACGTGGTCGCCATCCTCAAACTTTAGAAGTTTCTATCTCCTGTCGGCATATGACTTTTGTTTTCTCTGTGTAGTCTTCATCCGCTCCTGGTTGATCTTCACCTTCTTTGTGGTAGCTCGTACGATCTTTGGTCCCACTAGTGCTGACCCCGTAGGTTAGTACAGCACAAATTTGATTTGAATGGTTTCCTAAATAACACCTCAAAAGGTGCCATCCCAATTGTGGAGTGATAGTTGTAGTTATAGACAAACTACACTATGGTAAAGTGGTCCACCCAGCTATGACCGAAGTTGAGGAAGCATGCGTGGAGCATCTCCTCAAGAGTCTGAATGTTTATCTAAGTCTGCCCATCCATCTAAGAATGGAAGGTGGTGCTCAGACACAGCTGTGTCCTGATATCCTCCTAGAACCCCTTCCATAGCTGGGAAGTAAAATGTGCATCACGATCGGAGAAAATAGATAAAGGTACCACATGTAGTCACACAATCTTCTTCACATAGTGGTGTCCCAAGCCCTCTACTGAACCCTGCTCTCTGATCTGTAAGAAGTGGGTCGACTTGGTGAGTCAGTCAACGATCACCCAAATCGAGTCCTGACCCCTGGATGTACGTGGAATTCCTATCATGAAGTCCATGAATATCTATTTCCACTTCCACTCAAGGACCACTAAAGGCTTAACCAACCCTACTGGTACCTGGTGCTCTATATTCACCTGCTGACAAGTGAGGCACCAAGAGACAAATTCTGCAACTTCCTTCTTTATACCAGGCCACCTGTGCTGTCGTCAAAGGTCCTTGTACATATTCTCCACTTATAGATGTACCGCTAATGGGGATTTGTGGAACTCCCTCAACACTTCCTTCTGAAGTGACACTGGAACCATAGTATGTCCTCGAAAGAGGATGCTGTGCTCCCCACCATCAGAAAATCCATCAGGAGTCTTGCCTGTGGATATCCAAGCACATCGTGTCTGCCAGTCAGCATATCAATGTTGTGCCTCCATGACTCGCTGAAGAAGTGGGGGAGTGACTGTAAGAGACTGTATAAGGGATACTTCATCTTTATCCACAAAGGATATCTGTAAGGTAGCCATCTACTTTATCACCTCACTAAACAGTTGTATACCAGATCTCTTGCTAAGTAAATATACTATAACGTTACGCTTTCCAGGAGTATAGACTATCTCAAAGTCATAGTCTTGGAGGAACTTAATCCATCTCTACTGTCTTAGGTTCAGGTCCTTCTGAGATAAGATATACCAGAGACTCTTGTGATTAGAGTACATGGTAAAACTTTCGCCCATCCGATAGGGCCGCCACATCTTCAAGGCGATGACCACTGCTGCTAAATCCAGTTCATGGGTAACATAGTTATGCTCATACTATCTCAGCTGCTGAGAACCATGCGATCACTGCTCTCTCCTACATCAGGACACACCCGAGTCCGGTCCTTGATGTGTCGTAGCAGACAACGTACCCTATTCCTTCCTCTGAAAGACTTTATATGGGGGCACTAGTCAGCCTATGCCTCAGCTCTTGAATGCTATGTTGGAATCTCTCTGACCACATGAAGGGTTTCCCTATCTTTGTCAAGGATGATAGTGGTGCTAAAACTCTAGAGAAGTCTTGTACGAACCTCCGGTAATATCTATCCAAATCCAAGAAACTTTGTACCTCTATCACACTCTTGGGAGGATCCTAAGCATGTACCGCCTCAATCTTCGCTGGATCCACTGCAACTCTAGCCTCCGAGATGACATGTCCCAAAAATTGAACCTCTCATATCCAAAACTAGCACTTCGAGATCATACCATAAATATGGTGCTCTCAGAGTGTATCCAGTACAACCTGCAAATGGTAGGCATGCTCCTACTCATTAGTCGAGTAGATCTGAATGTCCTCGTTGAAGACAACGACAAAGTGATCAAGGTATGCCTGGAAGATTGTGTTCATGAGTCCCACGAACACTGCTGAAGTGTTGGTTATGCCGAAATTAATAAACAAGAACTCGTAGTGGCCGTACCGACATCTGAAGGTCATCTTCTGCACATCCTTGTCTTGAACTATGAGCTGGTGATAGCCTGATCTGAGGTATATCTTCAAGAACCACAGTTATCCCTTCAGATGATCAAAGAGGTTCTTAATCCTTGGGAGTGGGTAGTTGTTCATCACGGTCACCTGGTTTAGGTGACAGTAGTCAACACAAAGCCTCAAGCTTCCATCCACCTTCTTAGCGAACCAAATAAGGGCTGCCTAGGGAGAAAAACTGAGCTAGATTAATCCCTTCCCTTGCAAGTCCTCTAGCTATACCCGCAGCTCATGAAGCTCTGTGGGAGAAATCCGATATGCTGGTGTAGATATTGGTGCCTTTCCGGGGTATATTTTAATGTATAAGTCCACCTCTCTATGAAAAGGTAATCATGTAACATCTTTAGGGACAATATCTGCGTACTGGTCCACTACTACAAGATAGCTCAGACTCTCCACATCTGCTTATTCGAGGATAAGGCAGGCTAACTAATGAGTGACCGGCTACACCCTCCTCCAAGTAAGTTTGTCTTGTGATCTAAAGGCTCCCTTCTCATCAGTGAAGGTAAACCTGGTCCCATCCATGCGGACACACAATACTTTGGCCCAAATATAGTCGATCTGAGCATGGATTGTAGATAACCAGTCCATACCCAAGATGACATCGTAAGGCCTCAACTCCACTACAAGGAGATCCTAGCCAAAGCCCTAACCTCCTAGAGTAAGCTCACACTGCGGCCACCAGTGCGTAATCATCGAGCCTACTCCCATAAGAGTCTCTAGCCGTAAGGATCAAGCCAATGACTCTGTCAGAATCTCCGAGCTATGAATAAGGGCAGTGGCAATGAAAGAGTGACCGACACCTATGTATATAAGAACTGAATCAATGGTGGAGTAGACAAAATTCATACCTCGAATCATCTCTAAAGTACTGTGATCATAGGTGTCAGCTTCCTGGAGTTGTGCTCTCCCCGGTCCACCTGCTCTCTATAGTCGGGGTGAACCTTCTGGTGATAGTGGCAGTAACACATCAAAATGTCGTCCGCTGCCAGATGTATGACCAACTCCTCTACCATGTCTTCTTGCTCCCTACGGAACGCCTCGATCAAATCTTTGCCTCTGCATGTGCGGTAATTCGACCATCTGCTGATCATCTGAACATCAGGTTAGACAGTCATGAGCCATGTGACCCTACCCGCTGCATGAGAAACACTGCTCACTCCTAGAATGTATGTCTCTGCTCCGGGTTCCCCGCACAACCAATCCTGAGTCATGTGATCGTCCACCAGTAGGTCTATTCCTCTTGGACCTCTACGAAATCTGTCTACTACCATCTACAGAAGTCTCCACTACATGTCAACTAGTGGTGGGTCTCACTGTAGGAGACTGCTCAGCAAGAAGCTCTCCAATAAGAGGGCTCTCTCAAACACCCCTGCCTTCGTCGGGATGCTGAGTGAGATCACTGAATCTCTAATCTCTCACCTGATTCCTTGATCGATGTTCCGGGCCCTAAAGAGAGGGTCTCGTACCATATCGGTGGAGTAGCATGAGAGGTTGGTGAACCCCGCTGAGTATTGTGCCACCATCATGTAGCCCTGCTACAAGTGAAGTAGCTCCTGTATTCGCACTGCACATAGGATGACTATTACAAACTCCACCCTAAAGAGTATCTCAAAGTCTTCCTAGAGTAGCATCATTTCATTGTGAACCTAGAATATCAAGCCTCACTATCAACCTACTTATGCCTGTAGAAAGCTAGAAGCAAGAATCAACATGAGGTCGGCCGGTGTCCCTACCAGTCAGAGAACTCTCACCACATCCTCAAGCCAATCCTCAGCTATCTTTGGGTCTGTCTATCCCCTAAACCTGGGTGGCATCTGGCTCTGGAACTCATGAAACTTGCTCAAGAAGCATACATCATTTACTACTGGGGATGGGGCCATCGATGACCCAACGGGGAGTGGTACCGTTGGTGCCTTTGTTGGAAAAGGGCCCTGCACCGAGGCCTCATCACTCAGTGGGCTATCTGTGCATACAACTCTTAGTACTCTAGCTGGTCGTTTGCGGGGAGGTAACCTAAAATAAACAGATGTGACACGGTCAAAGATTATACCTGTTGGGATAAACTGGTTGAGCTGATTTAAATAAAACATTTGAAGACACACACGCAATCTGTGTTTTTGTGTAGTGAGTTGAAAATCAGTAGTTAGGGTCATGGTGTATGGATACATCATCCACAACACCTACACAAGACTCCCTGAATTGAAAACCACACTCAGTACACTTAACAATATTTCTTCATAGAAAAGAAATATCAGATTCTTATGTTCTGCAGCATAACCAACTCCTTTGATACCAATTTGTTGCGACCCATACCCCGGGGCTCGTGTCGTGACTACCCCAAGACCGCCATCCATAGGCCAGGGGCTAGTGACTAGAACCAAAGGTATAATTCACTAAAATGTGAAGGAATTGCCTTTAAAACTTCAAAATGCACACAATAGAGTATGATCTGGAAGAAAAAAATTAAGTAAAATTGTATACAATACGGTGATGAAAATAGAGAGGCTGGAATACAAGCCCGACAAAAAAGTACAAGTACAACTGAAAAACAAGTACAACAGAAGAAGAGAAAAATAGTTTTTGGGTCATCCTCTGGGATTCATACCTGAAGGGTAGGTACAGATAGCTTCCACATCACTCAACGCATGTCGTTCTCCTTCATGTACCAACATGTTGTATTGTCTACCACTCAGTACTATCCAGTCCTAGTACTCTCAGCCTCGGTCAGTGTCGTCCGTCGTCTGCAACCAACAAAATGAGGTGTGGGCATAGCCCGTGCAAGGGTGAATATAACGATACTCAGTATAGACCCTGAGACCCTCATGGTATCAAAAAATCCAACAAGGATAAACCAAAAATTATGAAATCAACGTATAACCATTACATAGGTATATTCCCATACATATACCTAAGTTATCTAGTAACTCATCTTAATGATGAGGAAAACACAAAATCCATTGACTTAGCCCAACCAGGATTTTTATTAACATTATCGAAACCACAACTGCTGGAGAACTCCTACTCTGTCGAGTACAGTGGGATTTTCGCGACACCAAGGCTCTACCAAATAACCTTGGACTACTGAGTTACTCCTCCTATCGAGTACCGTGGGTCTGCTGCATCACCAAGGCGCTCCCCACCGTGGGTCTGCCACATCACCAAGGCACTCCCCCTCATAACCTGCTGAGTCACTCCTCTTGTCGAGTACCATGGGTCTTCTGCGACACCAAGGTGCTCCCCACTGTGGGTCTTCTACGACACCAAGGTACAACCCACTAGGCTAGTCAAGTCATTCAGAATCGAAATGGTCAGCATTCGACAGGTCCCAGCCAGCTACTAGGTCTCTGCACTCTGCTTTCTCATCATTGGAAGGATCCGCTCCATGAGATATTGGTCGATACTCCAACTGTCATGAAGTCACACGTAGAAGTATCTCATATGTACGCCACATCATAGGGGTCTCAAAGCAATAAACGACGCGTCAATCAGACGCTCGGTCTATGAGTTATTAGACTTTTAGTCCCGGGGGCCCAGTTGGATTCGTGCACGATCCAACCTGACTGTAACCTAACTATGCCCTGAATTCTAGTGGGGTATAATCAAAAGGATCTTCATGCTCCAAGATTACCAACACCACTAACGATTTTTCAAATGGACGTCCGGTGAAGAGGATATGGCCAATAGAAAGTAAAGGGGTCAGTAGTGGGCTCAGGCCTAGTCTGGCCTGATTGGACTGACTCGGCCCGACTATGTCTGGCCCGACCCAGTCTGGGTCGACCAGGTCAGACCCGTTGGGTCTGGTCCAGCCCATTGGGTGGGCCAGCCTGTTAGGTTCATCCTGGACTCCTCCGCCCATCCCAATAGACCATGTGGGAGGTTCGGCCAGGGCTCGAGGCATGTTCGGCCTGGGGCCCTAGGAGGGTGCGGCCCGGCGCAGCTCGGCCCGGAGGGCGCATCCGGCCGGTTCAGATAGGGAACCACAAGGGGGGTCGGAACACAAGACCAATAGGAAACTACATGTACAACTGAAAAACATGTACACCAGAAGAAGAGTAAAATAGTTGTTGGGTCTGCTCGGGAGGTCGGGCAGGGCGGGCGGGCCACCGGGCGACCGGGAAGGCCTGGTAGTGCTTAGGCAGGGTGCCAAGTGGGCCAGCGAGTGGATGGGTAGGCACCAGGTGGTCTGGCGGTCGATAGGGAAGGGCACGTCCAGGTCGGGAGGCAGCCGGGCAGGGCGCCAGGAGGGCCGGTGGGCGGCCGGGCAGGGCGTGGCCAGGCCGGCCAGCGGGGGCTCGGCCGGGGCTGGTTCGGCCAGTGGCGATGAGGAACGTTGTGGGAGTGGCGTGTTTCATGAAGGTTGCAGGTACCACGAACTTTTTCATCGTGTTCTTCATCACCTCGTTACATCATATCCAAGATGAAAGTTATAATAAACAAGAATGACGGAAGGGTCGGGCTATGTTTGTTTGGCACGCACCATCTGCGTTTAGGGTGGTAGCAATTGGCTCTCAAGAACGAAATATAACAACCCATCTGCAATGATTAGTACCAAAATCCAAAAAAGGGAAACATCCTCATTCTTTGTTTTAAAAGAAAGGAATAGCATGAGAGTAAATCATATTCAAAATAAAACCCTTGCCTTAGTTCAACATTCGCCGAAGAAGTCGCAGAATAAGGAAGAAGGTGATCGTCGTTCGTCGCTTCCACCACACACTTACATCCCAATCTCCTATGCTAGTTTTGGAATACTCTCCACGTTAGTTGGTGCTCGGGGAGTAATTTCGAATAATATCGTTGTCGGCGTTCTTCTTTGGAAGATGAGGTTCTTCATTGGAGAACTCCTTTTCTCCCAATCTCTCCTCTCACCAAAAAGAAATGATGTTCCAACTTATAGATTATAAAATCTATTATTTCATTGGTGATATTTCAAAAACGAATAATTTTTTGTCCCATTCCAATTAATGGGATTATTTTTCCCCATTAGTTGGGTGTGTTTCCAACTTTAATGTCGAGGAAGCTCAAGAGGCTCCTCCACATTAAAGAGGGGGTTTGAGAGTTTTTCCTCTCCTCTAATTTAATAGGGGATGGGTGTTCTCCACCCCTATTATTCAATTAGGGAGGTTATGTGGTCTCAGGTGGTCCCCACCACATTAATCCTCACATGGGAGGTTGAGTTAGGGTGGGACCCACCACCATAACCTCCCATGGGAGTTTAATGTGTGGTGGCCCCACCTCCAACTTCCATGAGGTGGTTTTTTCCAACAGATAAAAAATTAAGCCAAACACTTTATTTTTATTTAAATCATTCACTAAAAACCCAAAAACTATCTTTCAACCCTGACCCACTGTCGTCGAAGTGATATATTTAATAAGAGAATATCGGCGCTGCGAGTTCAACGGTGTCCTTGGATATCAATTCTGAGCATCAGTTCAAAATTTAAAAAAAACCCTGATCATATGTTTACTGAACGAACTTGAAAAAACATCAGAAATTGATTCCTAGCACACCAACCCTTAGAATCATGTGCCATAAATTTTCACGGACTCATAAAAAACCCATGTATTTAAAAAACATCCATGGAAATTCTGGGTCCTTAAATTCTCCCCACCTCCGGGCAATACTTCCCAGTAAGCTACAACTCGAACTAAGGGAACAAGTGGGGGTACTGAGCATGCATCTGAGCCTCCTTCTCCCATGTGATCTCCTGGATGTTCTCGTGCTTACAGAAAACGCGCACCAGAGGTATCGACCATCCACACAGGACCCACTCTTTTCAATCCTCAATCTCCACTGGAACCTCAATGAAAGTCACTCCATCATCAATGTCTAGCTCTCCATCTTCGATGATGTGAGAAGGGTCATGTACGTATCTCCTCATATGAGATACATGGAAGACATCTTACACCTGGTGCAACTGAGGTAGAAAAACTAGGTGGTAAGCTCCCTCGCCTACTATACTGAGGACCTAGAAAGATCTGATGATTCTCATAGATAACGTACCACCTTGGAAAAATCTCTGTGGACCTCATCGAGCTCAGCCCGTAGAAAGACGTGGTCGCCATCCTCAAACTTTAGAGGTTTCTATCTCCTGTCGGCATATGACTTTTGTTTTCTCTGTGTAGTCTTCATCCGCTCCTGGTTGATCTGCACCTTCTCTATGGTAGCTCGTACGATCTTTGGTCCCACTAGTGCTGACCCCGTAGGTTAGTACAGCACAATTTTGATTTGAATGGTTTCCTAAATAACACCTCAAAAGGTGCCATCCCAATTTTGGAGTGATAGTTGTAGTTATAGACAAACTACACTATGGTAAAGTGGTCCACCCAGCTATGACCAAAGTTGAGGAAGCATGGTTGGAGCATATCCTCAAGAGTCTGAATGTTTATCTAAGTCTGCCCATCCATCTAAGAATGGAAGGTGGTGCTCAGACACAGTTGCGTCCTGAAATCCTCCTAGAACCCCTTCCATAGCTGGGAAGTAAAATGTGCATCACGATCGGAGAAAATAGATAAAGGTACCACATGTAGTCGCACAATATTCTTCACATAGTGGTGTCCCAAGCCCTCTACTGAACCCTGCTCTCTGATCTGTAGGAAGTGGGTCGACTTGGTGAGTCAGTCAACGATCACCCAAATCGAGTCCTGACCCCTGGATGTACGTGGAATTCCTATCACGAAGTCCATGAATATCTATTTCCACTTCCACTCAAGGACCACTAAAGGATTAACCAATCCTACTGGTACCTGGTGCTCTGTATTCACCTGCTGACAAGTGAGGCACCAAGAGACAAATTCTGCAACTTCCTTCTTTATACCAGGCCACCAGTGCTGTCGTCAAAGGTCCTTGTACATATTCGCCACTTCTAGATGTACCGCTAAAGGGGATTTGTGGAACTCCCTCAACACTTCCTTCTGAAGTGACACCGGAACCATAGTATATCCTCGAAAGAGGATGGTGTGCTCCCCACCATCAGAAAATCCATCAGGAGTCTGGCCTGTGGATATCTGAGCACATCGTGTCTGCCAGTCTGCATATCAATGTTGTGCCTCCATGACTCACTGAAGAAGTTGGGGAGTGACTGTAAGAGACTGTATAAGGGATACTTCATCTCTATCCACAAAGGATATCTGTAAGGTAGCCATCTTCTTTATCACCTCGCTAAGCAGCTGTATACCAGATCTCTTGCTAAGTAAATATACTATAAAGTTACGCTTTCCAGGAGTATAGACTATCTCAAAGTAATAGTCTTGGAGGAACTTAATCCATCTCTACTGTCTTAGGTTCAGGTCCTTCTGAGATAAGATATACCAGAGACTCTTGTGATTAGAGTACATGGTAAAATGTTCGCCCATCAGATAGGGCCGCCACATCTTCAAGGCGATGACCACTGCTGCTAAATCCGGTTCATGGGTAACATAGTTATGCTCATGCTATCTCAGCTGCTGAGAACCATGCGATCACTGCTCTCTCCAATATCAGGACACACCCGAGTCCGGTCCTTGATGTGTCGTAGCAGACAACGTACCCTATTCCTTCCTCTGAAAGCCTTTATATGGGGGCACTAGTCAGCCTATGCCTCAGCTCTTGAATGCTCTGTTGGAATCTCTCTGACCACATGAAGGGTTTCCCTATCTTTTTCAAGGATGATAGTGGTGCTACAACTCTAGAGAAGTCTTGTACGAACCTCCGGTAATATCTATCCAAATCCAAGAAACTTCGTACCTCTATCACACTCTTGGGAGGATCCTAAGCATGTACCGCCTCAATCTTCGTTGGATCCACTGCAACTCTAGCCTCCGAGATGACATGTCCCAAAAATTGAACCTCTCATATCCAAAACTAGCACTTCGAGAGCATACCATAAATATGGTGCTCTCAGAGTGTATCCAGTACAACGTGCAAATGGTAGGAATGCTCCTACTCATTAGTCGAGTAGATCTGAATTTCCTCATTGAAGACAATGACAAAGTGATCAAGGTATGCCTGGAAGATTGTGTTCATGAGTCCCATGAACACTGCTGAAGTGTTGGTTATGCCGAAAGTAATAAACAAGAACTCATAGTGGCCGTACCGACATCTGAAGGTCATTTTCTGCACATCCTTGTCTTGAACTATGAGCTGGTGATAGCCTGATCTGAGGTATATCTTCAAGAACCACAGTTCTCCCTTCAGATGATCAAAGAGGTTGTTAATCCTTGGGAGTGGGTAGTTGTTCATCACGGTCACCTGGTTTAGGTGACAGTAGTCAACACAAAGCCTCAAGCTTCCATCCACCTTCTTAGCGAACCAAATCAGGGCTGCCCAGGGAGAAACACTGGGCTAGATTAATCCCTTCTCTTGCAAGTCCTCTAGCTATACCTGCAGCTCACGAAGCTCTATGGGAGAAATCCGATATGCTGGTGTAGATATTGGTGCCTTTCCAGGGTATATTTTAATGTATAAGTCCACCTCTCTATGAAAAGGTAATCATGTAACATCGTTAGGGACAATATCTGCGTACTGGTCCAGTACTACAGGATAGCTCAGACTCTCCACATCTACTTATTCGAGGATAAGGCAGGCTAACTAATGAGTGACCGGCTACACCCTCCTCCAAGTAAGTTTGTCTTGTGATCTAAAGGCACCCTTCTCATCGGTGAAGGTAAACCTGGTCCCATCCGTGCGGACACACAACACTTTGGCCCAAATATAGTCGATCTGAGCATGGATTGTAGATAACCATTCCATACCCAAGATGACATCGTAACGCCTCGACTCCACTACAAGGAGATCCTAGCCAAAGCCCTCACCTCCTAGAGTAAGCTCACACTATGGCCACCAGTGCGTAATCATCGAGTCTAATCCCATAAGAGTCTCTAGCCGTAAGGATCGAGCCAACGACTCTGTCAGAATCTCCGAGCTCTGAATAAGGGCAGTGGAAATGAAAGAGTGACCGACACCTATGTATATAAGAACTGAATCAATGGTAGAGTAGACAAAATTCATACCTAGAATCATCTCTAAAGTACTGTAATCATAGGTGTCAGCTGCCTGGAGTTGTGCTCTCCCCGGTCCACCTGCTCTCTATAGTCGGGGTGAACCTTCTGGTGATAGTGGCAGAAACACATCAAAATGTCGTCCGCTGCCAGCTGCATGACCAACTCCTCTGCCATGTCTTCCTGCTCCCTACGGAATGCCTCGATCAAATCTTTGCCTCTGCATGTGCGGTAATTCGACCATATTCTGATCATCTGAACATCAGGTTAGACAGTCATGAGCCATGTGTCCCTACCCGCTGCATGAGAAACACTGCTCGCTCCTAGAATGTATGTCTCTGCTCCGGGTTCCCCACACAACCGATCCTGAGTCATGTGATCGTCCACCAGTAGGTCTATTCCTCTTGGACCTCTACGAAATCTGTCTACTACCATCTACAGAAGTCTCCACTACATGTCAACTAGTGGTGGGTCTCACTGCAGGAGACTCTCAGCAAGAAGCTCTCCAATAAGAGGGCTCTCTCAAACACCCCTGCCTCCGTCGGGATACTGAGTGAGATCACTGAATCTCTAATCTCTCACCTGATTCCTTGATCGATGTTCCGGGCCCTGAAGAGAGGGTCTCGTATCATATCGGTGGAGTAGCATGAGAGGTTGGTGAACCCCGCTGAGTATTGTGCCACCATCATGCAGCCCTGCTACAAGTGAAGTAGCTCCTGTATTCGAACTGCACATAGGATGACTGTTACAAACTCCACCCTAAAGAGTATCTCAAAGTCTTCCTAGAGTAGCATCATTTCATTGTGAACCTAGAACATCAAGCCTCACTATCTACCTACTGATTCCTGTAGAAAGCTAGAAGCAAGAATCAACATGAGGTCGGCCGGTGTCCCTACCAGTCAGAGAACTCTCACCACAGCATCATGCCAATCCTCAGCTATATTTGGGTTTGTCTATCCCCCAACCCTGGGTGGCCTCTGGCTCTGGAACTCATGAAACTTTCTCAAGAAGCATGCATCATTTACTACTGGGGATGGGGCCATCGATGAACCAATGGGGAGTGGTACCATTGGTGCCTTTGTTGGAAAAGGGCCCCGCACCGAGGCCTCATCACTCAGTGGGATATCTGTGCATACAACACCTAGTACTCTAGCTGGTCGTTTGCGGGGAGGTAACCTAAAAGAAACAGATGTGACACGGTCAAAGATTATACCTATTGGGATAAACTGGTTGAGCTGATTTAAATAAAACATTTGAAGACACACACGCAATCAGTGTTTTTGTGTAGTGAGTTGAAAATCAGTAGTTAGGGTCCTGGTGTATGGATACATCATCCACCACACCTACACAAGACTCCCTGAATTGAAAACCACACTCAGTACACTTAACAATATTTCTTCATAGAAAAGAAATATCAGATTCTTATGTTCTGCAGCATAACTGACTCCTTTGATTCCAATTTGTTGCGACCCATCCCCCGGGGCTCGTGTCATGACTACCCCAAGACCTCCATCCATAGGCCAGTGGCTAGTGACTAGAACCAAAGGTCTAATTCACTAAAATGTGAAGGAATTGCCTTTAAAATTTCAAAATGCACACAATAGAGTATGATCTGGAAGAAAAAAAACTAAGTAAAACTGTATACAATAGGGTGATGAAAATAGAGGGGCTGGAATACAAGCCCGACAAAAAAGTACAAGTACAACTGAAAAACAAGTACAACAGAAGAAGAGAAAAATAGTTGTTGGGTCATCCTCCGGGATTCATACATGAATGGTAGGTACAGATAGCTTCCACATCACTCAACGCATGTCGTTCTCCTTCATGTACCAACATTTTGTATTGTCTACCACTCAGTACTATCCAGTCCTAGTACTCTCAGCCTCGGTCAGTGTCGTCCGTCGTCTGCAACCAACCAAATGAGGTGTGGGCATAGCCCGTGCAAGGGTGAGTATAACGATACTCAGTACAGACCCTGAGACCCTCAAGGTCTCACAAAATCCAACAAGGATAAACCAAAAATTATGAAATCAACGTATAACCATTACATAGGTATATTCCCATACATATACCTATGTTATCTAGTAACTCATCTTAATGATGAGGAAAACACAAAATCCATTGACTTAGCTCAACCAGGATTTTTATTAACATTATCGAAACCACAGCTGCTGGAGAACTCCTACTCTGTCGAGTACATTGGGATTTTCGCGACACCAAGGCTCTTCCAAATAACCTTGGACTACTGAGTTACTCCTCCTATCGAGTACCGTGGGTCTGCTGCATCACCAAGGCGCTCCCCACCGTGGGTCTGCCACATCACCAAGGCACTCCCCCTCATAACCTGCTGAGTCACTCCTCTTGTCGAGTACCATGGGTCTTCCGTGACACCAAGGTTCTCCCCACTGTGGGTCTTCTACGACACCAAGGCACAACCCACTAGGCTAGTCAAGTCACTTAGAATCGAAATGGTCAGCATTCGACAGGTCCCAGCCAGCTACTAGGTCTCTGCACTCTGCTTGCTCATCATTGGAAGGATTCGCTCCATGAGATATTGGTCAATACTCCAACTGTCATGAAGTCACACATAGAAGTATCTCATATGTCCGCCACATCATAGGGGTCTCAAAGCAATAGACGACGCGTCAATCAGACGCTCGGTCTATGAGTTATTAGACTTTTAGTCCTGGGGGCCCAGTTGGATTCGTGCACGATCCAACCTGACTGTAACCTAACTATGCCCTGAATTCTAGTGGGGTATACTCAAAAGGATCTTCATGATCCAAGATTACCAACACCACTGATGATTTTTCAAATGGACGTCCGGTGAAGAGGATATGGCCAATAGAAAGTGAAGCGGTCAGTAGTGGGCTCAGGTCTAGTTTGGCCTGATTGGACTGACTCGGCCCGACTATGTCTGGCCCGACCCGGTCTGGGTCGACCAGGTCGGACCCGTTGGGTCTGGTCCAGCCCATTGGGTGGGCCAGCCTATTAGGTTCATCCCGGCCTCCTCCGCCCATCCCAATAGACCATGTGGGAGGTTCGTCCAGGGCTCGAGGCATGTTCGGCCTGGGGCCCTAGGAGGGTGCGGCCCGGCGCAGCTCGGCCCGGAGGGCGCATCCGGCCGGTTCAGCTAGGGAACCACAAGGGGGGCCACGAGTTGGCTTGGGAGGCCAGCGCATCCAGGGCGCCGCTTTGGTCGGGTGGCGGCTCAGGAAATGATTCAATTATTTTTTTTATTATTCATTAAAAGGATATTTTATGTTTATTTTTAATTAATTATGTTCTTATGTAACACATGTGTATGGTTTTACATAATGTATAGGTAGTACATATATCTCCATAAAATAGATTATGTAATGATAAATTCTTTATGAGAATGATGTTTACATGGAAGGTTATCCTAACCCTACAAAATGATTGTACATAAGTAGTCATTCTAATCCCGCAGAAATGGTACATGGGAAGTAATCCCAATCCAACAACTAGAACGTTCATAGGAGGTCATCTTAAGCCCAGATATAGAGGTTATATTAGAGTTCATTCCATTTCCGATGTAGGTGAATAACAAATTAGCCCAAGAAATTCATACTGTGAAAATTCTGGAACATATAATTGACATAATATTATATAATACTGTGTGTTTGACATATTTTACAGGTCATATTCCATTGTGATTCTATCATATCCCATCTTCATTAATTTTATTATGTTTTATATTTTATGATCGACCCATAATTATGCAATGACTCATTTATGTGATCTTTGATATGCAGAGTATGGTATTTAAATATTATGCACATGTGTTATACCATTATTATCATGTTATGCATACATATCATACTTGTTTGACTGTACTGATCATCAGGGATAACCCTTTAAATTTTTCCCATCCTTAATTTTTAAAAAAGAATCTATGTAGTAATGCTGAAGTGGAAGATCATTGTGGGAAACATTTAAGATCTTTCACCTAACTAGAAGACTAGGTTCCATGTTTCTAGAGTATCTAAACTTAGACTGTATTTGAAAATTTGTTTTCATAATATATGAAATCTTCCATGAAAATTTTATAAATTCATTGTATGAAAATACTATGTTGTTATAGTGTGTACCATGTAAATTGATTTTACAACATTTTCTATATAGTATGAGAAACAATAATAATATCCCAAGGTATATTTATAATTATATATCAAGGGATGTTTCTATGGGTAAGCCTAAGGAATATTATATTTAAAATATAGGTGTCATTATTTTCATCATAAATGTAATTTTTCATGATTTTTTCCTTTTCTGATTCGATATTTTTTTCTCACTGTATATTTTTTGGTTTTAATCAATAGAGGTAACTAGAAGGAATGAAGTTATCATTGAATGTTTTAGATGTGTAAATTATGGTAATTTTTAAATCAATATCTTAAGTGAAATCTCATATAGGAAATCGGGAAGGTGGTACATGTATTGGTTATACTTTTTGGGGATAAAGAGAAGAAAATGACTTGTTAATTTTATGGGATTTTCAAAAAATATTACATTAAACATAAGAATCCTTAATAGATTGAGGTTTAGTAATATTAATACAAGATTCCAATTTCACATTACATAAATGATTATTATTATGAATCCTATTTTGTTTAAAAATAATGTTTTTTTATTTATGTATTTTTTGGAATTCAAACATTTTGAAACATATTTGGAATTATGCTAAAATAATTTCATTAAGTGATAAAATGGATTTGTTGAATGATAGTTCAAAATAATAAATTAATTTAATTGAATGGTGTTATTCATGGGTAACACAATATTAAGAGAAATATGACCCTTAATATATTCCTAATGCTGACATTCTGATGTTTGGATATAGAAACATTGGACTGGAATGGGTAAATTGGATAGAACTGATTCCATTTGAACAAATTAAGGATTTTTTGACAAAATAATTTATGCCATACCAAATGGATTTTCACCATTTTTGGACATATGGAATATATTAAATAATCAATAGAATAGGAATGAATGAGTTTTTTTAATAATTATTTTGGTTAATTACCATGTTTCAAGAGATCACATTATGATATTATTCACATGTTTGGTAAGTGAAAAATAAGATCTACTTTATGATATATATGGGAGAATATTGTTTTTCTATTTTTGAGAAATTTAGTGGCTTTATTTATAATTTTTTCGAATTTTTTCCATCCGAAGGGTTATTATTTTGACCATTTAGGGAACAGATTATTTTAATATTAAGACATGGTTTTACAGATTTAATTATTATCTCAGTATATGAATACTTAAATTGTATAATTTTTACTAACATTTTTTTTGAAGGGAATATGGAATGAACAATAATTCTATTTATAGATCTCATGATCAGATAATACTTCATGAATAGAAATTTCACCTTCATTTCGTGAAATAAAATATGTTGTGAAATTTTATTAATGCACAAAATAGTGTGAGATTTTGCAGAAATATAGAAAATATATCATCAAAAGGAAATTATTCAATATTAGGGAAAATGGTATAGAAATGTTTTTTTCAATTCTTGTTATTTTTTATATTATAAATTTTCGTTTTCATGTTTCATTGGTATATGTATTTTTATTATTATCTTGATAATAACCATGTTCTCTATAATTCTCTATAAAAATGTGATAGTTAGTTTTCTATTCCATGTAAATGTTTTCACATTCCATCTATTTTATCCTATGTGGAAACAAAAAGATGAGTTGCGACGGGTAAATATTTTATGTCAAACATTTCATTCTAAAGGATTGTTGCAGTATTCAGTTTTACTGTTTGATTTTTTATGAAAGAAACATTTATATATTAATCCCGTGATAACATCGCAAAATTTCATGGTATAACATAATTACAATGGGGGTATAGTGTATCTCCGCAATGTTTTTTGAAATATTTATTCAAATTATTTTTGTCCTTAAAACATTTTACATTCCACAAAACAGTAAATATATCTTTTTTATTCTAAATCACTATGATTGGATTGGGTAATACACATCGTTAAATTAATAATTCGCTACAAAAAATACATAGATTATCTTATGGTACATGTAAAACTATGTTTTCCCATGTTACACATAATTTTTAGTTCTTTTGATAGATTTTGTTACACACAATTCCTCTTTTCACCGAACTACAATATACTAATAATATTATAAATATAATATTATTATAGTCACTACCCAGATGATGGAATTGAAATTGGAAAAATGGTTAACTAAAATATGAAAATAATATTTAAACATGTATATAAAATTAATACTTTAGTTATTAATTTTCTGTAAATTAAAGTAAGAACTATTTGAAAATGGAGGAATTCCTTTTCTAATAAACTATTTTTCTTTATAAAAACACTATTTTATTTCAATTAATTAAAAAACACTATTTTTGAATGTTTTTAATATTCTTTTTATATGAAATAATACATAAAATTTTTTGGACGATCATCCAAAAAATATCATTGGTGTAGAACAATAATAAATCAAAATTAATAATAGAACGATGTATTTTTCAAAGGGTTATTTGTTCTCCTTTTAATGGATAATGACTATTAAAAATAATTCAAATCTTCATTATACCTATTTTAAAAAATAAACATCTTATTTTAAATTGGGATGTAAAAATTTACTTTTAATGATTTTTTTTATTTTTCGGAGAAGTTTCTTGTTATTATGAATAGTAAAAAATAATTATTTTTAATATAAAATATCATTTTCACGATAACACATTATAGTGCTAAAGTATATTATTTATTGGTTTTAATGTATAATTAGATTATTTTTTTCTTAGTTAATCCAATTTTGGTCGTTGATACAATTTCATATTTAATTTTTATATAAAAACAGAACAATCCATTAAATGTTTTCACTTTAAAGACATGTTTTTCATCCTACATAAAAGAATCATTTTTTATTAATTTCGTAAAGTTCTATGAATTAATATTTTCAAAAAATTATTCTGTATATTGAATTAGATGATTCTAATTTTGTAATTAGGTTCATTTTATATCAATACAATATGAATGGTTATTTTTGTAGTTTTTATTACCATGATTAATAGTAAATTATGTAATCAATGGTAAAAATAATATTATAAATATTATAAAACTACAATAATACTTGAATAAATATTTTTTATGTTTTTAAATCCACCCATAACACCTATTGTTCCAAATATTAAAAATTTAAATAATCATTTACACTAAAGGTACTTAGATATTATTGAAACCAAAGAGAGTGAAAAAATGTCACAATCTAACTTTTTAAAAGTACAATTTTTTAAATAATGGATAAAATAGTGGATAATCTAAACATTATATTTTATACAAAAATATATTAGTATTATCATCATAAGAGTATTTCATTTATAAATTTTAGTAAATAATTATTTTTTATAAATAATTACACAATTATGATCTTCTAATTATTTAATAAATGAAAAACAATCATTTAAAAGTCATTATAAATTATAAAATAAATACAAATTTACCTAAAATAGGTGGTCCACTAATTTTTTTTGTTATATTTTATATTTTATGGGTGTATTAAATGAATTTTTTGAAGTTATATTATTTATTGATTTTTTTAATGTCAATGTAATCAATAGAGTAAAAATTGATAGTAATGATAATTTCTAATATATATATATATATATATATATATATCAAATTATAGAAAATTAAATAAAATAATAAATATTGATAATAGGGATTTTATATGGCCTAACATATCATAAATTTAATCTATATGGTAAAATTTACACCTTAGAAGTTAAAAATATCCACCCATTAATATTGAAAATTGTGTTACTATAGTTAAAATAAAAATATGTTAAATAACACCTATCAAAATATATAAGAATTAAAATTATAAACAAACATGAATAAAATATATTTTCTAATGATATTAAATCCTTATAATATCTAATATTATAATAAAATGAGTTTTGGATGTATTTTTTTATTTAATTTATTATAAATTAATATTTTGTGAATTCCATAAATACCCCCTATATTATAAAAGGGGGAATCTTCTTCTCTTTCATTCAAACATAATAACCTATTTGGATCATCCAACATCTGTCCAAATATCCTCCCAGCATCACAAAATTAATCCAAGAATCCTAAATTTTAAAATAAATCCACCCAAAAGAGTTCTTTTGAGAAAATCAAAAATAGATACCCAATGAAGTGGTAAAATTCATCAACAAATTGTTTCAATTTATTTCATCCTCAAATCTAGTTTTTATTCTATGGTTATATAAAAACCTATGTGAAATACATATTCTTATATAGTTTTATTATATTGTTTGTACATACACATACATGCACATCCATCTATTCAACTACGAACATCATGTTCTTGTGTATGGGGGATTACCTTCTCACCAAATGAAGTTGTAATATTTTCCCTTCCACCACTCATGGTTGGGAATTATGATGTATACTCTATTTTTATAAGATATATGTGTTTTTTATTTTTTTTCGTTATATTTATGTAACTATTATATAAAAAAAATCTTCATGATTCCAATTTAGTGTAAATATGATAAACTCTTTTGTGGGTGTGTGGACTATAGCCTCCTCAAAGATGTGTGATTCATTCACACATTACATTGAATTTATTGAGGATGGGTTTAGTGAATTTATAAGATATATATGACCAAAAAATTAAAATTTAATGATATTATATATATATATTAATTATATTTACATTCTTTCTTTCAATACAAAATAAAATTGAAGCAATGTTCATGCATACGTACGACCAAAAATCTCAATGAATGGTTTATTTAATAATATATATGTAATGACCCATCAATTCCCATTGTCTTGAGAGTACCACAAGTCATTACAAGGCCTTAAGCGATATCCCCAAGGCGACAAAGGCTGGAAATAAATGCCGAAGGGTTTCAAGTACAAGTGTGGGATGATTTTCCTTTTTAGAAGTAATCCCATAAACCAACCATAACCAAACATTCACTATATGATGCATTAAAAAATGTGAGACCAATAAACACTTCATTTATATCAAACTAAATCAAAGTACACAACAGCGGTAGACCAATATTTTCATCAAATTACACAATAGATGAACAACTCAAGACTCCCAAAAGACACAACAACTCGATGCCTCATAATTTCCACGCCCCACAACATCTCCCAAGCATCACCACAAGCCACTAAAAATAAGATGCTTTCCCTTTACCTGTATCCTGAAAAACAAATTCTGCAAAAGCACCAACATGCCAAGGTAGGGGTGAGTATAAAACTCAGTAGGTTTTCCCCAATGACTTCCCTACTCACGCCACTAGGAAAGAAGAGTTATCCAACTTTATATAAAAATAGTTTATATAAAACATTTTCTCAAAATTAGTTTATAAATAAATATAAAAATGTTTCCAAAACCTTTCATAACCTAAGGAATTCCAAAACTAATTGAAACCAATTTTCCAGAAAGTTATTTTTCCAGAAAAATAACCAAACAATATTAAGAACCATTCTACAAACATTCCTTTTTGGAACACCCAAACCATTCCAAAAACCCATGCAACCAACCATTCTTGGTACCTGGCAGAGGGAAGATTCCCTAACCCTTATCCATTCTAACCATGTTGAGGAATACTTCTTACCCTTATCCAACCCAAATGCACATGATTTCTTGACAATAGATAACCCTAACCTTTATCCATACCAACACTAATGGGGGAGACCCCTAACCCTTATCCGTCCCGAATGCAATATAAATGTTTGATGGGGGAGAGCCCTAACCCTTATCCATCCCAGAATGATGGGGGATACTCCTAACCCTCATCCGTCCCACTTTCCCATGAATAAACACAACCATCATGTCAAAATCCAAGTTTGGTCAACCAATTCAACCCATTTCAATGCGTAACCATTTCAATTCCAACCCATTTTAAAAAAACACCCTTTTTATTGAAAACCAAATACATCAATTTCATTTCAATCTCAGTCTATTTCAATAAAACACCCTTTTTATTGAAAACCCATTTTTCATCAAACCATTTACAATTTCAATCATTATAATTTAAAATCAAAATTTTAAATTAATGAAGTCAAATAACTTTTCACAATAATTCACCAAGATTTCAAAATTTCATCAAAATCATAAATCATCACTAAAGAAAATTTATTTCTTGATTTTCACAATAAGATCCAATAAAATAAACCAATTTTAGACTAATACAATCAATTATAATAAGAGGAGTCGAGAGTGAGGCCTCTTACCTCAAAGGTTTTGACAAAAACCATAACAAACGGAGAATGCACAAGAAAACCAGGATGATTCTTAAAAAACCCGCCATGGATCTCTTCTCCTAGCAAGATGAAGACCATATCTCAACATATTTGGCATCCACAGAATTAGATCTACCCATAAAGGGTGTAGATCTATGAAACTGAGAGAAGAGGTGAAGTATATGAAAGTAGATCTATGAAACCGATCAAGAACGGAAGAGAACAATCACATACCTCAAGAATTTGGATTCGATTCGCCAAGAGAAGCCTTTGGATCGCCTTCGGAACGATGGGAGAACAATTTTTGACCTTAGAAGAAGACAAATCCCGATTTAAGTCCAATTAGGAGGAAAAATGAGCCACAGAGAGGAAAACACACATGAGATCCACCATTATAGGATCTCATTTAAGTGGTCGCACAGTTTTCCCCCACGGTTAGACAAATTGTGCGCTAACCTTGCGTTAGCCACTGCCTCGGCAGACACTCAACGCACGTTTTGGCTACATGGTTAGACAAACCATGCACCGCCCATGTGGAAGCAACTGCCTCCATGATGAACTACGCACCATTTTACCAAACATTTTAGAGAAACCTTGCGCCATCTGTGTGACTTCCCCTTTTCCTCAAAACATCATTCAAGTTCTTCCGACTCTCCCATTCATCACCCTTAACATTAAAACCTAGAAAAGCATCAAGAAAGGGTTATATACTAGAAACCGAGGGTTATAAAATATATATTATAAATATCCATATCATTATATATAATAAATATATATCATATTAATATCATTTTTATCATTCTATAGATATTGATGTCAGGATCAATGTATGAGGTCCAAGAATAACAAGACAAAACCTATATGGAAACTATATAGTTATTACCCATAACATATCATAAACATGGAATTTTCAATAATAATGTAATATAAAGTCACATAAGGAATTATATATATGATGTTTATCTTAAATAAATATATTATTGTCTTATTTTCATTATACATGAGGTTTTTATAAGGATGATGATAGTGAAGATCTATGTTAAGGTTAATTTTTGTCTTACTTCTATTTCTATGTGACTTATGGTATATTCACCACTCATTTATTTTTTGGTTCTATATATTTTCCATAAATAAATTCTATAATCATTATATTTAAATTTGGGTATATTTACAAAACAATTTAATGAATTTTATTTCATGGGGCTTATTGTTCAACATTTAAAAAATTGGAAAAGAATGTTTGTCTCAATTGCTCATTTTCTAATACACATGTTATGTTATAAAAATATATTATTTTATGCGGTGTATATACTACCCTTTGATGGATTGTGTCCTGAATATTCTTATTTTCATGATATTATATGTTTCATGTAATGTTACTCTCAATTAATTCAGAAATCTATGTACCTTAAAAATGATTTTTTAAAAAAATAAAGGTGGTTAAAATGATTTTATATTCATTTTCAAGGAAATTATTTCCCAAGATTATTTAAGTGGTTTTAAAATATTAATTTCTATGTTTTCATGTCTATTTTAAATAAAAAGTTGTATCTAATATATTTATTTTTTAAAAAGTGTTTTTCAATTTGGAATTGAAAATTCTTTATAAAATGTTTTAAAAAGAGTATTCAAAATTATTTTCCCTCTAAGATGGATTCTATTGAGGTAACTTCCCCTTTATTTGGGTTATTATAATAATATTCTAACATGATGTTATCTATTATTATTATATATTTATTAATTATAATTCATGTTCTTGTGTCTCCCTTGTGTATGGTTTAATTATATTATCGGTGGTAGCTATATATACCTCCAATGAATTTGGTAATGATAAATGATCTACGAGCCAAGAGGTTAAATAGGATTTCATCATAAGCCCGTAAAAAGTCATTACATAAGATTTCATCGTAAACCCACAATAACATGGTACATGAGAGGTCACCCTATGCCCCATAACTAGATGATATGCATGAGGTCATATTAAGACTAAAAATAATAGGTACATTAGAGGAATTATCAATACCAAAGTAGGTGCATAATTTATTATCCCTAACCAAAAATACTATGATTTTATTTGTAGATATGAATGAAATAAGATATTTTAATTCTACTTTTATGCCATAATTTACATGTCTTATTCTATTCTTAAAATCACATGGCTCATTTCCATTGATTTTTTATTGATTTATGTCTTATGATCTTGTAATTATTACACCATGAATCATTTATATGACCTTTGATGTATATGGTACGATATTTGAATGTTATACTCATACTTCCATAACCTACGCTCATGTTAGGATTACATATCTTCCATGTTCATCCATATTGATTATCTGAGATCACCCTTTTATATGTTTACATTCCATAGGATATAATGAAATGTATTATGTGGGAATACTAGAGGGTATAATATTAGTTAAAAGATTAAATATCATTCACTGGATTATATGTGTGTGTTCTATGTTACTAATGGAACTAAACAAATAAGGGCTTTTTTCATTTTTTGTGTAATGTATAAAATGATTTGAAAAAAATGATGTAATGTAAATTTTGGATAATAATGGGTTGTTATATCCACCAACATGATATTTTCTAGGATATTAGAATTTACTAATGGTCATTTCATGTTATATTTTAATTTCAACATTTCTTATGAGTATATTATATTATGACTCAATTATATTTATGATATTATTCAAAATTATTACACATGATGTTTCTATTTTATGATATAATTTTTTACCATTGACAAGAATTTTAGATTAATATATCATGTTTATTCCCTTATTTTCCTTGATATCTCTCCCCTTTCAATTATGTATTCTATAAGTTATCCTATAAAATAATAGGTGATAATTTTTTTTAATATAATTATGGAAATAAATTTTTAATATTACGTTTTAGTTTTTTTTTTGATATATTATGAACCTATTATCATAATTAAACTAGTAATACATATCCTTGTTTATTGTTTAATGGGTATATATTTTAAAAATAAATTAATTATATGTGTAAAAGGGTTGGGTTTCTATAGTGGGTATCATAAGAAATGTTTTTTTATATTATTTGATTTTTGATTGATTACTTTAGTAAAACCCATAGAGATAATCTATGTATTGTATAATATCCTAATGTTTTGGTAAGAAAGTGGTTATGTGGTTTTCCATGAAAAATATCTCGCTATATATACTACAAGTTTTCTTTGTTTTGTAAAATGTGATTCATTATTGTACAGTGAATAAAAGTTTATTTTATAATATATCAACCATAATTCCTATGGCTAGTGATGGTTCCCTTACTAGAGACCAAGTTTGATACTCTGATGTAATATTCTTGGGTTAATTCCCATTTTCCCCATGAAAAATTGGAATGAATTAATGTATTAGACCTATAGAAACCTATGATATTACATAGTGGTAATAGATATCCCTAAGGTGTTTTGGGATGACATGTATATGGAGAATACTATGTTTCAACTAATTGAAGCTTCTTTGAGGTTTTAATATATGTAATTCTAAATTGTTTTAGTTTATTTCATGAGACACTTATAATATGGTAATTCTTGGGATGAGTATGGATTTTAGTAAAAAAATATTTTTGGAAGAGTGATTGCTGTGTTTTTTGTGGTATTTATAACATTTATAGTTAATATGACATGATTTGTACAAAATAGTATTTAATGATATATATTAAATTTCTTTTAGTAAACATATTACATAATAAAATTATTTTGATCTTATATAGTTTTTTATATTAATGTCAATTAAGGATATTTTTGTAATGTTATGATATATAACCATTAGGTATAATTAAAATGAATATTTGAAAATAAATATCTATGAATTTGAACATATAATAATACTTGTATGAGATAACCTTTAATGTTAAAAGAAATTATTTATATTGAGATTGTTTAGTTTTATTTAAATATATTGTTATTTATTTTTGGAATGATCTATATCAAACTGTGGAAATTATTATTGGATTTTGGATACTAAGGTCTTATTTATTCAGATGAATGTTTATAAATTTCATGGGTTATGTTACATTATATGAACCAAATTGGTTTCATTAATGATTCTATAGTTATATTTTTGTTTTTATTTTATAATTTGATAAATTAATGTCAATTTTAGTGCATCTATCATAAAAATTCATCTTTAATTCTCATTGTTTGGAGGAAAATATGATATTTTGGTATAAATTTGTTACATGATGAAATTATACTTATCATGAAAATATATTTTACAGAAACCGTTACACTATAACATAATTAATTAATAATCTCTTAGAAATTTATCGTGAAATGATAATTTTATATTATTTCCTATATTTCTGAAAATCATTTATATTTTTCACACATCTTTAATTTAATGTTTTGTAGTAATTGAATTTATCAGGATCAATCACATTTTTTTGATCAATTATCTATGTCACTCTCCATCACTATTTAGAAATTATTATTTTCTTCCATGTCTATATATTCACTTCCCACAAATGTTCCCGAATTTTGAATCCTAGTAATATTTTTTTACAAATGCCCTTCAAATTATCCTTCCCCTATTATTTTAATGATTTTTCATTTACTAATATTTTAATTTATGTTATTGAAAATGTAATTTAAAATTTCTATTATTTTATTATAATTTTCATATCTTAATTTTATGGATGACATTTACTAATAGTTGGTAATGGTATAGCCAACTATTTCAAAATAAAACTAAGTCTTATAGCGTACATGAAACATAATACCGATCTAAACAAACCATGAAATATTATTATAAAAATATGATTGTTATATCAAAGATGTAAATCATTTGGGTATGAAAAGGTTTATAATATTTAATATATAAATATATATATCATGACCCTAATAAAAATAAATACATTGATATTTTATTATTATTTAAGCATTCATTTTTTGGTATATTCATTTAATTCATCAAATAATGTATTCTCTGAAAAAATGATATTTATTTATTTTTAGGGAATATAATATACATAGTTTCTATATAATTTATAAAATTTACTTTTTATAATTAAATTTATTTTTCATATTATCATCTCAAAACTAATAGAGGGTAAATTTATTGTGTTTCTTGGAAATCATAGACTATTATTTTGAATTTGAAAATTATTTATTTTACAAGTACTATAATTTATTTTCCATAAGTAAATTTATTTATATATTAAATTATACATTATATATGGTATTAATCTGAAATAATATTAATTTTATTCATTAAAATATAATTTATTAATTTTGACTAAAAAAATTTCTTGATTTTGTTTAGTGTTTTCTTTATTCTACATATTTAGTTTTTATAAAACGATTATTATGTAAATAAAGTTTATACATTATAATTTAAAAAAATAAAAAAAAATAAGTAATTTTTAAAATGTATCTAATATATATATATATAAATAAATTTAAATTAATATATTGTTAATTTCATTTCATTGAGTTAACATAACATTTTTTATTTCTGGAAAATGTAGTTTCTTGAAAAAATGATTTTCAAAATGTTTTGTGGGTTTAAATCCAAATTATATACATATAAATAAATAAATTGGAATAATAAAATTGGATTTTATATTTTTAATAGAAAATATAAATATTATTTTGTAGGATAAACCTAATTTTCATCTTAACAAATAGTAACTACTACAAACATTTATTACCAATGAAAATTTTAAAATGTGTTTTTTATTGTTACATTTTCTAGTGATTAAATAATAGTTCCACAATAATAGGTGTTTTATATGAAAAATTGGATTTAAAATTTATAATAATTGGATTAATAATTCATATTTTTCTTCATTTTTTCACAACATTAATTAAAAAACTAGTTACCATTGTAAAAAATAAAAAGACCAAAAAGAGTAATAATAATAATAAAGGGAATAACATGTTTATAATTTTTTTATTTTAGTGGTTATTAATTAACATGTCTTTTCTCCAATACACTATAAAAAATTGAGATAAAATTGGAGAGAGTGGGAAATCACATTATTGGAACTATTTCATTATTTACAAAAATGAAATTCTTTCTCACTCATAAAAATGAACCCCCTATCCAATAATATCCACACATCAATATAATTTTGATTTTTCAATTTCCTTACCAAAACCCATACATTAATATTTTTCCACATCCCTGTGGACTTATTTTTATTATAAAACCCTCCTTTGAATGATTTAAAAGAAAATAAATATTGGTTTTTCAATGAATATGTATCTTTCTTATATGAGTGTTTTGGTATACTTATTATTTTAAATCCTTCAAATATTATCCCAACATAATGAACATATATAATACACATCTCTCATATTTTGATATGTTATTATTTTAATTTCATGACCTAAATCATTATCCATTTTAATCAAATATGAAATAAAACTTACATTTTTGTTTATGGTGGACTAACACCTTGTGAACCAAGGTAATTCATATTCTATCATATTATCTCACTACTATATATAATTATGGATATTAATAATATATATTATATCAATGATATTTTTTTAATTTCAAAAAGTTAATATATCATTCAATATCTTACAATTCATATCAATGAAAAATGATAATGTCTTTCTTGTAAACGTGTAGACTACCGACGAAGTGAGGTTTTTTATTCTTCCTCACTATATCAAATGTATTGTATATATAAGTCGATATAAATAGGTAATATTGTATTGAAAATATAACTATCACACCAATAAAAAATTAAATCATACATACCATTTAAATAATTGATCATTTATAATTGAAATTATTTATCTTAAATGAGTAAATGGATTATTGTGAAATGGTGTTATTGAAAACAGATGCACTAATTTAGTTATATTGGTCCATTATGTTGACCTTAAGATTTTAAATACCATTCAAATTAGAACCATTCATTAGATAGAAATTTTACATTTACCATTTTGAATAGTATATTTAGGGATATGATAATGTCCATTTGACACTGACTAAGTCAGTGGTGGCCATGACCATTCAGATCATACACTATAAAACCCATTTATCAGAAATTCCATGGGAGATAAAGTCTTTTGAAATTTAAAATTACCCAAAATAATTAAAGGATTAAAAAATTAATAATGAATAATATATTTAGGAAATAAATTTATTCCCATTTAAATCATGTCCCAAACCATGTAATAGAAACTCACCATGAAAATTTCAATATCGCACAGCTTACCCCTAGGACATTCACTCGTATGATAAAGGGATTTGTATATAGAGGATAATATTATGTATTTTTATATTTAATAACACAGTTATTATACATTAATTTTTTATAATATAATCATTTAAACTGTTAAATAATGAGTTTTTTTATAAATAATAAATTTATAATATGAAAAAAAATTATTTTTGGGAAAAATAAAATTTCAATAAGGATACATGTGTGATTAAATCCTGAATTTTTGAAACCAAACTTAATTTTAATCAAATATTATTTTTAGATATTATTTAATAAATATAAATGATAATAAAATTAAATAAATTCAAATGTAGTTTCTATATAAATAAAAAGACTTTTAATGACAAGAGATAAATATTTTTAAACAAATGAGGATTATTGTATTAATGAATTATGTTATAATATCATGAGAATTATAATCATAAAAATGTTTTATTTTTTAATAAATGTGTTGAAATTTTCTGAGGTTAAATTTTTCATATTGTTTTTGTGACAGTCGAATTTTTAGATATGAATTAAGTATAATATAATAATAATTTTGAAATGTGAAATCATAATGACATAAAAGTGATGTAATATTGTTCTATAAAGGAATAAAAGACAAAATATTCATTTACCTTTAAAATATCATGTTTTTATGTTATTTTATTTATTTTATGAAGACTTAATTTGTCCACAAAACCCAAGTATATATTTTTTTGTTTTTAAATTTAATTATTTATAAACATGAAACCCTTACTCATCCCAATTGGATTTTTTTATTGATTTATATTAATATACCTAAAAATTAATGAATTCAACACAATTTTGGAAGAAACAAATATAAAAAACCATTGCAATGTTATTGGTTTTTAACATTATCATATATTTTCTGAAACATATGTTTGGATATTAATAAATAAATATCCTCTATTCCAATATATAAACCCACCAAAAATCCAAATAAACTTCACTAATAACACATTTATAATGATATTAATATTATATTACCTCTCTATATCACTTGTAATGTCCCCCCATGTATGTATAAATATCCTATCGATAATTTAGTAGAGGAATATCATGGTGAGGGATCCTCCCCTTCTCCTCAATATTAGAGAAACTTCTTTAAAATTCACATTTAAAAAATATTGTTTTCTATTTTTTCAAACATTCATATTAGTCATCCTATTATTTATATGTAATCATTTAACCCATTTTTCCATTCATTAATTTTTTAAACCTTTATGTACATATTTTATGCTGTCGAAATTATATGGAAATTTTCCATT